>KV875127.1:0-32287 GCA_001879275.1 Coniochaeta ligniaria NRRL 30616 | reverse complement strand
ATCGATGAGATGAGATCAAATCGATGAGATGAGATCAGATCGATGAGATGAGATCAGATTGGGCGTACAGCTGTTAAGGTAACAATTGTACTGAGGATGGCTGTTACGAGGAAGACGCTGCCATAACAGACACCGCGGACAAACCGAGTGACTACATATCGGGGATCCTTCCCGAGTCCGTCGCTCAGTTTCCTTAGGGATGAGTCTACCTTCATGCAGAGCTCTACCGTTGCCAACTTCGACTACGACGTCTCGCACGGCTGGAACATCAGTAAGATCGGACCTCGTCTCGTCTGATCAGAGAGACCGGACTTCGTCTCATCCCATCAATAAGATCAATCAGATCTAGTTCCATGTCGGACCCGGTCCCATCAGTGAGATCGGACCTCGTCCCATCTCGGACCTCGCCCATCTGAGCTCTGGTTCCGTTGATAATATGGGAATAGAAGACGGACTTCTCGGAAATCACGCCTTATCTAGTCTCGTCCATTTTTACTACCTGCGACCCATGCCGTGGCCCAGCGAGAGTAACTCCGCGCTACGGTGCTAAAGAGATAATCCTCGCGTTGACTCTTGTAACGACCATCGTCCTCGACGCCGCGGTTACTATCCTCCACTCGTTCAAAACCCCATCCGACCTCAGACACGTCACCCACGTCGTCTCCTTCTCACTCGTTGCACTCGTCTGCGTCGTCGTTATCCATACTCTCCGACTCTGGTCCACCCGGCCTGTCGAAGGCATGTCGATGCCCTATCTGAGGCAGCAACTCGTTGGCGCCATTGTCATCGCATTTTCTCCCAACATTGTCTTTATCGCCTTGTTCGCCTACCACCACGACAACGACTTCTACGCAAAGTTTATCAAATTGCACTGTCTCTCCCACGCAGCCATCGGTGAGCTACTTCCATCTTATCCTCGTCGGTGACCAAGCAAACTAACTCCGTTTCCCTTGTACTTCTCACAGAACATAACGAGGATATGGCACTTCATTCATTCTCATTCCTCATCACCCCACCGCCGCCCAACCTTCTACACTGTGCTCGCAATCTAAGTCGTCTTCTCCCGTACTAGCAAATTCCTCTCCTCCTCCGCCACGGTCTCCAAGAAGTCTAGGGTGTAGCCACCATAGTGCTTTGGCTGTATTTCGGACTCTACGCCTATTACGCCCATGTCGCCGCAGCGTTATGGAAGAACCGAGGCCTGAACGACCCCGGGGGCCAGAGGGCACAGCAGACGACTCTGGTGGTGTGGGTGCTGGCCGTGATCTTCGGCCTCGTCGCTGTTGAGTCTACGGTCCTGCTTTGCGTCGGCATAGCCCACGACTTGGGAGCTGCTGTTCCTCGGAAAAACTCGTGTTACTCCAACAAGTGTCGCCCGTCTCGCGCCTCCTTCGGGAGAGTCGAGAGGTGGGTGCAAGCTGCGGGATGCAGCCCGAGTCTGGCTGTGCAAATATGGGTAACATGAGGTAGTTATTAGGTCACAAAGGAGATGTAGCTAAACATACTGTTGAGCAAGACGATCCCACACAAGTATCAAGTTCCATCCCTCCTCCGCCATATATGCGATAATCACGGTAGCGACAAAGACAAGATATATTCGAGATCAGTATCATTACGAGGCTTCTTTGGGTGAGAATGCTCACTAACTACGCTCTTCTGACGACGCAGGGCCGGCCGGATTGGCGTCTTCTGTGGAAACCCTGTAACCTTGTGCCTCAACTGCTACCAGCAGTCGTCCCGGCGGCGACATGGCTTAGCGACCAACTATGTCAGCGTATTTATTTTCGCTTGTTGAATCGCTTGATACCGTGGTGATTTGAGGCAGGGAAATGTTCGAGGGAGATTTCTTGACACGAAGAGGTATTCAGCGACTGAGAACTCTCGGTAGAGAGGGAGTGAAGAGACGTAGTGTATATCGGAATGGCTTCACTCAGCTCTAGACTGGAACCTATCACTACTTCGCCTGCATCGAAAACGGGAACATGAGCAGGAGAATGGAACCAAGAAACCCTCATGCCCTCCCCAAAATATGCAAACGCGGCGTCATGTCTGTTCAGATTTGATTCGCTTGACCGGTTACCTAACTTGCTAAAGAAAGGTTTAGTGTTTTAATGCGTTGCCCGGCGCGTCGTCCTATACGGAGGCTGGACGAGCGGCTTGAGGTTTGCTAACTGGTCTATTCTAGCACTCGGTCCAGTGTTAAAGATGAGCCAGTGCTTCTTTACGGGAGACCATACTCCTACTACAGACTTCCGACGATCTGTCAACCGAGTTGAAATGCCGTGGAAGATCAGATACGCCCTGACCAACCCCGTTGTTTGGCAGCTTGCCATTGTCCATGTGGCGCGGCACCAGCAGAGAGGCCGCTGATAGCTGTCTCTCCTGGTCGCCGGGCTGGCTCGGATTGCAACTGACGTATGGAAAAACTAGTCACAATGGACTGGTGCGTAGGGCAACTGGTGCCAAAGAACGATGGATAATAGCCTTCAGTAGAAATGCCTTTATCGGACTTGTGATTGTCCATCAAGATCTGGTCTAGACTATACAGGAAGACGTGGTTTGTGTCCCGGAAAGTGTGTACTCTGAATGAATGATCTGCATCACAGGCTATCCTGTTGTCAAGTATCGTGGTGCGCTCGATGTAAGGATGTTGAGATTGCAGGCAGGGATAGCAGCTTCTGGGAGGCTAGGTTGGTTATGTCGAGGGCTGATACACAGAGTGTGTTGTTCCTGCTCCACTACTCGGTGCTTTGAGAAGCGGTACGAGGCGATTAACAGGTTGTCCATCTCGTCTGACGGGTTCTCCATCTCGTCTAACGGGTTGTCCATATCGTCTAACAGATTGTCCATCCAATGCCACCGCAGAACCTCTGCCTTCCATACTGCCCCAGACAATGGCTATTTCTCCTTTGATGCACACTCAACGCGCATTCTGTTTGTTTGTCTCCGATGCCGTAGTGGTGGAGATGCAAAAGAAAGAAGCAACTCTGCCCTGGGAATGCCGTAATCGAGGGCACCCTGATCTCCGTTAAATACATGTATCCAGTAACTATCTAACTGCCGTCATTTCCCTTGAATTTGGTCCTTGTCATCACCTTTAGGCCGAGAACGACACTCCAGCCGACATTTGCAACCCCTGTCGGAGGATACATTATCCCTACATGGTCCAGCCGTCTTGCAGCATCACCAACTGAATGAAAGAGGCATACCAACTCTTCGGGCAAGATGAATTCTCGGGCGAGAGGGTCTCGGGAGCAGAAGCATTGGTGACTTGAGTGGCATCGGCGGTTGACTAGCGAGCTTGAGAAGACCGTTACGGCCTTCTCCTCCTCCGCCACAACCATCACCCTGCTCATGAAAACCTTCAACAACCACTGATAATGCTCACCGACCGTCGCGAGCACTATATTCTCCATCCATCCGGCTTCAGCGCCGTCGGATCTGCAGGCCCTATCCTCGGCAGCCCATTTGGTTCATCCAACAGCAACAGCAACAGCAACAGCAGCGAGAAGAAGTCCTCCCTAGTCGACAAAAGCAACCAGAATTCACCTACAGCACACGTATCTAGTAAAAGTAGTATATCGGCACTCGTCCCATCTCTGATCTCGTCCCATCTATAATCTCGTCCCATCAGTGATATTGGATGCAGATCATCCAATGCAAGATTATCCTATGGGATCTCTCCCGATCTCAGATCTCGTCCCATCAGTAAGATCGGACCTCGTCTCGCCCCATTAATAAGATCAGACGAGAGATCAGATGAGACGACGGATCAGACGAGACGGAGATTGGACCTCGTCTCGTCCCATCTGTGAGATCGGATCTAGTTCTCGGATCTCGTCCCATCTAATGGAAGATGGAAGTTGAGACGAGACGGAAGATAAGACGAGACGGATGTTGAGACGAGACGGAATATGAGACGAGATGGAATATGAAGATGAGATAGAACTGTGATATCAGATGCAAGATCGTCCCAGGCAAGATAATCCCATACAAGGTCTCGCTCACCGTATCGAGGACAGTCTGATACTACCTACGCTGGTGGGCACCGGCACCGTAAGGGGATGGTTTACGACCTGCTGGTACACATGCTGCCATAAGATCCGGCAGCATACGAGATCAAGGCTCATCCATCTAGCTGACAGCGCCCTCTGAGCAGACCAGACTACTGCTATCGGCACTGGCTCTAGCGGACGCGGTCTAAGATGCTAATCGGCCTCTTTATGTCAAATTAGCCACCGGCCCATTCCACTCGCCAGACCCGCCAGTCGTCTGACAACCGCCACTGCCAGACCCTGTTCTGAGCTTCTCCTCCCAACCGCATTTGATGCTGATGGGTTCTTGTTGGCGCCCTCGGTAGCATGTTGCTCGACATTTCTGCACCAGGACAGCGCGCGTCGTCGCAAACCATGGTCCGGTCTCCTTTCCCCGAGAGGTGTTATTCGGAAGCTGACAAGTGGCATTAGGAACAGACATGGCCGTGTCGCCGGAAGCAACAAGCAAGAGGGCTCCCTCGTCTAGACACTGAGGTGGCAGAAAGACCGGCAACTCAGATAAGGCGAGGGAGGAGGTAACTGAGATGTGAAAGACCACCGTAAAGGCCGCGGTCCGCTTAGGGTTAGAGCATCGACGGTTGAGCAGTGGTCGGCCTTGAATAATAAGCCAAAGAATCTCGAGGTTTCCGAAGTCGTCGAGATTCCGAGACAGAGGAGTCTGTGGTAGAGACAGCGAGATCTTGGGGTTACGTCCACGGCAAGACCTATGAGAGAGCACCAAGGCACTGCCATGTGACCCTACGCCATGCTTCTGTACGGCGTGTCGCAGGGGTTGAATGCTGCTTTTTAAGAGTCACGCATTGTCTGCCCTTCGGACAGGCGAGCTGCTCTGGTCGTCGTGGAGGCATTCTCCTCGTCCTCCGAGGTGATGGAAGCGGTAGTGTCGATTTATGAGGTAAAGCGGTGCAGGAACTCCACCAAGACGACCAGAGCAGCCGACTTGCGACAGGGTATACTCCTCGTTCTTCTTATTGGGGACTTCAAGGACGTAGCTGAAGTCCGGATGGGGATGCGCAATGCTAACCCTAAACCGGCAGGATAGGTGCTGAACTGACAGTTGATGTCTGTATTCTAGCCATGGCTGCGGTTCTTGTACCGGACGAGTATGCCCCCAGAAGAACAAGGGACCGAGGATGAGTCTGGGAATCGCCGAGAAGTCATCCTAACATGCAGCCGAAGACTCCAAGAGACGATTGGAGTCTTGTCAAAGCAAGCATCTGCTCACCACGCTGTTCCTGATCCCCAGACCAGCATCCCGAAAGGGACGGTCCGTCCATAGAAACCTGCAGTGAAATGAGCCTTCAAAGTAATGTCTTGTTCAGGACGAAGGAATTAAAGTTAGGGTTATCTTGAGAGTTGTCGGTACAGCGAAGGATCGTCTTGGCTGCTGGGGCGCCTGTCTGTCACCCCAGTTAGCACCCCGCAGGTGACTGCACTAACATTGCGACAATCGAATGGGGCGGTGATTGGAGTGCTGTTTGCTTGGCGCTTAAGGCACGTTGGGCCAAAGGGGCAGTGGTAGGATTGTACTAAACACGGCAAGGCTCTGAGCAATTACAGCGCTTAAGCTATGCTATGAGATGCGAGGCTCTGGGAATACTATCCACTAACTTCAGCGGCTTCGAGTAGTGACGCCAAAAACTTACTTAGCACTGTGTTGATACTATACTTTGTCCGCATCAAGTCGTACCGAGGGTCGGCATGAGTTTTCTAAGCCGAAGGTGGTGTGGAAGTGGGATGGCATGGCGGATACAGCGCTGTATTAATCACCGCCCCGTTCGATCTTAGGCGATACAGCGCTGCAAAAAGTGGTAGGTCCTACGAGAATTAGAATAGACAGCGCCACTTCAATCACCGCCCCTTTCGGTTCCAGGCGTTATAATAACGCTACAGATGCAGCGCACCATAAGCCCGCCGTAGCATTAAGCAGCACACAAACTCCAAAACACGATGCATTTAGATAAAACTCCGCTTCCGTATTCAATAGTATTTGGTGATCGATATATCTCATTTTTGGATTTTTTGAATCGCTCGGGAGTTGGCTGTGCTCAATGGTGTTCGGGAGTGAAGCCTGTCTTTCATGGTTTTGGGGGCTTCCTCAATTGCACAGGGCATGTTCAGGCCCACCGGTCAGTACAGAAGCGGACAGTTACACAATCCAGTTTGTACGTGTCAGAGGCCCGCCTTTAAATTAAAGACGGTGTTACAAAACGCTCACACTTTATTACATAAGCCACCATGTCGCAAAACGCCCACACCAAATCAGTAGTTACACCATCATGATTTAGGTGGAGAAGGCAGGCACTGCAATTGAATTGAATGCTGCAACGCCGGATCATGATGCAGCACGCAAACACGCTTCAATCCGTCTGCAAATAAGCAAGGTGGCATAGCACAGTCCTATGTATTTCATACTCTGATACAATTCTTAGGCTGCTGCAGAGGTCACCACTGAGTGACAGAGTATGAAATGCTCTGTCACCAACCCTTTCACTGCCGACCGGCTAACCGTATCCGGCGAGCAAACTAGCCATATCCGGCTAATAAGCTCAGCTGAATAGGATTGGAGTAACACAAACAGCATTCCTCGTGTCACAAAGACAGCGGTCGCGTGAACAAGAGCAAACATTCCAACGCGCTCGGCACCAAGATGGATTTAGCATTGGACTCTCCCGTCTCGAGTCGAGTTCTCTTCTCCCCGCTTGTTCCACTTCTTGTTCCACTTCCTCTCGGCCTAACCCTACAACCAGTCGATCTTGTCTAGATTCACGCGATCAACGGCGCTTGTGCTTAGTTACCGTGTCCCTAAGAATCAGCAGATTAGTGGATTTCAGCCCGAATGGCACAGCGGAACAGGCGGAACAGGCTCCGGTTCGACCCAGACCCCTCAGACGACGATGACCAAGACGACGACGACCAAGACGACGACGACCAAGACGACGACGAGGTCGACTACAGCGCGCTAGAGCTGTCGGTGCTGCTGCGGCGTCGAGGCCGTCGCCCGTCGACTCAAGGCCTCGAGCTCTGCTTCCATCGGCCATGGGCGTCCACCGCCGGCACCTTGCGTCTCCATTTCGGCGCCGACCCCGACCAGCCGGCCTCGATCGAGTTCGACGACCCCACCGGGCCCCCCGGCCACGTCCCCGAGTCCTACCTGCGCGCACATCCGCCCGACGCCCCGGGCTTCATCGTGCGCTACGACGCGGTGCGGCTCTTCCCAGTCGACGACGATGACGATGACGACGAGGGGCGTGACGTCTTGAGGCTAGGTCACGGTCACAATCACAATCACAATCACGATGCGTCTAGTCCCCAGCCACAGCCACTCGAGTTCATCCGCCGCCTTGCCATAGTCGTCGGCGGGTTGTACATACTGCTGTGCATCGTCTTCTCGGCCAAGGCGCGCCTCATGAGACCGACTCCCTTGCTCTCCACGACAGAGTGCGTCGTCGACACTACCGAGCTGCCCCTGTTCAGCCAGACCGACAACATCTTCCTCTCGTACGCCAGCGTGCCTCGCGTCGTCATCTTCGGCGAGTCGGGTGCCACGTGCGGGCCCGACGACGACACGGCGACGACCCCCGACTCGACAGGGACTACTCGGACCCAATGCCGCCCCCGCGACGGTCCGGTCTACCCACAGCACGACGACGCCGTCGACGTGGCAGCACTCCCGCTGCCAACGACGGCGTACAGACTGTGCGAGACCTCGTCCGACGGGCGCTTCGTCCCGGAGACGGTGTTCCTGGAGGATCTCGCCAACATAGTCCTCCAGGTGGGCAACGACCTCCGCCGCCTCGCCGACGCCGGGCCGATGGACTTCCGCTTCACCCGGCTCGCCACCGTGGCGCCGGGGACCACCGTCTCCAGCACGCAGTTTCGGTGGTCGACAGAGCCGGGCGGCGGCGGCTTCATCGGCAGTCACGCCGCACTGCCAGCCGTGGCCCGGCCGCGAGGGTCCAACGACAAGACCGCCCGTGGCTACGCGAATCCGTGGATGCCGGCAAGCACCGCCCCGGACGGGTCAACACAGCCCACTGCCCGTCCGCCGTCGCCGCTCGGCATCCGGTCCCAGGATCCCCCGCTGGACGAGCTGTGCGACGCCGTCGTTAGGCAGGTGCGCGCACTCGGCCGACAACACGTGCAGGCGACCCAGTCGCTGCTGGCCACGGTCGCCACGCAGGCGCAGGTGGCGTATCTGTCGCACGTCGACGCGCTGGACGACTTGGTGGACTACGCGCTGGACGACGACCCGGCCGACAACAGGACCAACTCGGACCGGGCGCGGCTGCTGCACAACCGGAGGGAGGAGCTGCGCACCGGCGACGGGGCTACGGTGCGAGACGTTACCACGACGGTGCACCCGCTGGACTCGCCTGAGACGCCTCCCGCCAGCGCTGTAAGTTCTTGGAGCTGTTTAAACCCCAACTCCGTCATTTGTTAATATCAACACTAACTATTGGCACCGCCTCACACAGCACCGTCCTCCGCCCCTGTCCACCCGCGGCCACCGCCGCCGTTACAACCCTGACACAGCCCGAATCCCGCCCTCCTTCCTCTCCTCAGTATCGTCACACATGTCCCGCATCCAACAAACCCTACTCTCGCTCGAGTCCTCCTCCTCCCTCTCCGCCTCCTCCCGCACAGCAGCCACCCACCTACTACCACCCTACTCCCCCTTCCCGCTACCCCCGCCGCGCTCCTTCATCGCCGCCCAGCAGCACAACAAAACGCTCGCCCTCCTCCTCGCCGAGCTCGACGACCTCCTCTCCCTCTACTGCTGGGAGGCGTCTAGTCCGGGCATCACCTCGCTGATAGCCGACCTGACCCTGTCCGCCTCCTCCCTCGACACCACAACGACCCACCTCCAAGCCCTCCTCGACCGCGTCGACCAGGTGACCTCGCGCGTGCCCAACCCGGCCGCCGAGGGCCGGCTGGCCGTCAACGCGTCGTACACCCCAGGGACGTCGGGCGCCGTCGCCCGCCTATACGACGCGGCGCCCTTCTTGCGGGACGTGGCCCTGCCGCGCCTCGCGCTACTGCGAGGCAGGGCGGCCCGTGGCCTGGCGCTGCTGCACTCGGTGCGGTCCCGCGTGCGCGAGATGCGCGCCGAGGTTGCCGCCTTGGCTGCCGAGGACCGCTCGCTCTTTGCCGTCCCGCATCCGGGCTTGCCGCCGGGTGGTGGTGGTGGTGACGGTGCCGGTCGCTGGGCGAATTGCACCGCGGCTTACACCTACCGCTACCTCCCCGGCGACCTGGACGCGCTGCTCGGCCAAGCCCGACGGACGCTGTACTGGCTGCGGGCCGAGTACGGCGAGGTGGCTGGGCTGATGGGGAGGATCGAGCTGGACGAGGGCATGCTGAGGAAGGACGTGGCGACGCGCGGGAGGGGGGAGGCGCTGGTGGTCAGTCGCTGGAGCGCGCTTGACGACAGGGCCGATCCGCGCGGGGAAGAGCGGCTGGTGCTGAGGCGGTTGTGGAGGGAGCGTGGGTTTGACTCGGACGAGGGCGAGGGTGCGAGGCCCGGCTGGCGGGGGTGGCAGTTGTTGTCTTGGTGGCGACCGTCTCCTCTCCAGGTCGGAGGTGATTTGGCGCTGAGGAGGCATGGTGCAGAGGGGTGGCCTGTGCCCCGAGGGTAGACGGGCGTGTAACTGGGGGAAAGAGTGGTTGTTAGGCTGGGCGAGGTGAACAGGCTTTGTCGGTGGATTTTACGTCGGATGGGGGTAATATATAATAGTATCTGGCTGACGACAGGGGAGGTTGTAGCTTAGGTCACATTCTCTGAACGGTGTTGAGCAGCGGTGAACAAAACAATGTGGTAGCATTCCCATCCCACTGTTCTAATGCTCACGGACAGATGAAAGAGAGACTACAACGCAACTGTCCAAAGGCTAACCCCGGCGGTACCTCCTCCTCTTTCCCCTCTCGTCATCCACATCCGACACGAGATACGCACCGTCATCATCTCCCGCTCTCGGCCTATTCCCTGTTTCTTTAGTAGTCCTCGGCGTGCCCCCAGCCCCATCTAGCACGTCATCTCTCTCACTCGACATGCTCGCATCACGGCTACCACTGGCGTCCGGACGGACCACCTGGACAGATATCAGTAAGAGCAGACAGTTGACATGAAACATGCACTCACATCATCGCCCCCCTTGGCCACCTTCCGCCCGCCTACCTCGTCTCCGTCCCTGCGGTTAGGATGAGTCTCCTCTCCAACCACCTTCTTCTTCCCCTCCCGCCTCTTCTCCTTCTTGGCCCGATGACGGGCAAGCCACCACTTGTACCAATCTTTGGCTTCCTCGTTCAGGGCCCGGACAGAAGGCGAGTCCGAACCCGCCTCCTCGTCCGACCTCAGCTCCTCTTCGGCGCCATCCCGAGAGCCGCGCCTGTCAGAATCGCTCCCCTCGTCCTCCACACGGCGGCGATCCGCATCTCTGACGTTAGTCACTGGCGCGGCGGGAACGGCCAATGGACTGGCAAGCCTACGCTTCACCCACCTCCTCCCGTCGGGAGAAAGCCACTTCTTCACTGGATCGTGGAGCAGGCCCGCATCCGGCGGCGCCACGGCGGGTAGATGCTGGGCTTCGGCCTGCGTTGAGTGGGGGAACGCTCCGGGAACTGAAGTGGAGGCAGAAGCTACGCCGGCGGCGGCTGGCGGTTGCCTGTCGGCGAGATCTAGGTACTCCAAGCCTAGTGTGGAAGGGACCTCTAGGACCTCCACGTCCCGTCCCGGCAGCCCGCGCTCCTGCTCCCTCTCCTTTGCTTTCCCCTTAGCCACCGGAGACGGACAAGGTGGCGAGCGAAAAAGGCCCTCATCCTCCGCATCTGCCTTCCTCCTCTTCCTGATATGCGTGAGTGTAGAAGAGAAGCTCTTGGGATTGGACCACGCTTCGGGGAAAGGCCAGCCCGGCTGACCATCCACCGGCGCCGGACTACCATCACCACTCGCCTTCTCCGCCGCATAGGCCGCAATGTCGTCCTTTGCGAGCGCCCTGCGGTGTGGTTCCCACTCGTCTGACTTTTCTTCCCCGGCCCCGATGTGCTTCGCAAAGTTGTCCAGCTGCGCTAGCCGCAGCGCCGGGTCGACGGGTTGCCGGTCCGCCGCGGCCGTCACGCTGACGCTGCGGTTGGGCAGCTTGCCGCGGTAGACCTTTGTGGAGTTGAGGAAGTCGAAGGTCGGGCTGCTGGAGGAAGGGCGAGACATGTTGGCGGCGGGGGGGTCGGATGGTTGAGTTGAGCGTGGACGGGCTGAGAGTGGTGGAGGTGTTGGTTGCGGCGGTTGGGAAGATGCCCTCTTTTCCAATGTCTGCTTCCTTGTGGCCCTTTGGCTGCTTGTTGCCGTGGGCTTGGTGTAATTTGGGCCGGCCTTGGCTGCGGAGGAACCGCTGACCATGGCAAAGATAAGAATAGGAGGGCTGAGGAGGTGAGAGTTGGAAGTGGCGGTGGTAGCTGTGCTTGAGGTTGCGTTTATGCTGCTGGCGAGGGATGTGCTGATCTGGTCTAGTGTTCCGGACAGCTGTGGTGCTGTTGCCGACGGAGGGGAACGTATATGGGAGTTGGACACTGCTGGAAGAAAGAAACATGGGCGTATCTGGTCTGCCTGGCTCTCTTTGTGCTCCTTCGCCGGAACATTCCGTGTTACTGCCTGACAGATCCACCCGTAGACTCTGTCTGAAACGTCTCGGGCTGTGACATGTTATTATAACCCCGTGCTTGTGTTACACCAGGCGGGTGGAACTAGAACTGTCATCTCTCGTTGCACTGGCCTAGAGGGATGATCTGTCCTCTTCGCTCCGGGTTACACATGTGCAACGATGGAATACCAGAGAAACACAAGGTACCTTACTGTCACAGTGGTTACGATGGTCGACGCCTCATCCTTTTGGGTGCGTTGTTCTGGCAGTACTGTCAAGGGGTGGCCCCAAGACGACAGCTACATGCAGCGGCGATACACGCTAGAGTAGGACCAGCGCATCAACTTGACTGGTAACACGACTGCAGGACCTTCTACTTGTGACGAGAGAAATTGACGGGCGAAGGCGAAGCGGGCTGCCATGCTTCCCGCTTATGAGGTTATATGCCCCGGGAATCTGCTTCAACCGTCAAATGGCTCCCTCCTGGGTACTACTGGCAGCTCACAAACAGCCTTTGCTGTTTGCCCTCTCCCTGCAACGAGACTCCATCTGCACTTCATCCAGCCACCTCAAACGCCTTTTCATCCGCCGAGACGCGCCGTGTTGGAGCAGACATGCCCTCTGACAGACACGACGATGACGCCCACGAAACCCGGTCCGTGGGTTCGAGCAGCTCCTCGTACCTGACGGCGGAGAACTCGAGCGAGGTCTTCCAGCGCATGTTTGCCAAGAAACACAAACGGACAGCAGAAGCAAGACCTCGTGACAGAACACCCCAAGAGAAGCCCGGGACAAGGCAAACGAAGAGAAAACCCCAAGACAGAGCTCTCTTAGATGCTCAGGGAACCGAACAGGCGGTCCAGCACCAGATTGCTGCCATGGCTCCCCCTACCTTGCCAGACAAACACATCCGAGATGTCGGGGAAGCCTATGCCGTCACCCCTCGACAACCCGTGCTCGGCGTGATGCAAAGGCGAGACGAATCCCCGGCACAGCAGAGGTCGAAAAAGGATCAGCCCTCCGAGAATCGTCGACAGCACAACTCAGCGGAAAGCACACACTCCAAGAAGACGCTCGAAACGGAAGGACAGCTCGCAACGTCCTCGATACCAGCAACGGAAATAACCAAGACAAAGCGGGCAGCCAATCCTCCCAGCGAGACGACACCGCCCACACAACCCGTCCGCGACCCGGTGACACTCCACGACCGTCGCCTACCTCAACATCGTCCCGACCCGCTCCACGACCAAGCACTCCGAACACCAGCCCAACCACCCGAGCCCCAGCGGCCCACAGCACCCGCCTCGTCCTCGTACATAACCCTCGCACTCTCCTTTTCCAACGACGTCATCCGCGGCACACTCTCGCTCTTCTCCAGCTTCCTCTCCCAAGCCTTCATCCTGCCGCTCGTCAAATACGCATTAATCGTCTGTCTGACCTTCTGCCTGCTCGCCGCTCTCGTCGCCGCCCTAACCCACCTCCTCTGTGCATTCCCGGGCATGTCGTACGTCTGTACCGTCCTCGCCACGGCCACCAGAGGCACCACGGCTCTGCACCGGCTTCTGCCTCCCTCGGCTCCCGGGGAGGGAGACGCCCACCCCCCGTGCGAACCCCTGACGTGGTCCCCGCCCCAGGGGGCGGCGGGGTACACCTTCGACCCGCCCGCGCCGTCCGCCGTCCTGGAGCGCGACAAGACGGCCATCCAACTCGCCGTCGACGAGCTGAAGCTCGTGCGAGGAGGAGAATCGGGACGAGAATCAGGACGAGGCGGAGCATGGTCGCAGACGACGGCACTCTCGCTCGTGGCCGCGGCGCACGAGAACGTGAGCGCCTACCACGCCCTCATGGCCGAGTTCGAGGCCGACGAGGCCGCCCGCGTCGCCTGGTTGGGCCAGCTGCTGATGAACGTGTCGGCGTTGGACCGGCAGATCGTCGCCGGCCTGGCCGCAGCCGCGCACCCTGATCCTCGGGGCATGCCGAGCTTCTGGCCCGTCGCCGTCACCGTCCCGACCTGGCTCTCCCGCCTAGCGTCCCTGCTGCGCTCTTTCTACCTGCCTGACCCTGCCGTTGCCGCGGCGGAGCAGCTCGCTTCCCTGAGGGCGGGCATAAATGACACTCTGGCGATGCGCCGCGAGCAGCTCGTCCGCACGCAGGCGCTCGTCGCCGGGCTCGCGAGGACGCAGACGGCTGTCTGTCAGATGGGCGCGCTGTTCGAGGAGGCGGCTGGCAGGGCCGGGCGGGCGGCGGCGAGGGGCGACGCGGACGGAGGGGGCGGGGATCTGGACCGTCGGAGGAGGGAGAGGGAGAGGGGGAGGAGTGCGAGGGACGGCGGGCGCTTGGTTGATGTGCTGTGTTTGACTTTCCGGAGCGTGGGGAGGAGGTTGCCCGAGTGGATGGGGAAGATGAAGGAGGTGAGTGCTGTCTTGTGCGACTCTTCTTCACGGGATTGCTAATGAATGGGCAGGAGGAAGACTTTCTCAAGACAACGGAATCAGAGGCGTTGCCGAGGATTGCGCACGCGATGCGCGAAATAGCGGGGGAACGGCCGGGGCGGGAGAGGAATCTCAGGCTGAGGAAGCCGGTCGGGACGCTCTTTGATGCGTGCCGGGTGTGGTACCAGAGGATAAGGGAGTGGTACTACTGCGAGAAAGGGGTGATGTGTTGAGTAAAGATTTGCCAAGGTTTGTTGTTTCTAATACAAACCAAGAGAACTATCCCGAGGTACACACCTTGGCAGAGTTCTAGATATAGTTGTAATCACAAGCAATATCATACAAGCTGCCCTTGTGTCACCTCAGAATTGTCCCGAATGCCGGACGCTAACCCATTGTCATCACATCAATCATCGTGCCCATCATAGTCATCATCAATTCATCGCTGCTTCATCCCAGTCGTCGTTACAAGAAGTCAAGAACCTTGTTCACCACCCGCAACCGACGCAACATCACCACCCTTATATCAACACCTTCTCCCTCAGCTAAATCCCCCCAAACGACCGACACAGCAATCCACGATGCAGGGTTCCCCCTCCCCTCCCTCCCCGGCTAGCACCCCCAACGTAGACGCCATGATAGCGAGGTGCACAGGCGGCCCGGCCGGCACCCCGCACAGCTCGTCCAGCGCGGCGATGGCCTCGGCGGCCCTCCGGATGCAAGCCCGCGCCTCGCCCGCGGCGCGCCGCAGCGTGCCGGCCGCCTGTTCTGCCCGCTGTTGCTGGCCGAGGCGGCGGGGCTGGGTCCGGAGGAGACGCAGGCGGCGGGCGTGCTCGGCCGACATGTACAGTGACACGGCCATCAGCGTCGGGAGCTCGGCGTATGCGCATTGGATAACCGAGAGGAGCTCGAGGCCGCGCCTGTGCTTGGATAGTCGGTTGTTGGGGGGCGGGGCGGGGGGGAAGAGCCAGGCGGTCACGGCCGGGTGCTTGTCGGGGACAACTACTGGTAACCCCAAGGCCTTGGAGGGGGGCGGAGGAGGCGTCGGAGGGTGAATAGCAGCATCGAGATTTGGGACGCGGCCATGTCGCTGGGCCGGTCTGGGTCGCTGCGGCGTGGGACGTGTGGGGGCCATGGGTGTGAGACGCCGAGACGGCCGCGAGGAGGACAGCTGCGCCATTTGCCTGGCCCTGTCGGACTGCGACGGTGTCCGCGGCGTTGCTGGCGGCGTCAGAGGTGTGCGGGTTCTGCTAGGTGTGCGCGGGCTACACAGGCTAGTGTATGCCGTGATACTCTGCGCTAGCCTAGGGTCGATGGTCACCCGGTTCCCCCTCCGCGCTCTCGACGAGGGTGGTGTCGCGAGGATGCCTGATGACCCTGTGCGCGATGGCGGTGTTGTCGGCACGTACATGTGTACCTTGGGCGGAGCTTGGTGGCGATCCGCAGGGGTCATGAGGGGGGGATCTAAGGCTGGTACTGGCTGGCGAGATATCCTCGGGCCCGGCACCACCTCTTGCACCAAGTCGGTCAAACCCCCCTCAGACACGGTCTCTGCTCGTGGCCGTTGATATTTCCTCGGAGCCGGCAGCACATCCTCTTGCACCGAGTCGGTTAGACCGCCCTCTGAAACGGTCTCGGCTCGTGCCTGGCGCTGCTGGTGTAAACGATGAGCACGTTCGGCGCTGGGCGAAGCCGGATCAGTCACGAAGATGACTGTGCTGTCCGAGGCGTCAATGATGCTTTCCGAGGCGTCAATGATGCTGTCCGAGGCGTCAATGATGCTGTCCGAGGCGTCAATGATGCTACCCGAGGCGTCAATGACGGTAGGGGTTCTCGAATCATGCTCCTGCTGCACCACATCCGACCCGACCTCGACGTCGTCGGGCGTCTTGTCTCCGGCCCAGCCTTCAGCTGCCCAGGCACCAGTATGCGGCTCCCACCTGACCCCCCTGGTCGCGTCGACATGCACATGGCCCTCGTTTGCCAGCTTGGCCAGCAGGGTCTTCAGAGAGCGCGCGAGCCTGGGGCGGATGGCTATGTGTAGCTCCTCACGACCCTCAAGAGGCCCGAGGATGCGAGTGGCCAGCTCGCCCAGTCGGTGTTTCTCGGCCGTGTCCGGGCCCAGCTGGTGGCGTGCCAGGTGGGCCATCATGGCGATCTTTTCGCTCTCATCCCAGACCACTCGGCCGAGGCGGTCGAGAGGCCGGCCGTGGAAATGCTGGAAGCAAACATGGCAGAGTTAGTTGCGTGGAGGTGAAGGGCCCATGCCGGCCGAGCAAGAAAGGTTCGGCAACCGTCCAACGAGACGGGCAAAGGGGAAGGTGAAGGCCGGGTTGGTCTAGATTATGGAGAGGGATAGAAGAGGCAGCCACTTACGGCATTGTCCGTGATCCTAAAGCGTTGGATAAGGGACTCCACCACGTCCGGAAGACCCATGGTGGCTGACGCCGCAGCTGGAGACTGAGCTCGTGACATCCCTTGTTGTGGCAGGCCGGCCCTGAGGATAGGCACTTTGGGAAAGATGAGAAAACAAGGATAAAAATGATAATCGAGATCTGAGAGACTGTCAGACGTGACTGTGATGGGGGAAATGAGAAAAATCACACGAGCTGTCAGTCAGCCAAGTGCGCCGCTATCATCGGTGATGTGATCTGTTATGTTAGAGGGGGGCTGGTTGCTCAGGAGGAAAATGAAACTGGGAGCGCCAGGGGCTGATGAAACCGAGCTATAAGCCACGGCGTTTGTACACAAGGGTTTGCCTGCAGGAGCTGAAGGCCTGAAGAGAAAAGCGGTCAGGTACTGAGAAGGTTGCATGCTGTTGTCGCTTGGAAGGGCGTGAGAAATGACCAAAACTGCCCGTGTCTGCCCGTGTCTCAGACATGTCTCTGTTGGTGGTGGATACACTCAGCCGCACACACACACCGAAAAGGAGAAGAACATGAAGGAGGAGAAAGGATGGACGGCCTGCCTCTAGGACCTTCTCTCCATTCCCTTCATCTCCAACTTTGACTGGCCTTCTTGACGAGTTCGTCTTTGCTTCATCAGCCATTACTAGACGCTCTGCTCCCGACAACCAGCACCCAACACCAATATGGAGCATAAAGGGGTGTCGCTCATTGACGTGCAATCGGACCTTTCCGAGCTGCCATCCTCGCAGCTCAGGAGCAACCTGACTGATCTTTCCCCATCCAACATGGCAAAGCTCCATCGGAAGTTCCGGGAGACCAACGCAGATTGGGGTAAGACGCCACTTCTGACCCATGCCAGTGTGGCTTCGTCTTCCTCGCTGTGGTATCCTCGCTGATGCTTTTTCTTTTCCGCCTCCAGAGCAATTCCTGGCGTACCGTAACGCCGAAGCTGAAGCTGATACCGACGACAACCGCCCTGCCGTGGCAAAACAGACGCCAAAACAGGACACGCGGCAGAGCGTTAGACACCGCAACCCCGTTTCCCGTCGCCGCGAGGATGACAGCCGTGACGACGACGAAGACGAGGATCACGCCGTGACCTTTGTCAAAGCCAAGAAAAAACAGGTCAAGACCAGGGCTCGCTCCAAGATTCGGCAGTCTCGTCCGCCGTGTCGCGGCTCCCGGACACGCCACTCCCCGATCCCTTGGGTCGACGAGTCCGACAGATCGGAGACGACGGTGCGGGCTAAGAAGGGCAAGGAGGCGGACCGCCGCGGAGGGAAGAAGACGGCTGCCGCCAAGGGCGAGCGACGCAGGAGGGTGTCGGCGTCCTCATCCTCGTCCTCATCCTCGTCCTCTTCACCCCCGGCCGCCGCCGACACGCGGGATCGTCGTGAAGAGGCGTACGAGGCCCAGTTGGCAGTGTATAACAAGCACGCGCACAAGCTGCTGGACGCGGACGTGGCTATGCGGAGGATGGTCCTAGACTTCGCCACGGACAGCCCCGGGAACAGGGAGTGATTTATTTGTTTTTATTTGATGGTTTTTATCTCACAGCTTAGTACACAGTTTGAAACGCAATACCCAGTGCAACACAATTCAAAATAGAGTTAAGGTGTACCTGAACTCCTGATTCACACACGCACACCTGAAACCCCCTCGACAGCATCACCGCTAATAGTAACACTGGGAACTTTATTTGCCTGCATGAAAAGAGCCAGCTTGTAAGATCAAGCTTTGCAGAAGAGTCATAGAATGCCCTGCCCTGTACTCTTCGCTCGCCCAGATCCTCTGCCACTTTGCAACTGTTCCGCCAATTGCAACCATATTGCAACACTTCCACCATGAGTGACGTATGTATGTATGTACTCTCGGTGCATGGCACGTGGAGCCGGTGCTGCGGGTTTCGTCAGTCGACCCGATTGTGGCCCGCTCGAGAGACATATCATAGGCGATCATATGGGGATAGATAGGGCACTTGGCTCAATCGAACGCGTCCTGCGAACACTGAGCAGCACTGCCTTCAGCAGCCCATAGCCCGCCATGCACGTAGTCAAGACACTGTCACCTGGAGCTTGGCATGAGAGTGACCAGACCGTAGATTCCGCCCACGACTGGCAAACACCGAGGCGGGCCTCTGACGTGGTGATGTCTCAGAGAGCCGCTGACATGATGGTCTCCTCTCCGACTTCGCCCGGTGCGGAATCCGAATGTGACATATCACTCCTCCTGCACAGGTCACCACATCACTCTGGGAGCGGTGAGTCCGGGGCTCCTCTTCAGACGTAATCCTCTGTGGCCCCAAGTCAGTTGTTTTCCCACCCGAACAAGGTCCTCCTCCGACAACTTGAAGCCAAGACAGCAAAGCCATCCACACACCAGTCTGACTGAGAGAAACCCCCAACAACCGTCACCCAAGGAACACACTCACACACTCATACGCATCTCTCGCGCAGCAACATGTGCAGACACACCTCAAACAAGGTAAGGCAGCCCACCAACCCACCACTACCACCACCACCACAACCCTAACACGATTCCCCTTGGCAAACCCAGACCCTCTGCTCCATCCCCCCGTCCACCTACAGAGCCAAGATCCGCGCCCGCACCCGCTTCCGCCTCCATCTCTGCCGCAAGACGCAGGCCGAGATCTTGCGCCTATGCTTCCTGACCGGCTGGACCCCCGGTCCCAAGACCGGCGACAACAGGCGGGAACCGTCCCGGCAGCAGCAGCAGCCCCCGCCGCCTCGGCATCGACCTGCCAGCAGTAGCAGCGGTCCCCACAGGAACGACAAGAGCAACGACTCGCGGCTGAAGCAAGAACCCGACTCGGCCGACGACGACAAGGTCTTCTTCACCGCCCTCGAGCGGCGCTGCGGGCTCGGCTTCGACCACGGGGTGGACGCGTATACCTCGCGCGTGCTGCGGGACAAGTTCCGCGACGCCGTGGCGGGGGTGTTCCGGCGCTGGGCCGTCGGGCGTGGGTTGGTGGTCGCGAGGGGCGGGGGCCGCGGGGAGGCGGAGGAGTTCCTGAGGCTGGGCATGGCGGCGACGGGCAGGGGCGAGGGGGGCGGCGAGGGGTGGATCTGGGACGCGGCCGCCGCACGGGAGGTGTTGCGGGACGAGCAGAGTGCTGAGAGGTGGATGGAGGAGGAGGAGGGCGGCACTGCGAGAGAGGAGGGTGGAGGAGGGAGGAGCAAGGAGACGGCGGCGGCGAGGAGGGAGAGGAAGATGGTGAAGAGGGGGGTGGCGACTACTCCGGGGGCAGCCGGTGGTTGTGGCAAAGGTTTTGTTATTGACCCAGCGATCCAGAAGATTGGTACAGATGCGGACGCTGAGGATGCGGACGCTGAGGATGGAGCCGGTCACTCTGGTGAGCTTCATGGTGGCGATGGAAATGCGGACAGGTTTGAGCCTGAGGTGAGGCGACTTGTTGAGCAGTGGAATAGCGGTATGAAACTACACTTGTGAATCAGCGCCCCTGTGGTAGATGAAGATTAGAATTTGGCACTTCAATGTGTTTTTCTTTCACTCAATCTAGCTCGAACGTTTGGTTCGCATGCCGGTGAGAGAAGTTCGTTGATTATCAGACACGCTGGCTTAGCACCGAAGGACGTTGTTAGTCTCCTACCACGGTAGATATCAGACTGCCGCGCCAACGCATAAACAGCAGGGAAGTGGAACAGGTGCCTAGTAGCTGGCACCGGTGTTTCGGTGTTTCGGGGACAAACTGACAAACAGCCACCGTCCGTCACACTCCAACGCTTTTGGGGTATGACAGGACTTGGAGTGTGACGGACGTATTACCGCCAAGACTTGGCCCAGGGAAATGTTATATCTTGGCTTTGGCCCTCCCCATTGTACGACCAACCCCCGCAGCTAGACGGGTAGCTCTTGGACAGGCACACCAACTCCTCGACCAGCACTGCCGTGTCGGACTCTTCCATCCTTATACACTAGCCTGATCGTACATGGTCGTGAGCTGAGAGGCTACTTCTAAATAATCCATATATCATGCCCTCCTACCACCACGGACAGCGTCGTCGGGCTGACGCTTTCAACCCCCCAGGGACCGACGAACCGCAACACCAATACAGACAGCAACGTCGCCATGCCGCCGCCAGCCCCCGCCCTGGTGGTCCAGAGCATCGCCTCGGTTCTCGGGGGACAGTGTCGCTCGCCACCGCCAGTGCCGTCGCCATGGCCTGCATTGCCATCGTCGTGGCCATCTTCCTGTGGCCACGTCTCTTTCCCCCAAGCACATCGGCAGCAACGCCCTTCGACGACGCGAGCTGGGTAACCCTCCTCCCCAACAGCGACCCCTCAGCCAAGGCCAAGAGTCGAAGAGACAGTAAGCATCATCTTCAACCCCAACACTCCTCCCCTCAACCCTGTCCTTTCCCCCGATTCTTGGGTTAGTAGCACCCCAAAGCTGATCCTGAAACCCTCGCCAGTCTCGATCCAGCGAATCTGCACCGCGCACTTCGCCCTCGCGCAGCAAAACCCCTCCAGCCCAGCCGTCTCCCTCTTCGCCCTCCTGGGTCTCGACCCGCACATCGAACCCTTCCAGCCGCTCGCCGACTCGGGCCTCCCCGGCACCAGGGCGCACGAGCGCGCCGAGAGGGCCGTGCTCGAGGCCTGGGCGCGCAAGACGGAGAGGGGCTTCGAGCAGTACGAGGCGTTGTTGTCGAGGGACGGGCCCGGGCTGCGGGGGCTGCGTGGCGTCGATAGGCGGGAGATCGACGTCTACACGCATGCCGCTGCTGTGCTGGCGGATTCGGTTGATCGGGGACTGTATTTCGGCCTGTTCTTGCCCTTGTTTGACGGGGGCAGGGGGAGGAAGGGCGAGTCCACCTGGGAAGGGTTGGCTGGGTTGTGCGGGGAGGTGTGGGAGGGAGAGAAGGAGTAGCTTTAAAACTCCAGTTATTTATTTGATGGTTTATTTTACCCAGTAATTATCTCACAGCTTGGCACACAGTTTGGAACGCAATACCCAGCGCCCAATTCAACACAGTTCACTTGAGTTGGCTCGTAAGGTTTTCCTGAACTCCTGATTCACACACGCATCCCTGAAACCCCCTCATCAGCATCACCTAGAACAGTCACGCTGCGAAGGAGTAGCTTGTTGTGGGCATGTATCACGTACTTGGACTGGACATGACGCTGTTGAGCCAGAGGAACCTTGAACCGGACGTGCTGAGGAGAGCGATTGTTACTCTGTGCCTTGCCATGGCTTCGCATGACGCTCCGAGATACCATAGAGTACAGACTGTTCCCCTTGTCTGGGCACCTCCGATCCACAACCCACTTTGCCACCCCAGCATCCGCCGGTACAGAGACGCGTGCACCTCGTCTTTTACAAGTCCGGCAGGGTCCTCGGATGTGGTTATCCTCCCCCGTCGGCCCCGATCGAGAGTCCCTAATCAACAACCAAACCTCCGCTTGGACATCGTCCGCGTCCTGTGCCGTCCCGTCTCCGGCCCTAGCCCCAGTACATCTTTCTCGGAGACGAGTCCTAACAGCAAAGATGCTGGTGCCCTGCTCGCTCAGACTCTAACAGCTCGCCGGGGCTAGCACCAAGCAAGTCTTTCGCTGAGTGACGATAAGCACATGCGGGTCGAGCGGCGAGCTTTGGTAAAGAGGAGAATGCAGAGACACGGGGCCGATTAGACGCATAGTCTTGCAGCTTACTCGAGACGGGAAGTCTGAAGTCGGCGCCGGGCAACGTCCGCGTTGGCAGATGGAAAAGAAGCACCGTCCGAGGTAGCTGTTAGACCGAAGCGTGTCCTCATTGTTCTGTATTCCTAGGAATCTCCTTTCCAGAGACTCCTTTTAGGGAAACCCTAGTACGCTAGTCTAAATTAAGCTTAGTCCCAATTCTAGACCTTATTTATTAAGAACAAAGCTCTTTATATAGAAATAGAGCTTATTTATATAATATATATATTTATATATATAATATACTCTCTTCGTTTACTTTAGTAATATATATTAGTATTAGACTTATAAATTTAATATATTCTCCTAAATTAATTTTTATAAGTAGTCTAATATCCTTTTGTAACTCGTTTATCGCTTTTAAAGGTTTTTATACCCTTTCTCTTAAATCGATCGTTTTTACCTCTCGTAGCCTTAGTTTCGAAGTTATATTACGTAATTAGCTATATTTAAAGGTAACCTTCGAAATATTTTCTTTTCTCTTTCTTTCTCTCTTCTATAATATTATCTTTATAAATAGCTTACCTTATAAGATATCGTCCGAATATTTTCTATTAGTTAACTTATATTATAAGTATCGTTAACTAAGCTTCCTATTATATTAAGGTAAGTTGATAATTGAAAATAAAGCTTAGAGTTTAGTTTTGAAGTATTAACGGTACTTTAGCAGCGAAGATAATAGTAACGAAGATCGTTTCGGTTATAAATCTAGCTTTTATAATAGCTCCTCTTCTTTATATAGTAAGTAAATTTAATTAATAAAAACGAGGCTCGGAAGTTAGTTTTAAAGTATTAATAATACTTTAGTAATAGTAGTTCAAATAGTAGTTCTTTTAAATGTTTTACTAAAAAGCGTAAAATAAGTACGTCTAAGAAAACTAATTATAAAGAGAAGAGGAAGCGCGAAGCTTAACGTAGAGAAGTAGCTACTAAGGTAGTAAAAAAGGTGTAAGTTTCGAAGCTCGTTTTCTTATTTTATACTTCGACTAACGATTTTATAGTACGTAAGAGGAAAGAGTACTTTTATATTTACTATATATAAAGTTAGCTTTTACTAGCTAATTAGATAGCTATTATTTTAAAGGCTTAAAGCTTAGTAAACGTTATAATTGTTATTCGCTTAAAAATTTGTATATTTTTATATAAATACTTCGAAAAGTCGTTTTATAGCTTATTTTACTAATTTAAAATATTTTTAAGCTTAAAGATACTCTTTTAATAGTATTTTTCTTTCTTAATTACATTTATAGTAATAATATAGTTAAAATAATAAGTTTACCCCTAAGGCTCGTTTAGCTAAAACGAAACTCATTTAGCTAGAATAAACCTCGATCGTAGTTCTAACTAATTATAAAAGTTAAATAAGCGTCGAACTATAATAAAAATAGTACTAAAAGGATATAAAGATAGTAGCTTTCTTACCGTTAATAATCTCTATTTGTACTAAGTAGTTATAGTTTTAAAGCTTTAAGACTTCGTTTAGTAAGTTATTTAGTCGTTTTAAAGGTTATTTTTATATTTCGAAGGTTTCTTATAATCCTTTAGTAGTACTTCTTTAATAAGAACTTTATAATCTAACTTCGAAGGTTAAAATCGTAAAATAAAGTACGAATTTATTAAAAGAGGTTCTAAAATGTTAATTAAACTATAAATCTCTTAAGATATCTTCTAATAACTATTCCTCTAGATCGTTATCTCTTCTAGCTTCGATCTATAGTTGTAGATTAACTAGACTAAGTTGTTTTCGATTTTTAATAAACTATTCGCTTTATAGAAACTTAGTTAGCTTATTTGTAATTATATACGAGCTTTATTCGTAGGAAACGTAGATTATTTTCCGTATTATCTTCTCTTTAAGCTAGTAATTATAGATATCTATATACTTTAACTTAGTCTTTAGTCTCTCTATTATACTCTTTAAGAGCTTAATCGTTTATTAATTATCGTAATAGAGGTTTAATACTAAGTTCTATAACTCGATACTTAGCTTCGAAAGTAGTCTTTATTAAAAGAGTTCCTCTTTTACTACTTAAGTAAAAGCTAGTAGTTCCGCCTTTATAGTTGATATAGTAACGGTATCTTATTTATTAGCCCTTTAACTAATAAAGCTACTAAAGAGTTTTATAGTATAAGCTTATAAACTCTTCTTATTAACGGTATTATTAGTAAACGAGGCGTTATTATAGACTTTAAACTTATCTACTCCTTCGAAGCTTAAAGCTAAGAAACGAGTTATATATACGTAATTTAATACTCGATTCGTAGTATACTTATATTTTAGCCTTAGGTTTATTATAAACCTTATAAGTTAAGAAATAGCGAAAGTAATATTAAATTAAGTAATAACTACTATATATAATAGCGAGCTAATCGTACGCTTATACTAATTAATAGTCTTTAGCTTCGCTACCTTATTAAAGGGTAGAAGCTCCGTTTTACTTATTAGAGTTACGAAGCGTAGGTTTTAATTACGTAGGTTATAAATCTTCTCTAAGTACGCTATTTAAGTTAACTAGATTAAGTCCTTTATCCGATCTCGAATAATCTCTATCCCTAAGAACTATTATAGTTCGCTTTTTCTTATAAGTTTATACTTCGCTTTTAGAGTTTTTATAGCCTCTTTAGTAGCTCGTTCTTAGTTTTTCTAATACGTAAGTATAATATTATCTACGTAAAAGAAGATTAATACTCTATTCCGCTAATAGTAGTAAAGCTTATATAGTATAAGTTGGAATCCTAATATTCGTAACGTAGTTCTAAGCTCTATTTGCTATAAGAGAGGTACGATCTAAAGGCCGTATAATACTTTCTTAAGGAATAGGACTCGTAAATCTACTCCTACCTTCTTATAGCTTAGCGGAGCTCGTATAAAGACTTCGTAGAGTAACTCCGTATTTATAAATACGTTTATAATATCAAACTATAATAGTTCGAGATCGAACTTTACTATAATAGCTATTAAAGTTCGAAACGATTTACTTATAAACGTTAAAATATACGTTTCTTCGGTAATAGATTTTTATTATTAATTACTTCGTATAATAAGTTTTACTTTATATTTTTAAAGGTATTTATACTTATTAATCTTATAAGTATAAACTTATATATAATTAAGTATTTATAAGTTACGAATCTTTAAATCGTAGCTCGGAATCTTAATCTAAAAGCTTATCTACTTATAACTTTATAAATAGTCTTTCTTAACTTAGAAGAACTCCTTCTCGAATCGATATCCCTTTAAGCTATAATATAAAGTAAGTACTAGTAGTAGGCTCCTCTAATAAAAGCCTACTCTTATAGATTCGAAGTTTATTTACTATATCTAAACTTTATTCTTTAGCTTCGATTTACTAAAGCTTAGGCGATAGCGTTTAACTTTAGTTATAAGTTTCTACTAACTCTTTCTAATAGGTAATACTAGAGTCTTAACGTAGAACGCTTAGTTAATCGTATATACTTCTCTTTTCGAGATTTAAGCTTAGTTAATCTTTAGCTTCTTAGCTTTATCGAAGAAACTAGGAACGAGGATACTAGAGATTCTAATAGCGTAGGGAGAAGCTTAAAGCGAACCTCGATATATTTTAAGTCTTTACTATACTAATTATCCTTCTACTCTTCGATCTCTACTAATAAATCTTAAACTAAGTTATTAAGATATAAACTATTATTTTAAACTCGTCTTATCTATTTACTAGTATATCTATTTAATCTAGGGAATCTTTTTAAGCGATAATTATATTCTAAAGACGTTACTAAAGCTCTTTTAATATCTATTTATTAATTATTTCCCGTATTCGAGCTTCGTCTAAGCTAAAGAAGTTTTATTTATTAAAAACGATATCTCTCGTAGCGTATACTTAGTTAGTTATAAGGTTCTAAATACGAAAGATATTCGTTAAGTTATATTTAACTAAGTATTCTATCTAAGCTTTAGGAATTAGCCTAGACTTAAACTATTATCGTTTCTCTTATACGTTCGTAGTTATTATAAAGACTTTATAGTTTATTACTTTTAAGTACGTAATTCGAAGTTAGTTTTCGATAAATAAGTTTAAAATAGCTAAAAAGAAGCTCTTATATAATATCTTCTACTTTAAGTAATACTTAAAAGTACGATTAAGTATATAGATAACTATCCTAACTATTTTAAGCTACAACTTAGTAAGAAGCCTATTCTAAATTACTAATAATCGTATTTTCTCTTTAACTACCCTTCTAATACGTTCTCTAGAGCTATTCTACTATTAAGTACGTAGTATATACTCTTTTACTTAAATACCTTCTTAATCTAACTATACGTAAATCGAATAAGCTTTTCGAAGCTTATTATCTATTTTGATAACCTTAACTTTAATTTGATACCTTATTATTAATATCTAAGTAAAGTTCTAAAGTATTAAAAGTAAGTTATCTACTTCGTAGTTTTAGAAGTAGTAATCCTACGTATAGCCTAATATCTTATCTAATATTATAGTATATAAAGTAAACTCGTAAATTCCCTTTTTATAATCGTAGAAGTTAAGTGAAACTCGTTCTTCTAGTTTTAAGCTTCGTTTCTTTACTTCGTAGTACTCTTATTACTTTATCTTTACGATTCTATAAATATCGTATTTAACTATTAAAGGGCCTATAATCTTAGCTCTATAAGTATAATTAATTAAGTACTCTAGTACCTTAGGTCTTAGGTACCTTAGTCTACGGTACTAGACTATTGTATTAACTTTTCTTAATTTCTTCTTAGTTTAAGAGTTAAACTATAGCTTCTTTGTTATAAACGTAGCTCCTTTTATAAAAATAAGTAGGTATTCTAATATATATTAATCGTAGTATTGAAATAATTTGTAAAGTAGTTATCTATTATTAATATCGGATTATATTTTACTTATCTTTCTAATTTTACTAGTATCTTAGTTACCTTAGCCGTTTTAAAGATACTAAGTTAGTACTTATCTTTAGATAAAAGGCTATACTATTTAGAGTAAAGAAACGAAGCTCATTTATCGTATTTCGTACTTTAATATCTATACTTTTATATCTATAGATAGGTAAGTAACTTAATCCTACGAATATATCTTCTTATAGAAGTATATACTCGTAATTATAGAATTTTAAGATTTCGTTAAAGATATAGAGTATTAACTTTAAGTCTAGGATTACCGAGTTACGTAATAAGTATTCGAAGTTCGATATAAAAAAAAAAGCTACGTATTAGAAAACTATCGATCGATTAACTCGTTATTAATTCGTAGACTCTTTACTTTTCTTAAGTTTCGAATATAAGTCTTAAACCTCTTTACTACTTTTTAGTCTTTTTTCTTACTCTTAAGCTTATATCTCGTTAATCTTTATCCGTAAAAGCTTATTCTCTAAGAATATAACTTAATAGCTAATAATATTTGCTTAAAGGTAGTTTCAATTATATAAGATATAAAAGTCTTCGCTACTTTATATATAGTTGGAAACTTTGTTTCTTAGATATTTTCTAAGTTATTATTAATAGTAGCTATTTAGGAATTCTATTTGTTTATTATTATTCTACTTCGCGGCTTAGAATATTAGTCTAAAGTTCTCTTTCGTAATTCCTCTTATTTAGGTCGGAAATTCGATTACTTTCGAAGTATTAATTATCTTTTAACGGAAATAAGCGACGAAATCTATTAGAAAATAGATTCCGCCTAAGATAACTACCTACTACTAGCTCTACTTTATACTTATAAAAATAAGGAAATATCTCTTTAGATATTAAATTAGGTCTAAGAATTAAGTTATAAAGTTCTAAATTTCGGCTACTTTTACGTTTATTATACGCTATATTATCGTCTCTTATAATAATATCTAATCTTCTTAGTCGGTCTTAGGTTTCAAAGCTTAGTTTAGTACGTCGTTATAGCGTTTTCGAGCTTAATCGTATAAAATAAATTCGTCGACCTTATACGTACGTTTAAAGTTAAAGTAAAACTATACGATATTTCTACTAACTACGATACTACTTATATTAGGGCTATAAATTATTTTAAAGTTCAATATTATTATATCGTTTATCTAATTAAGAATATTCTAAATAGCTTTGTATTCTTTCTTATATTAAATTTCGTCGAAGTATTAGATCTATTACTTAAACTTAAAAGCTTTATTATCCTTAAGTAGTAAGTTAAATAAGCTTTTCGTAGGTTTTTCTCTACGAACGAACTTTAACTTCGTATTTAAGATTTTCGCCTTATAGTTTATAAACGTAAGCCTAATTAGCTTCGGGGTTCGTATTACTTCGAAGTCTTTTAGATTTTCGAAGTTAACGAAGTAATCGATATTTTCGGTGTTAATTTTAATTCCGAAGGCCTTATCGAATTCTTCTTAGTCCTTCGAACTACTTAAAATGATTTTCGATATTTCAAATTAAGGATATTACTTTAAAGTAGTATATCTTAAAGACAAAGGTTATTTATCGGTTCTAATATTTATTTCGGTAGTTATAATTATCTTCTTTCGAATTATAGTTCTAAAATTCTTAATTATTAGACCGAAGCGTATTTTTATTATTTTATATTCTTAGGAATCTTTTTTTTAGAAACTCCTTTTAGGGAAACCCTAGTACGCTAGTTTAAATTAAGCTTAATCTTAATTCTAAACTTCGTTTATTAAGAACAAAGCTCTTTATATAGAAATAAAGCTTATTTGTATAATATATATATTTATATATATAACTTACTCTCTTTACTTACTTTAGTAATATATATTAGTATCGGACTTATAGGTCTAATAGTAGCTTTTAAGAGAAGTGAAGATGAAAAGAGAGTAAGAAGGATCTAGTCGTATAAGCTGCCGATGCTCGTACTACTTTCTATCTTAGCGGCATACTAGAGTAGTGTTAAATATTACTTACTCGTAAGTTTCCATAGGTACCTAAGTAATATAGTTACTTACGGGTTATAAGTACCTTTAAGTATATAGTACTTATAAGTACTTATAAGTATTAGTATACAAATAGTTAAATAAAAGGTTAGAAAGATATAAAGTAAATATATATAGCGTTAAAAAAGTATAATTAATATATTTAGAAGTAGTTAAACTTAATATAAATAGATTTAGAATTAACTAACGTATATTATATACGTATATTATAATAGTATCTAAAGGTAGTATAAGTATTTAAAAGTTAAATATTTATACTAAAGTTTACTTAAAAACGATATAATTAGTACTAAATTTTACGTAACTTAGTAAGTAGCTAATTTAAAATACGAAAGTAGCGTAAAAATTATTCTAACGTATTCGAACTTTCTTATAACTTTTCTTTTACTATATAATCGCGTTATTCTGCTACTTAAGTATAATTTACCTTAATTAACTAATTATAATATCTAAGAAGAAAATAGAGAAAGAGTTATCCTTTAACCTAAGTACTACTTAAAACTACTAGCGCTAATAGAATATAACGACGAAAGAACTATAAGCTTTTAAGGCCGAAACGAATATAAATATAGCTATAAGCTAAAAGTAAGAGAAAACTAAAGCTTTAGTAGACTTTAAAACTACGAACTAAAACGTCTAAGCTTAAATATTAAAAAAGGCTAAGTATATAGTCAAAGATAAGTAGTAAATTATCTAAAAATATAATATACGTATATAATATACGCTTATTAATAGTTATAAAGCTATTTTAAGGGTAAATACTTTTAATAAGTCTTAGCTTATTTAAGTATTTCTTTCTACTAGTCGCTACTAAAGTAGGAGAATATCGACGATAAAGTCTAAGAAAGTAAAGACTTAAATAAATTTAAAAAGACTACTTTAGAGTCTATAAAGCTTAATATAAAGCGAGTTAAAGATAAACTAACTTTTATTACTAATATTATAATAAAAAAGGCTAGTCGTTTTATAACTTTAAACGACGTAGTAAAATAAAAGGGAATTATTCGTAAAACTCTAGTTAAATTTACTTAAAAACTCGTTATATATAATAACGATATATCGAGTTTAGCTACTTTCTTTCGAATAGCTACTACTAATAATACTAGAGAAGTCGTTATAACGTAATACTTTAAAAATCTCGAATAAAATTTACAACGACGAAGAAACTTAGTATATTACTTATATATTATATATATATATTATATTTACTAATATATAATAAGGTAAACTATACGTATCGTTATAAGTTTAGTATAGCTAATAGAATTAGGTAGTTATAATATTATTTACGAAGCTCTTTACGACGTATTATTACCTTAAGCGTTAAAGGAAAGTATTACTAACTAAGATTCTACTTAAGATTTTAGATATTTTAACTATAGAAGAGTAAGTAGTATACTACTATTTCTACAATATTCTTAGTCGTAGAGAAATAAAGGTTTCGGCTAAAGAGTAGAAGATACGTAATATAAAGCGAAAGTATATAATATACGTATATAATATACACTTTTTACTAATATTTACTAGTATTATTACTCGATAACGTTAATATCAACGTACCCTTTTATTATTAAAACTACATTACTACTAAACTACTAAAGTAGTATATATATTTACCTTATATACTATAGTTCGAGAAGTTACAAAGTAAAGATATTAGGATTACTCTTATATTAAGAAAAGTTAGATTAACCTACTAAGAAGTACTTTAGAGTAAACGAAGTTAGAAAATCTAACGTCTAATTACGTTATATATAAAGATTTTGTCTTTACTAATTCGTATCGGTATACTTATTCTCTATTAGAATAGCCTAAGCTTTATCTTTACTTTTTAAAGTTAGTTACTCTTCGGTTAACTTTAGTAAAAGATATAGAAAGTTATAATACCTTTAAAATAAGTTCCGAAGGTAATCTTCGAAAATATATTAAACTAGTAGTTCTTAAGCGTTAAATAGAAGTATAAAAAGACTTACGCTAATTAAAAAGAGTCGTTCTAAGCTAAAATATAATATATCTAAGTAATATAACTATTAAGTAGAAGAGAACTACTTATAATTATAAAGAGAGAATAGTTTAATTTAATATACAATAAGTTATAACTAGCTTTAAGATAAAGTTTTATACTTAATAATTCTTCTTTAAAAGGTAAACTTCTTATAATTATACTCTTTCGTAAGATAAGATTTATATAATTAATAAAATATACTCGTAAACTCGTTTTATATTATAACATTAATATTTAACTTCGTTATAAACTATTAAAATATATTTCTATATATATTAAATATAATAAAAACGAGTAAAGCGTATATTATATATATATATTACATTTATACTTTAGTATATCTATATTAACTAGTTATTCGAAAGATAATACTTTATACTAGCTTTATATTTTTATTTTATAACGTAATACGCTTTACGTATATAGTATATAAATTAGTAACTAAGTCGAAATATTAGTATTTAGAATAAAATAAGTAAAAGGTTCGATGTTTACCTTCGAATAAACTAATTAAATATAACTCGGTAGCTTTTCTTAGTATATCGATAATATTAGCTTAGTACTAAAAGTTCTATTTAAGGAGATTATAAAATATAATTTCTTTAATAAATCTTTAGAATAAAACTTAAAGGATAATTAACTTAGTTGACTTTTATAGCTATCAAATCTTTTATAAAGCTCGAGCTATAGAATATTAGTAGTTAATCTTAAGGATTTTATAAATAAGCGTATATAATATACGTATATAATATACGTATAAAACGTAGTTATTAATACTTAAGAAATTAAACGATATATTTACTATTTAATTTTAAACGTCTTTTACGTCGTAGTAGCTTCTTAACCCTTTTTTATAATTACTTTATCGTAACTTTTTTCTTTTATAACTATATAGTAACGTATTATAGTATCTTTTTAGTAATAACTTTACGTTGTTTTTTATAAAGTTTTAGCTACTTAGATATTAGACTTTATAATATTAGTATTAAGACTAGAGTTAAAACTAGTATTAGAGATTCTTATTTATTATATATACTCTTTAACGATTAAGTTACTTCGTAAAGTTATTCCGTTTCGGTAAGTTATTTTATTTTTATAAGTTATTTTATCTTTATAAGTTATT
>KV875126.1:0-35027 GCA_001879275.1 Coniochaeta ligniaria NRRL 30616 | reverse complement strand
AATCGAAGGTATTTACTAAAGAGTATAAACTTATTAAAAATAATATATACTATTCTTAGTTTAATATTCGTACTAAAAGCTTAGCTTTTAGCTTCGATTCTTTATTATACGAATTTACGTATATTTTTTAATTAAAATAATACTTTAATTACAATTATAAAGAATCGAAGGTAATTACTAAAGAGTATAGACTTATTTTAAATAGTATACGTTATTTTAAACTTATATACGTAACTAGAGCTTAGCGTCTAGCTTCGATTCTTTATTATTCGCATTTACGTATATAATATCTTTATTATTTTTATATTAATTACAATTATAAGAAATAAAAGGTATTTACTAAAGAGTAAAATGTTATTTTATATAGTATATACTATTTTAAGCTTAGTATATATACCTAAAGCCTAAAGCTTAGCTTCGACTCTTTATTATATAAATTTAAGTATATTTTTTAATTAAAATAATAAATTAATTATAATTATAAAGAATCTAAGGTATTTACTAAGAGTATAAACTTATTTTACGTAATATGTACTATTTTAAACTTAATATATATAATTAGAGCTTAGGGATTAGCGTCAATTCCTTATTATACGAATTTACGTAAATTTGAATTATAAGAAATCGAAGTTCTCCTACTTAATATCTTAGACGTGGCCGCGGCCAAGAGGATTAGCTGGCCAAGGATGCCGACTGCGATATACAGTGCCATCTCACAGACAAGGATAGCTGAGTGCCTAGCCGGGCCTGCAACGATCCCCACAACGCTATGAGCAGCGGTCCGGTAGTTCTGCCGAGCTCCCAGATGGCGACGAGGAGCACACTGTCCTCCTTGTTCTCATAGCCGTGGTTGAGATCAAACACTATCTACATCCCCGTAAGCCGCTCGTTCTTTGCAAGCGTGCCACCGCTTCTATACCCTCCGCCGCTAGCAACATCGGGAGTGCCCCGTCCGCCGGGCGTCCTAGACCGCAGCGGACTGAGACTAAGGAACCGCCACGCCCGAGAAGAGGAAGGGGCATCGGCAACGACTTCTGGTCAGTGGGTCTAGTGCTCGAGCAGTGCTAGCAGCACGACGAGCAAGAGCCTAAGCAGCACGAGCCTTACTTCGATCACAAGCTTAAGCTGCCGCTCCATCTCCAGCTCTAGCTCATCCGCGGCCCGAACCTCGAGCTACTCGTCGACCATTACATCGCTTACCAGCAACCTCATAACTACTACCCTGCAGTCGACAGTTTCACTGCACCGGCCTTTAGAATGTTACATCTACTAGGTGATTCTCCGGCGTGTTGTTGGGAAGGGTTGATCCCGTCTCCGTGGCGGCGTAGTGGTTCAGCGCGTCGAGCAGGATCTGCAGGTGCCGGCTGAAGTTTCTCTCCTACTCCTTCATGATGTCGAAGAGCTCGGCAAAGTCCTTGGTCGCGCCCGCGATGCAGTCAGCCGCGGCGGCCTCGTCGTGTGGCCGCAGGACCCAGCAGGTCCGTATCCGTAGCACCGTATCACCAGATCGTTGGAGGGAATACCTTCAACGCGTCTATGGAGGGCGATGTTGGTGAAAGGGGCTGAACTTGACGAGGGAGAGACGGAAGCTCTCGGCGCCAGGGGACACGAGATCAAAGAAACTATCGCACAACTCACACCCACCCCGTCGGCCGACCACCAGCAACACCAGATGCAGCAGCGTCACCAGCCAACCGCGTCGATGGGCGGCCCGGACCGACACCAGCTAGACCAGCACTCCCAGAACCTCGACCCGTCGTTCGTGAGGACGACGGTGCGAACGTCCTGGATGTCTTCAAGCATGACGCCTAGTTCTCGGCAAGTCTGACACAACAACGTTAACCAAAAATGCGGGCAACTAATTCGCGATACGGCCTTTACGGACCTTACGGCGGATCAGTATGCACTAGTACCGAAGAACTTCATTCGCAAGAGCTTGGTGCGGCGGGCACCCGCACCCTCGGCATCGGTTGTCCTGGACTTACTGCCAGTCCTCAGATCTTTTATTCTCCATGTGCGACAGCCGCGACGGAAGATGTCTCTGTTGTCACTTAGCGCGAGCTATATTCGTTACCAGCCATATCCACAAGCGCAACAATCTCACCCTGAGAGAGAGACACCACTCTTCGTCCTCACGGGACCTTTATCTTCACTCACGGACGGTGCCATCAAGAAGGTATCAGCGGATGTCAGAGAGCCAGCAATGCTCGGCGAGATGTGTGCGGATTCTGTTTGTCAGAGGTCGTTCAGCCATGGCCCATCGACAGATGAGCAATGCTGACCAAATGCCTTGGACAAATAAAGGTTTGGCTATGGATGATTCTGTCTCTTGTTGATATGAAGGGAGGAAAGGCGCGGTCGGAAGCTCCCTGCGGCTCAGAAGCGACAGTTTTACTGCCTCCGAGACAACGGCGACACCGACTTCTTCTCCCCGCGGGCATACTTTGGACACCTCAGCTCGACTGGTGCATTCACCCAGCTTCCGCCTTCACCAGAGCATAGTGCTGCACATCCGACACACCGTTTCCAGTGGGTGAACGACCTGCGACAGCTTGCCAGTGGGGCATTCGTCCACTCCTAAAGACATCTCTGGCCGGCACCTGCACTGCCGAGGAGCGGGTGGACGCCTCGAAGATGATCACGGACAAGTGCGGGCTTTGTATCCCTGGATCGGCTACACCAGAGCATCTTTGAAGCATGATACAGAGTGGCTGGCGTGGTGGCCCGGTGTTACCTAGGCGGTGTCAACCGTGAGGTTTTGCGTAGAGGCAAATGGCCGCTCACTAGGCTTGAATTCGGTTGCATCTCCCTGACAGGCGGTAAGTGAACGCCATGCTCCTCGATGCGAGTCGGGTCGATGTTCGAGCGGCGAGGGCGGGTGAATGTACACCATCCCCTCCGAGGGCTCCGTGTCGCCTCCTTCCAGCGGGACCCGGGGCAGGTACGGCCGCGTCAGACGGCGCCATGGTCTATCATGGTCTGTGGCGTGTGTCTGGGGCTGAGCCTGTTGCGGCTCTCAGTTTTATCGGCTCGCGCCTAATAACCTTTTTTTTTTTTTGGGACTGCCTCGCAGCCGTCACCCCAGTTGCGGCTCTCGCTTCGGAAAAGAATCCGAAGAGTTGCAAAAGGTTTCTGTGCCCTTGAACAGCACATAGTGCCCATGAACAATGCACAGCCGGATACTAACCTTGTCCAACTAGCTAGGCGCATCTAGGACCAGCAGCGAGCGGCTGTGCAGTTGCAACGCAGCAACACTAGCAACAGCAACATGGAAGCAGTCAATTAACAAGGAAATTTGTGTTTCGGAAGAGATGGGTTGACGTCCTCCGCAAAGGCAAATCAGAGGAGAGACACTAAGGACCTTCCGTGCTACGAGTGTCCAGATCTGAGGGGAAGCGAATAGGCAGGAGAATAACGATGGTGGGCCGATGGTTGTTGCAGAATAGAGTTGATGCCGTCGTAACAGAGCATTCCTAGGTGCATGCACAACGGCGTCAACTCCTCCAACACGTCTTCCTCGGCCCAGAGACAAGGTCCATGCGTGGGAGATAACCTCCTCGGGCGGCGTTTGGGGCGCAAATCATGCTATTTGGTACGTTGATAGTTGGAGACGATGTAGTCGCCGAGAAGGGCAATGCTATAACGGTCTAAGAAGCTCTACCCATGTCGTGAATACTTACCAGTCGGTCAATTTGCCGTGAACAGCCCGAGTCGAGAAATGTAGATAGTGCCTCAACGTATTCAGAAAGGACAGCAAGTGTCTGGAAAGGTGTCTCGATCGAAGAGTATCGACGGAAGGAACGCCGCCGCGTAGAGAGAACGATGCTCTTTGCAAGTCGGACTTTGTCTCAGACCCGCACTACATGCGCCAACAAGTCATGTCGTTGACCACACGCCACGCACATCCTAGACCATGTCTGGCTGCCGTGTGCTCCTGAGCGGTCTGCACGCATGAGGAGCTGTCTTTTCCCAGTGAGGAGTCGGAACCAGTTGAGCGCGGGATTTGAAACGGTCTCGACATGGTGTCAGAAAAGCAAGACGAGCTGTGGTGACGGCTGTGAGGCAGTTCGGAAAAAAAGACGAGCACCTCGAAGCCTCGAAGCCGTTTTCGAGGACGGAGTTGGATGAGGGCTTGGACGGCATTTACTACCCTTTTCTTTATTAGGTGCCACGCCCGACTGTCACATCGCTTTCCAGGCTCCGTCCGCTTTCGTCTACTACTCCGTCTCGCCTGGTGCACTGTCACCGTCGCCGCGAGCAAGAGGAGCACTACGACCGGGATCGTGGATGATCTCCCTCACGATGCCCGGACGTATCGGGCGCACCATTGCTGAAATCAGCACCATTGCTACTTGGCATCGCGCCGTGTTTCCCATCAATCTCGCCCGAGACTAACTTCGAGACTTCGAGCCGAGACGTTCTGGCCGACAACCCGGACGACGACACCGGCATGGCTGCCCTCCTTTCGGTCTGCCACACCAAAGCCCACGACGAAAATCGTGATAGAGAGCGAACCGACCTCGTTGCGAAACTACATCCTCTTTTTGCTGTACTATTCGGCCTCGTCTAAGTGTGTGATATCGATGCTATCCCTCCAACAGAGGGACTTTGGAGACCGAGAGCCTTAGGCTTAACCACATGCCGGGTACTCACCTCCATCGCTTGCTAGCTCGATAGCCTCTTGCGCACGTCCGTACCTTGCTCCTGCCTCGGCTTGAGGCCTTGGCTAGAAGCGTTCCAAGTCGTTTTCCATGGATCTGGGCTGTTGGCCGAGTTCTGCTTTGCCAATCTTTACCACAAAGGGACTGCTCTTCAACAGAGTCCTCGCTCACCTCGACTACCGAAAGGGAGCTATCGAGACTCCTTTTGCCACCCATCTGTACGACAAGGGCTCGGTGGTGTGTTTGCGGTTCTCGTTCAGGGCCACGTCGTCGACGGCCTAGATGATGTCACCGGCTATACCGAAGACCTGCCCGTCGCTGAGGCTCTCCTCGACCATGTCAAGGTCTCCGAGTCGGCCGAGACCAAGGCCCTCGAGGGACAGACCAAGGAAGTTACGGAAATTGTGTTTCTTTTGGAACTCGGCGCTAGTTTCCTGTAGAAGGTCAGTTCCCAGATTACGTCGGAAGGGGCTGGACATACCTCGCCAAATTCGAGCTTCAACTGGGGAACTTTGATTACTAGATCGTCCAGTGAGACTGCGTGAGGCTTAGGTTACCATCCTAGACGCGCAGCCAGTGCCTTCACCAGCTCAGCCTTTGCAGCAGCCCTGCACTGGATGCTGGCAGCTGTGGCGCCTTCCCGTGCCCTCGCCATCATCGAGCAGTGGCTGGCGTGGTTGTGTCCTAAAGGAGTACTTCCAGTACTTGGTGGATAGCGAGCGTAGCATAATAACACCGCCTAAGCACTCCCAGCGCGCTGAGGCAGAAGGCGACCACCTTCCAAACTACTATATCCGGCACAGTTACCTATCGTGGGCGACTGGGCCGTGGAAGTGGTGCTAGAAAAAGGCATCCGTGTCCAAGAGTCCCTCGAGCCTAGCACGTATAACTGGGCGCGGCATACTTTGGGGCCGAACTGGGAGGAACGGTCAAGTGGGAGAAGACCGTCAGCCGTGAGACGACGGATGCCACGATCATCTTTGGCGGGATGGATGAAGGGGTAAGTATCCTTAATGAACGAACGACTTACGAGCTATCGAATCGATGAAAATTTATTGCTCAACAGCGCTGGTGTTGAAACGGGGTCACGCACGACCACATAAGATAATTCATGGTCGATCATCATCGACGACGAGTTAGGGCTGTAACTACTTCGGTCGACAAAAGCAGTTGGGGAACCACTAGCCCCAGGGAGCGGCTACCATCGGTTGTATTCTAGCTGTTCTCGGCCCACGGGATGCCTTTAAGGATAGGGTGGCTGGACGAGGCGTCCGGGCCATCTCCTCCAAGAGATGCATCGGCGTCTGCTGTGTAAATACACGGGATGCCTTTAAGGATAGGGTGGCTGGACGATGCGTCCGGGCCATCTCCTCCAAGAGATGCATCGGCGTCTGCTCTGTAGAGACACTGGGTGAGGACGCTACATTTGTAGAGACTTCGTAACGTAACACTATGATTCTCGATCAGCTGAACCTCGACCTTCGTGACGTCCTCCATAGTCGTAGCGTCATAAGTGTATCTTCCGTTAGTCCGTTACTACAGTGACACCATACTCGTCGCTCTGAAGTAACTACGCACCGAGCCGCCGCGTCTCTCCTTGATCACTAAAGCTGATCTGGGAATGCCCACACTAGATGAATCGCGACCTTCTTGACGTCCTCCACAGTTGTAGCGTCATAAGTGCATCACCCGTCACTACAGTGATACTATACTCGTCGCTCTGAAGTGACCACGCACCTCCCTAATCACTAAAAGCTCATCCGAGAACGCCCGCACAGGTGAAGCTCGACACTCTTGACATCTCTACAGTCGTAGGCTTATAAGTGCATTTTCACGGGGAACGGCGTTCTGGTGTTTTAACAGCTTCACTGTTCATTAAACGCAGACGGAGATCTCGTTGGGCCATCACCTGTCTGTGGGTTTTGCCAGTGTGTTGACCGACGCTGGAGAGCCTAGAGGTGTATCGGAAATCACGGACAATTCTGAGAAGGGGAGCTTGCTTTGGGCTCTCGAGAAGACTGTGGCTCGTTTTGGTGGAAGACTCCTGCGCAGCTCAGGCGTTCTAGAGGAGGCCAATCTAGACTCTGTCTCGCTCGAGCCAAGACACGTCACAGGCACTGCTACCACCACGCCCCAGATGAACACGAGTCGTATGTACTGTAGTCTCGACCCCTTGGGCAATGTGCATTGCTTCAAGGTTCACCACGAACAGCTTCGTTTTCACTATGAATCCACTCAGACTCTTGAGCCTGCCCAGGTGTATGTGCCCCCTCCACCCATCGGTAGGTGCCGCTGGTGTAGGAAGTGTGTTTCTGGCATGTGAATTGCAGCCGTGGTTATCTGGTCAGCATAGCTAGGTAAGGTACCTTACGGGGCAACATTCCCAATCGCCTCCATAGCTTTTCAACTGGGTATTTTTAGCCGTCGCAGCCCAAACACACCTACAGTTGTTTGCGCCCGTTCCATCGGAGGAAAGGGACCTGCTTTAGGATCTGATCGGAGCGCTGGCATCTAGAACCGCCGAGACAGAAATCCCCGGCTAACGACAAGGCCCAGACTGCTGAGAAACGAAGTGTCAAGGGCAAACATACAATACATGTATCTGTACTACCATCTCCCAGCCTGTACATAAGTACAATGCCCCCCCAGGCTGTCTCATGCCAAAGATAGTCAAGCAGTCAATGGAATCTCTACCGCTCATTTCAACACAGACAAGATGCTGGACTACACCGCCATCCCCCCTAATCTCGACCATCATCTAATAATGGTCCCCTCCCACTTGGCATCAAGAGAGTTAGAGGCCCAACATCCATTACCCTTATTCGCTGCTCCTAGGCAGCCTTGTGGGCCTTGAAGTCATTCTCAGCACAGAAATGGAGATAGACTAGCACACATCGCAGACGGACTTGTTCTAGGGAGTCGCCCGAGATGGTCTCGGTGAGAACGTTACCCGGAAAGGCACCACGAGGGCTAGCGCTCCGTGCAATCTGTTTGACGAGGGATGAGAATCTACTTTAACCGTGGCAAAGTCGGCCTCTTCCAGCCGCAGAAGCTTTCCGATTCCGATGTAGACTATGCCAGGTCCGAGCTGTCGGGCTAATGCATGAGCCAGACCTCGACCAAGCACTGGCGGTAGTGTATTATCTCCTCGCCCTTCACGCCATGCACGACGCTGAGGTTGCCAACGGGCAGTGGCTTCAGCAGGGTGGTCTCGGAGTCACGGAGGTAGTGGACGCGTCGGCGGACATAAGTCCCCAGGGCATAATGGAGTTCTTCCATCCGATCTGGAGGCACTTGGGGTCAATGACGAACTGTAGGCCACATGGCAGAGTGGCGCGCACCACCTGGTGGAGTGACATGTTGTTAAACTCGAACGTGTTGTTGTGGATCACCCGCATCGCTCTGGTCACATCTCTGGGCTTGATGATCATCAGACACGATGCCGCCGTTGGCCTAGACCTGAGAGGCGATGTTTTGCAATGCCGAGGCCGTCGGGTAGTCGATCAAGGCCGCGTGGCCGGCTGCACGATATGATGAGGCGATGGGGGCTCTAGCTTCATTACTCGGTGTACAACGGTTAGCACATAAAGTATCGGCAAGTCCTCAGTTCTATCCCGATTCCTAAGAAAAAGTGGAGGATATCGCTTCCCTGAGCCCTCCGACCACACTCGCTAGCAGTATGCTTGGCAGCAGCCACGTTACCATAATAACAAACGCGACACCACCGGACATGGCGAACATAGGGGCGTTCCAAACGATGTGCCGCCCCGAACCTGCGGTGGATCCTGTCCGCCATAAACCCCCGCAAGTTCCAGGCCTGCCAGTACCTGATCAACAAGTCGTCGTCCAGATCGTCGGACGCATCGGAAGCAGCAGATGGCGGTGCTGGTTCCGATGTGGCTGCCGCCGGATCGGATGCGCTAGGCCCGAAGATTGAGGTTGGTCACTCTGGGTATCTATCCTTTGCAGTGGAGAGGACCTGCACGCGCTGCCTGAGTATATGCGAGTGGGCAACGGCCTCAGGAGGCCGGCACCCCTCACGCTACACAACGCATCTATCACAGTGCTGGACGAAGCAGGTGATAGTCGGACGAGAACCAAGCCGGCATGAGACTCCCTCATCCAAACAGAGCGTTCCAATAATACTTGCGCAACTGCCTCCCTTCGGGGCTCTTTGGTGATTCATGATAACTCCCCGAATCGCACGGCCTTGCGCCGGCGATGGTTCATTCAAATTTCTGCCTTGTCTCCGTCGAGGGTACTGCAGACGAAGTCGCAGGCCGGGCGGTCCCAAGCGATCCCCTTGCCCTCGCGCATCGACTGCACGGAGTCTTGGCTGAAGCGGATTAGAGGCACAGCGGTTGAAATCCTGAGGGGGGCGGAGAGGTGTTACTCCTTCGCCAGCCTCTCCTTCTCCTTCGCCCTCTCGTGACTGACATAGCTCCCATACCGCAGCAAGCTGAAAATCAAAAACGTCATAAAGACAATGCCCAGGACAAACCGCCGGATCAAAACCCAGCGGAATCCCTCCACCTCCGACCTCGCGTTACTTTTGAGTATAGCGGTCATCTTGTAGTTAAGCTGCTTGGAAATGGGCCAAGGGAGAATGAATTGGACTAATAAAGACGAGTCTTTACCCATTGAGAGAAGATACTGCCCGCTTCAAATTCCACCAATTAGCTGCTGGAAGACGTGTACTGTGTCTCCGGCTGTGAATCGATATCTTGATCTGTTGATTGCCGACCTGCCGCGTAACCTCGCCTGCATACCTACCGTCATACCCTCAAGTCCACTTTGCCCCCTCCACTACGTCTTTCACACACAACCTTACTCCTCCTTCGGCATCCGCATCCAAGTATCGATAGCAGCACTAAACGCCGCAAACCCCGCGGACCCGACGGCAGCCGCCTGGAGGGCCTCGTTGCGCGAACCTATCCACCGCCCTCGCACCGATGAGCCGATCGACGGCGACATCGAGGACGAGCATCTCGGCGCTGCCCTGGCCGGACGGATCAAGGGCGTCGAGCAGACGGTCAGGGTTGTCGTGGACGCGTGTTTCGCCGTTGTCGTCGCGGTAATGATTTGCTGCGGTCCGAAGCCGCCCCAGAACTTGGCCAGCTCCGTCGTGATGGAGGCGCGGCAGAGCGTTACCGTCATCGCGTCCATTGACGGCACAGGGACGAGCGTGGTCGTGACGGATGTCTCGGGGGTTTACGGCTACGGCAGACGGACGAAGATTGTGAAGATCAGGCCGGTTGACGCGGACGGGACGCCGCTGGTGCCCCGGGATGTCGCCCATGCAACGAACCAACCCAAAGCCTCGGGATTTGCTTTGCAACGCTCGCGTTGGTCTTGACTTCCAAGCCTGAGAGGATCTGCTTCGGGCACAAATAGGACAGTGACACTGCACCGACGGAGAAGGAGGTGCTCCCCGCTTCAGAACCACTGCGAAAAACGCAAGGCACGATGCAGGAGGGCCGCCACATCCAGCTGTCTCGGAGGGTGATATGACGGAGGTTGATAGTGCTGGGGCGGAAAAGACTGAGGACGATGTCGATACCATAGTGTCCACCATGACAATGATGGATGTCCATGAACATGGCCGAGTGTCTAGTGATTAGATGGAGGGACAGGACGGAAAGGGTGCTGGCCGAACGTCTAGAACCACTTTTATGGAGACATCAACTATGAGCACGCTACACCCTTCCGGTGCACATTCTCCTTCGCCGGCTGGCCCTTGGTGGAGCGGTGTGGCAGTAGCGTGGTACCTGGAGTACGGTATAGAACACTCCCATAATAGCCATAACAAGATCATAGACCGTGAATACGGCAGCAACCGTAAGCTACTAGGCCCTCCATAGACTCCTACGTCCCCTCGCCCGTCTACGAGAGCAAGATCTACCCCTTAACCGACCTAGACCCCGTTGTCGACATTAGCCCGTACGACCGGTGCCACGAGAACGAGTAGGCGCCGCGGATAGTCTACGGGTAGTGCAGCCGCGAGCAGCGGTACGACGCCGAGAGCTACGGGTTCTACGGGCGGAGCATGATCGGCAACGTCGGTAATAAAACGCCCAGAGAGTCGTAGACGTCGAGGGCGCGCCAGACCCAGTCGAGCGTATAGAGGGCGCAGTAGGAGCCGAGGAAGAGGATGTAGAAGGAGGTCATCACCGTGGGCGCGGTGGTCTGCCGGTGTTGCTGCCGACCGCTGTGTGGCCATGGGTCCGAACGCGGTCGCGCCGTAGGTGGTAGCCGTCCCTCCGGCGTAATCCTACCACAAAAGGTGTAAAGAACTTGAGCCACAGCACCGACCTTCACCCACGCCCACCGCTCAGTGTCTGCCAAGGCAGCCCAGAAGTCCTTCTCGGCAAGCGGCCTGACCGAGCTCTCCTGCTCTGCATGGGCGCCGGCTCGACTTTTATCGTCAGGTTCTCCAAGCAGAACATCAACGCCAACGCGTAGGGCGGCACCGTTGCCGACAGGGAGAGCCTACGACTCCAAAGCAGCTTCAAAGGATGCGCCGTTTACCATATATACTTTCAACCACCATCGAAACCCGCCGCGCCGTCAGCCCCGCCCTCAGCTGCCTTCGCGCTCTCTGGGAGTTCGAGAAGTCGGTCAAGTCTAGTGACAGGGAGCGATAGTCACACGACGGCGGTGGTGTCTCCGGACCGCTCATCTCGACATCTTCGATTGTGCTGGCGTGGGGAGGGCTGCGACGGTGTGGTGACTATTGCGGCGAGGCCCTCTGGGCTTCTCTTGTACGTGACGCCCTCTCACCGGCCGCGGTGTCCTGCTGCGACGCGGGTCCACCGGGGAGAGACTTCCGTTTCTTCTCCGTCCGGGGAGGCGACTCCTAGCCGTCTGCTTCCTCGGCGTCGCACTCTCGAGAGTGGCTACTTCCTTGGACCACTCCTGCCTCTCGACAAAACCCCTCAAACACAACACCTCGGCCGAGCGACGCATTTACTTCACGCCCTCCGTGGCCAGCACCATCATCGAGGTCATCATCGAAGGCGGGCGTCAAACACGCTGCGGAAGAGTCTCCCAGACATGAGGTCCCCGAGATGGCGTCTCACCCACAATATCACAAGCGAAAAGCACGCCTCCTTGGTTGAAGCCGATGCCCAGCATCACGAGACTGTTCATGCCCTTTCCGCACTGCAGATCAGCCTACCACACGCTCACAGGTCTGGAAAAAGAAGATGCTGGCCCAAGAGTGGACATAGAGCCCGTCACAAACACCGACGTGCGGAAGCGTTGAGCACGCAGCTGCAGTATATACACGTTAGTAAATGGAAGGAATTATCAGTGGATGGAGGGAGCATACGGTAGAGACGTAGAGAAAGAAGAATCAGGTCATTGCGGGCGTTCCCAACGAGCTTCTCCTGCCGGGTGCTATTACTACCTTGGCGGTTGTCATCATTGGTGTCTTTGCTGTTACTAGGGCCTCCAGCAGATGATCCTGTACGCCAGTCTTGCTGGCTGACGGACCATGTTCCTTGCTCTCGGTCTTGTACTGTAATTGTTGGATCGTCCGTGATCCTCTTCCTTCCCGATACACCTTGAGCGTCAAGGTCCCACCAGGCTTGTCCGTAAGATTTGATCCAGCAGCCGGTGGTAATCTACAAGTCATTAGCTCCGTTTCTTGACATCCTTTTGCTCTTACACTCGAGTTCTGGTCTTACATTCGGAGTTCCAAGTATCTGCACGTTCTTTCCACCAAGCGTGAACTACGTCAACGAACCGCCTCGACCGTGGTCCATTGATGAGAGACTTTGCAGACGAGATCCTGGGTACAATGTACAAGTGCTGCTATACCACATTATCTTGGCCGAGCACCATCTGCGCAGAGAAGGGCGCTCGCCACCAGAGCTTTCCGAGCTGCCAGTCAAAGTAGGCGTTACTGCTTGCGTGCTGGGTCCTAGGTACAATGTACAGGTGCTTGCCGTACCGCATCATCTCGGACGAGCACCATCTGCGCAGAGAAGGGCGTTGGCCACTAGAGTTTTCCGAGCTCCTTGTCAAAGTGGGCGTTACTGCTTGCGTGCCGGGTTCTGGGTACAATGTACGGGTGCCTGCGGTGCCGCATCATCTCGGCCGAGCAGTTTGCGTGCCGGATCCTGGGTACAATGTACGGGTGCCTGCCGTACCGCATCATCTCGGCCGAGCACCATCTGCGCACAGAAGGGCGCTTATGAAAGCGAAGTGGATGAGCGACCTGGTCCCCGACGAATCTGCGTGGACCCCCCACACACGGGCGAACCGCTTGCCAATCCTAGTCTCTGTCTGCAAGTCGCCCTGTGGGCTGGGCTCAACCCCCGTAAGCCAGCAGGGCTTGATGAACTCATCGCAATGGTACTTCAGCTTAGTACGAGAGGAACCGCTGATTCGGATGCAGCTCGTCGTGGCCGTGCTGCTCCACTAGGCTTGGCGCGGCCTCTTCTCAACGAGCGGCTACACAGCATCAAGATAAAACTTGGTAACCCCCTCAACTCGGTTGATAGGTCTTTTCGCCAGTGCTGCGGTCTTTGATCAGGTCGCTGCTGAAGATGGCCTGGCCGAAGGGCGCCCTCTTCTCCGCCTCCCGAGACCACCGATCCAGCATCTCCCCTCCACCATCGCCCTCCTCCCGGTCCAGCGGATCCGTGTAGGCAAGGGGTACCAGATCAAGGAGGGTCTGCGTGCGAGCTCGTACCAGAGGCTAGTCACATGTTCGTCTGCTGCGCATGTCCATCCCTTACCTAGATGACAAGCTGATTCAAGGATTCGTCCAATCTCTCTTCCCCCTCATGCGCAAGCACGGCGTCAAGCGCATCCTAGCAATGAGTACCGTCTCGGCGCCCGACGAGCACGACGGCTTTGCGCTCGTCCGCCGGCTGTTGGTGTCGCTCGTCAGCTTGCTTCTGCCGGCGCCCTATCGAACCATGCTGGGTTTCGCGAGGGTGTTTCGCGAGCAGGCGACGGGGATTCCTTTGGAGTTTGCTCCAAGACACGTTGGAAACCAACCTACTGTCAGCTCAAGTGTCTCGGACACATTAGGACCGCCGCCGGGGACGCTGCACAATAACTCCCATCTTTACTTAGTGTCGTCACATCCAGACCATCCACAAGACACAAGGTAATTACACTCATGCGTTCAACGGGGGGTATAAATGCATTAGTCCTAGAAAAGCATGCAACCGAATTCAACTCTAGTAAGCGGCCATTTGCCTCTACGCAAAAGATCACGGATGATACCGCCTGGATAACACCCAGCATGTCGAGGCAGCAGTGGTTCGAGTCAATGAGAAGTGGCGTCATCTCGATGCCTACGCGGAGTGGACTGTCATATGCGCTACGGTCAGCACCATCCGCTGTCCCTCCCACAGGCTCCCACGACAACCCAGGTTGACCATGAGTCCCAACAGTCCACGAGACCTGCTTTCACTCACGGCAAAACGGAGTCACATCGACGCAATGTCGACGTTGCGTTCGGAACTCGGCAATGTTGCAGATGGTATAAATCCACGCAGGTACCTTGGATATGCATATATACTCTCGTTCCAGCCTGGGTAAGGCCACGGTGTGGATAAGCTAAGGTCAAAGTATGTACATACAGTCCCTTGCTGAGATCTTGAGAGAGTCGCTGGGAGAAAATGTTGTGACACCGAGATCTGTGCTTTTCAATGTTCCTTCTGCTTCATAAGTTGAGCACGTGAAACCCGAACAGCGAACAGAGTAGTCCCCATATCTTTCCCTCCAAGCTTAACGTAGGCATGATGAAAGTCACTCGACTTCTCGAGCGGTACCTTGCACACTGTAACAATCCCAGTGAGATGATAATCGCATAGTTGGATCAAGGGCCACCTGCACGACCGTTAAGATCGACCCAACGATCCTCGTGCAAGGAAGCTTGAAAGCGCTTGAGGAGGAAGTCTTGTCCGAATAGGATGGCTGTAGGAGATGAGATGAAATGGAGAATCTGCCAAGTGCAAATTCATGGCGAACAATGTGACGCTTACCAACATTCTCTTGTGTGTGCAGTTGGGGATGCATCTTGAACTTGGAACCAGGGGTCCTGAATTGAAGACTGGTGCCGGCAGCTAGAATCAGAGCCAGAGTGAGGACACGGGCCTGCACGAGCTTCTGGCTAGTAGTGAGAATCCGCAAGTCACTAACAGAACTCTCCCAGGCGATCTAGTCTAGCCAAGCATAGCTTAGGACTCCCTGCTGCAACTAACCTCGCTTTACATGTGCACACCATCCAGAGGAGATGCGTCTCGGGACTGTCAAGTAGATAGCGCTCGACCAGATCCAAGGTGGCGTCTGGTATCCCCAACGCTACAGCATCAGCTGGATTGCTGGGGCGGACGGAGAGGATCACCCTCAGACGATCCAAGGCCCTCACAGACAACTGATAATGTCGAGCCACGCGTGGTCTTGCTCGCCGATCCAGACGGCTGGATCAACTTCACAATACCAAAGTCGGTGACCGGGAGACGTCCGACTTTGAGCTGGGCGTGGTGCGCCACGTCGAGACTGTAAGGAATAGCCTTTGCCATGTCGCAATGCACGTTTGTCCTTGTCATAATAGTCATCCTCTCTAGGCGGCGGCATGACGCCGTGTCCATGTACGACGTTCGCACCGCGGACATAATAGCAGCATCGCCCTTTGTTTGTGCTATTGGGAGACCGCATTCGAGAAGGGCTTCCGGTAGGCTGGTTGCTAGTACACTGATTGATCTCTTCGTTTTGGGCGGTATAAGCGGCTTGGCCGACGGCCTTCCACACCGCGACACGTTTCGTGTGCTGCACCATCACAGCTATCTTCGTTTCCTGTCTCGGTGGGTCTGTTGACAGCGGATCCTCCATCAAGCCATTCAAAAGCTGTTGCGGTAGCCGTCTAGGAAATAGCGAATGACTTAGACATCAGTTGACCAACCGAGCATGTGCCGTCCCCACAGTCCAAGGGTTCCTAACGAGGTGTTTAACATATGTTTGCACAAAGTGGCGAGTTTAGAGAAGCTCTCCTTACCTACACTGAGCTGGATATTGAGCGGATTCTGATGTGGATTGACACCACCCTAGTTGTGGCCGACGACAACATACTACACGCTCCTTGTCGTTTAGGGTATTTTCCCGAGATGCTGCTAGGTAGCCTAGCCGAGGTGGAATTGCTAGACCCGGTACTGGCGAGAATGTTGTTCCACTCAGAATATTGTAAAGTTTATTAGACCCGTTCTTACGGAACGTTAGAAGGTCTGTCTTCGATGACACCTCAACTGCAGTGAGGACGGGACAAGAACATCGCATCTGATAACAGCTCCGTCTTCGTAGGATACACTTCCTCAGGTAATGGGGCCTGAGATGGATAAGTTGGAATGAACCGTTCAATCCTTAGCGCCGATGTGAACGGTACCTGCACTACACCCATCCACGGTGAGTTAAGGGGTAGGCTTCGGAAGACACCAGTTGGCAGGGACGGAGAGTATGAACGGCTAAAGATCTCGGACTGGTCCTAATCCTAGACCTCGGGCAGCCTCGGTCTCAGCTTTGTCAATCTGCAGAATAACTTTGACCGTCTAGGTGTCTTAGTCACTTTGCAGAAGAGCAAGCACGGCGGGGAGAGAGACCGAAGCTGCGCCCAAGAGTCTCATATTGCCTTGGATTCAGAGTCTAGGCCGAGTATATCGAAGGCTAAGAAACGATGGACGTATGTAAACCCTGAGCAGGTCGTTCTCATAAACTAAAGAGCTCGTTGATAGTTCGAAAGGATCAAGACAAGGAGTCCTTTACATGTTCGCAGACGATGTATCTCTTAGTCGTAAGTAGCTTAATACCAGTCTTGCTAGAAACCAAGATCAAGGAGCTAGGGTGACGGTACTAGTACCACTACCTCCTTGTAGCAATCCCTATGCACATAAGCGCGGTGTCCCTAGACTAGCTACACGCTAGATAGTACATAATCAAGGGAACTAAACGACTCATTTAAGAGAAATAGTTGCACCAAGGGCGATATTAGGTGTAGAACATGTGGAACACTACTACTTTGCTATGCAAGCCACCAATGAATAACCAAAGAGCCAAAGAGCTAGATACATGTACTTGCGGTCATAACCTCCTTTCAAATTCCTGCCTGCCGGCTCTCTAAGTGGGAAAGCAACGGCCGTTCGGCGGCCTGTTCTCGAAATAGCCAGCCAAACAGCCAACCTAGCGGCACTCAGCGAGTGACTAGCAAAGAGTACCCACCGTACACTCGTGTGGATTACAGTCTCCTTCTTCCAAGTTACTAGAGCGGGACTCGACGTTCCAAGATGTATCCCAATAGATGATGCATCCCGATAGATAATGTATCTTGGAGCCACAGGGTTTAAAGAGTCTCTGCGCTTCTTAACCTTAGGGAAGGCCGGCTTGTCGGCGAGGTAGAGGAGCCGGTCGAGGCCGGTAACGAGGCGGCCGGCGATTGCGAAAGCGCTTTCTACTAAGGCTTTGAGAGAGTTAGGCATCTCCCTCCCCAGCCGGTCATCTACTAGGCGACATACTCGGCCACTTAGTTAAGGTGTAGCTGGCGGAAGTCTACGACGAGGGGGCGAAACTGCGAAGGACGCCGTCGAAGCCGACATTAAAGGCGCCGTCGTCGTCCAGCAGTGCCTCCGCCACGAGATAGTCATCTTCATTGGCTTCCTAGACCCGGACGACCAGCATACTGCCTTGTCTAGCTGCTGAGCAAGGCCTAAGCACGTAGCCATAAACCGTGGCGAACACGTTGGTAGTCATGATGCCGCTTAGAAGCGCTGAGGCTATCTTCTTAGGAGTTCAAGCGTTAGCTAGAGTCTAAACGATTAGATGTCGTTTCGACATATGACTAACAGCAAGGAGAGCTGGAGGATAGTAGCAACGAGCATTGTATCTTTAGGGATCCGGCCAATCCCTAACTTAAGGTAGTGCGTAAGCTACTAGAATCTTTAGTCGATGTCTTTGTCTCGTTTGATGAATAACAGGCAGTAGCTATCTGCCTACTTATACTCGGGTCTTAGTAGGGAGTTCAGCATACGTCCCTCCTAGTTTCTTCTTATCTTCTCAGCTGCCTCCTTTCTCAAGGCAAACGAGCACCTAATGTTTGTAATGTAGCGAGCGCCCGGATAGTATTCGGCCGAAATAATGTGGTACGGCAGGCACCTGTACATCGTACCCAGGACCCAGCACGCAGGCAGCTCGTCCCCAAAGTCCCCCATTAACTAGCCGCGGTCGAAGGTTGCAATCTCTTAGATCTTTTGTAGGCATCTACGACAACAAAGGTAAAGAAGGTAAATTAGTAATAGTGTAGTTGAATCTGTGACTTCTCCGAGGTTGACAGCCTAAGTAGATAACCGAGGACGGAAAAGGGTAAAGTAGCAACTTAGTATAGTCCTCGAACCTTATCTCTTCGACGAACATTGCTAAGAACGCATCGCCCGTCGCGTCTGCAAGCAGCCATCGCTACCTGTCGTTGATGCGACGGATGTTAGTATACTGTATCGCCGCTACTAGCAAAGTCAGCTCGGCGTCTAGGTTAACAGCCGTATAGTAGTTCTAAAAAGAAAAAGGTTATTAGGTGAAAAGTGGCTGTACGACGCCTACTCTGACTAGCAGCTCGGAAAACTCCTTGTCACAGCAGTCTTTGCTTGCTAAAGAGCTTTAAAAACGTAGCTTAGCCGAGATCGAAGCAATGCACCAAAAATCACATAGTGCGCGACCTCGCTATAAGGGCTAAGGTAGACGAATTTCTTATTAAGTCCGTTGGGGAGGAGCAGTTATTTGAAGATATATAAAGAAGTTCCAACGTTAAACAACGGCGATATAATAGTTATTCAGCCCGCTGTACACTAGTTCCTGTTAGAAGGCGCACAGGCCAAAGCGTTAACTTGTACCGTGGACTTCATCTTAAGCCCGTACTAAGCGTATAGACCTACCACCGTCAAGTCTCTGAAGCGCTATCTAGCTTCGCTAGTTACGATCGCTCTAGTACTTACGCCGGCGTAACTTCCTTCCTAGACGTAGCACTGCGGCTACACCGGTCGGGCAGAGGCAATCTAACGATCGAGTAATTATGTAGTGCTTAGATCCTAAAAGATTAAGATGTACAAGGCTGAGATCCTAAGATTAAATTGCATAAGAGCTGAAATCCTAAGATTAAGAAGAACAGTAAGATAAGTACAAGTGATGAATTTCCTAAAACTCTATTTAGGTTATAAGCCTGCTATAAATACACAGATCCTTCCTTAAGGAGAATCTAAGGCGTTCCGTAAGCTCAAACAGTCCATTTCGCCAAACACCTCATAAGAGACTCCAAAGGACCAAAGGAAATACCAAACACTACCAAACAGACTTGTATACACTCCAAACAGGTCAAACAGCTTTTCAAACCTGAAAGGCAACCAAGGTAAGCAAAGAAATATGCTTCCAGAAAGATACGCGAGGAAGACATCCGGATCCCATTCGCGACTGCCGACGATCTTATTCTGTGCCGGCTATATGGCAGTTCAGCTATGCCATACAGGAAATTGTCAGGCAACGAATGGAGAGACTCGTAAGCGTCTTGCTTGTCCTAATACTCTCGCGCTAACTGATCCACCATCAACAGGCTCCAGGCTATCCAGATCCAAGAACACCGGGTCCGGCCCAGGTCCACAGTGCTCATAACAACCTTCACAAGATCCCTGACCACGGTGCTTGTTGGTTAGTGAGAAGACATGACCGAGGGCGCCGATACTATGCTATTGCTAGACTCGAGCTGCAATGTCTTGACAGGAAGCCCCGTCTCCGGGTCATCGTAGTCCTCCTCGCCGGATCGCATGCCTCTCCGTCCGGCTGAGCCACCAATTCGGACTTCTGAGCCAGTACTTGCCATTTTCGCGACGGAGGACAAGCACAGGACCGATGATGCAACCCATGATGTAGCGCTTGCAAGGAAGGCCGCGTGGCCGGACTGTGAGTGTTGACATGAATCCATGCTCATCCCACCTAGTCCAGTCCTATGCACATTCATCACCAATAACCCTCGACCTACAAAGACAAAGTAGTCCTCATCGACAACACAGCCTTCTCGCAGCCTTGCAACACCCACTCGTGCAGGGCCACGGCCTTATCCTCTCTAGACCTGCGCTTGGTCGCAAGCGTCATGAGTCAAGACACCAAGCCTGACCCTGTTAAACAATTTGCTCTCGACTCACAGACCGGCACTGACTAGTCTGGCACCGAGCACCCCTTCCTGGCCATGAGACACTCCTGGCTTTCGACTTGGTCATATGATGGTAATGGCGAGTGAAGCGGCAACAGCTCAAATGCTTCGGCCCGAGTTGGAATGATGATACTTTTGGTGAGGTGCCTTCTGAGTTCGCAGCTCCCTGATGGTCCCTTTCGCAAAACTTGCAGTTTACAGATCTCTGCCCTGAAGGCTATCTCCGTCACCGAGGAGTACCTCGGTAGCAACACCTACCTCGTCGGTGAGCGCATCAAGCTCGCGGATCTCTTCAGCGTCGATCGCTTCTACCGAAGACGTGTACGTTGAGGAGCGCCCCAGGTCCCTAGCTGGACCACGTGCGACGCCCCTGTGAGATGCTCTGAATCGAAAACATCGTCGTGTAAGGCGATGGCGATCTTGATGGTAATGGGACAAAAAACCAGGACTTTTGTTGTTCTAAGCCAAAAGATGGTCCTAATACGAAAAGGTGAGCTATCGTCCTGACTCGAAGCGCAGGGACGGATCTACGGTTTCGGTCTTACCTGTCCGCAAGGCACTGACCCGCAAGTGGGTAATTGTGATCTGTACCCGGGCGGCCTTATTTTCCCTCTCGGCCGAAGCTCTCGTCCGTTGAGATGAAATGTCGAACTGACGGAGATAGAGTGCAGCACCAACAACGAGCGACTTGTCCCAGGGCACCTGGCAATTAATTTGCGCATCGGAGATACAGGAACCCGAGTGTTTGCGTTGCCGTCCGATCGAATTCCCACGTATGCAAGCCACACCGAAGGCTAAAGAAGTACTTCCGAGCCGAACAAGGATTATCGTATATATTCCATACCTCACCTTACCTCCGTCTCAACATCTGGACATTTAGTAGGGAAGGGGGAAAGCTTACCAAACACGCAACGACTGCAGCTCTTGGCTCGGCATAAGCTCCTACTTCAGCCGACTCAAAAAACCATTCCTGTCGAAAATAAGGTAGCCACGCAGCCATGGTCGACACCACCAAATTAGAGTCGTCGTCCGCGACAACCCAAGATGGCTGTACGAGCGGTGTCACGGGCGAGCCCATTTTTGGGGCGAACGACCCGAAATCCGTACTCAACCCTTCTAGCGGCCAGTTCAACGCGCGTGCTTGGGCCAGCAACTTCGCCAACGTCACACTCGAAGGTGGCAACCAGTTTCGTCGCCTGGGCGTGTGCTTCCAGAATCTCAACGTGTTCGGCTATGCCAGTCCTGCCGACTACCAGAAAGACGTTGCCAACATCTGGCTGGCTCTTCCCGGCATGCTTACGCGAAATCGCAGGCGTGTCAACATATTGCACCAGTTCGATGGGATCATTCGCCCTGGAGAGATGTGTGTGGTGTTGGGGCCGCCTAGCTCGGGCTGCTCGACTTTTCTGAAGACGTTGTCTGGCGATCGAGACGGTTTCTTCGTAGGCGAGGACAGCTATCTCAACTACGAGGGGATCTCAGACAAAGAGCTTCACACAGCGCATCGTGGTGATGCAATCTATACGGCAGAGGTCGACGTCCATTTCCCGAAGCTGACCGTGGGCCAAACATTGGAGTTCGCAGCACAGGCTCGATGTCCAAGAGTGATCCCACAGGGACTGTCGCGTCAACAGTAGATCACCGACACCCGTATGATCCCAAGATGGCACCTGGCTTGCTGACGACCCGACACACATTCAGGTATTGCAAGCAACTCAGTGATGTTGTCATGGGAATGTATGGGATCAGTCACACAGCCGACACTAAAGTCGGCAACGACTATATTCGCGGAGTCTCAGGTGGCGAACGAAAGCGACTTACCATCGCGGAAGCCACACTATCCAACGCACCTTTTCAGTGCTGGGACAAGTAAGTTCTCTTGTCTATTCCAAGTCCGTCGGTGAAATGAGAGAGACTAGGCATGCTAATCTTCTCGACCTAGTTGTACCCGCGGCCTGGACTCAGCCAACGCCGTAGGATTCTGCAAAACACTCCGTCTGCAGTCTGAGTTCTTCGGCCAAACGTGCGCCGTCTCCATGTACCAAGCCCCCCAAAGCGCATACGACCTTTTCGACAAAGCCACCGTCCTCTATCAGGGCCATCAGATCTACTTCGGCCGAGCCTCCGAGGCGAAGGCTTATTTCGAGAGGCTGGGCTTCGAATGCCCCTCACGACAAACCACACCTGACTTCCTCACCTCCATGACTTTCCCCGAAGAGCGCATCACCCGTCCAGGCTTCAATACACCACGCACACCCGAGGAATTCGCCGCCGCATGGCGCTCGAGTTCAGAGTACAATGCCCTCCAAGCCGAGATATGCGAGTACAAAGCCGAGCATCAAATCGACGGGCCCAACGCAAGGACGTATCGCGAGCACAAGAAGTCCTACCAAGCCAAAGGCCAGCGTATCAAGTCGCCCTACACGCTTACATATATGAAGCAAGTGCAGATCTGCATGTGGCGTGTATGGAAACGACTCCTGGCGGATTCGGGCCCGACGATCGTCGTAATGGTGGGGAATTTTGTGCTAGCGCTTATCTTTTCGTCGCTGTTCTTCAACATGCAGCAGAACACGGACTCGTTTATCGGCCGTGAAGTGACGCTGTTCTTAGCAGTCATGCTTAATGCATTTGCGTCGGTTTTAGAGGTTATGACGCTCTATGCTTAGCGGCCTATTGTTGAGAAACAGGCACGATATGCGTTTTATTATCCTTCAGCTAAATCTTACGCTTCTGTCCTAATGGATCTTCCGATTAAGGTCCTCGGCTGCGTATCCTTCAACTTAGTCTTCTACTTTATGACGAATCTCTATTAGACGCCGAGCTACTTCTTTTTCTACTTATTAGTCGCTTTTCTCATTGTCCTATCAATGTCTGGTATTTTCAGGTTCATATAAGTTATTCGGTCCTTTTGGATAGGCTACCTGAGCATAGTGAGTTGCACTAATAGACAATTTCCTAGCGCTACCTTTTCCCGAACGGTACAACAAGCTATAATCCCTGCATCGATTCTCATGATCTTCCTCATCACCTTCGTAGGCTTCATGATTCCTATCGGCTATATGCTCAGCTAGTGTCGTTGGATCAACTACCTAAATCCAGTGGCATACGGCTTTAAGTCTCTTATAGTGAATAAGTACTCTAGCCGCGATTTCAGCTGCTCAACCTACATCCCCATGTATAGCACGCTGGGAAGCCCTTACGCGGCGTGCGATGTCGTAGGTACCGTGCCCAGTGAGACGTTTGTGAGCAGCGACGCCTACATCGGCGAGGCGTACAGCTACTACGCTGCGCATAAGTGGCGGAATGTCAGTATGGCCTCAAAGTTCAAGAAGGTTCATCTTCCATTCGGCTCGCTTGTCGATACAAACCTTAAAACCTGCGCAGCCTAGTTTTATCGGCTTGCGCTTAATAACCTTTTTTTTTTTTGGGACTACCTCGCAGCCGTCACCCCAGTGGGTATCCTTGTTGCCATGACGCTAGTGAACTACACGCTGTGTTTCATCACGTGCGAATACGTCTCGGCCAAGAAGTCCAAGGAGAGATTCTCGTATTTCGACGAGGGTTCCTCCTCAAGAACGCCCATGTAGACAAGAGTGCCGACGACCTCGAGGCTCGGTCGCTGCTGCGCGGCCCTGTCACAAAAATCGTAGGGACACCGAATGCGTACAAGCGCAACAAGGAGGGAGTAGATGGCGAGCTCCAGTCTCAATCCAGGAGCATCTTTCACTGGAGCAATGTGTGCTATGACATCAAAATCAAAGGCAAGCCTCGGCAAATCCTGGACAATGTGGATGGTTGGGTCAAGCCAGGGACCCTAACAGCACTGATGGGTGTCTCGGGTGCTGGCAAGACCACATTGCTCGACTGCCTAGCTGATCGCCGGACGGGTATTGGCATTATCACCGGTGAGATGCTCGTCGACGGCAAGATTCGTAATGAGAGTTTCCAGCGCAAGACGGGTTATGCACAACAACAGGATCTGCATTTGGAAACGGCTACAGTTCGCGAGGTAAGGCCACAGATCTTCAAATATGTCCCGCTCCACGTGCTCTGCACCGTCCCCGTTAACTGACTTCGGCTCGCATATCCAGTCATTGATCTTTTCTGCGCTTCTCCGCCGGCCGCACAATGTTCCCAAGGCAGAAAAGCTTGCCTACGTAGAGGAAGTCATTGAGCTCCTCGAAATGGGTGCTTACGCCGATGCAGTGGTCGGTGTGCTTGGCGAAGGCCTTAATGTTGAACAACGTAAGCGATTGACTATCGGTGTTGAACTGGCGGCCAAACCACCGCTTCTCCTCTTTGTGGACGAACCAACATCAGGCCTTGACTCTCAGACTAGCTGGGCTGTGGTAAGCCTGCTTGAAAAACTGGCCAAGGCAGGCCAGTCAATCCTTTGCACGCTGCACCAACCTTCGGCGATGCTGTTCCAGCGCTTCGATCGTCTGCTTCTGCTCGCTGATGGGGGCAAAACGGTCTATTTTGGTGAGACGCATTCTACTCTGCATTTTCTCTGTCGTCCAGGTTCTTATACTGACGGTATTCACAGGCGACATCGGCGATAACTCCAGCACCCTCGTTGAGTACTTCGAGCGCCATGCCACCCACGCGTGTCCGCCCAGTGCTAATCCAGCCGAGTGGATGCTCGAGGCCATCGGGGCAGCTCCCGGAAGCACTTCGGAGGTGGATTGGCAACATGTCTGGCGCACCAGCCCAGAGTTTCATCAAGTTCAAGAAGAATTGTCTCGCCTCCGAGAGCAAGGTTCTCAATCGAATGACCATGATCGCGAGAAGATTGAGGCAGGAACTGTCACGTACAGCGGCGCATTTGCCGTTCCTATGTCGACCCAGTTCCTCGTCGTCAGCCAGCGCGTGTTCCAGCAATCGTGGCGGACGCCAGGGTACATCTACTCCCGGTTTGCACTCTGCTTGGTCGTTAGCCTGTTTATCGGCCTAGTGTTCCTCGACAGCCCCCTCACCGTCCGTGGCCTTCAGAATCAAATGTTCGCCGTTTTCCAGCTATTCGCCATCGTGGGTCAACTTGTGTCTCAGCAAATGCCCCAGTTCATTATCCAACGATCTTTGTATGAAGGTCGTGAACGGCCTGCAAAGATATATAGCTGGCAAGTCTTTATGGTATCGCAGATCTTATCTGATATCCCTTACTATGCTCTCACCTCGGTATTAATGTGGGCACTCTTCTACTTCCCTATTGGGCTCTATAAGAATGCCGAAGCCGTTGGCTAAGCAACGGAGCGAGGCGCCCTTATGTGGCTGCTATTTCTCGCTTGGCTAATGTGGGTTTCAATATTCGGCTACTTCTGTATCTCCTTCTCGGAGACCGCTGAAGATGGTGCTAACGCGGCGAACTTTATGTTCGTGTTGGTCAACTTCTTCTGCGGCGCGCTCATCACGCCCGACCAAATGCCTCGCTTCTGGATCTTCCTGTATCGCGTCTCGCCGCTGTTATGTTTTGTTTCGTCGATGCTGTCCACTGGTCTCGCCAACGTCGAAGTGACGTGTGCGGCCAACGTCGAAGTGACGTGTGCGGCCAACGAGTATACTATCATTGACCCGCCCGCGGGCTAGACGTGCTACGAGTATCTGGCGAACCAGATGAACAGCGTCGGAGGATACGTGCTAGACAATAATGCTACGGAGGCCTACCAAGTTTGCAAGCTCAAGTACTCGAATACGTTCCTCTCCGTAATTAGGGTAGAGTATGACGACCGTTGGCGGAACTTCGGAATCATCTGGGCTTATGTCTTATTCAACATCGTAGCGGCCATAGGCCTTTACTGGGTTACGAGAGTGCCGAAGGGACAGAGAAAGGTTTAAGGACTACTATAGCTACAGCAGCCGCACCTGGGCTGTCCAAACCCCGATCAGAAGCTCAGACGCTAATCAAGGAGACTGAGGAGAAGGACGAGGCTGCGAAGGGGTCGACACCGAAGGAGAGGGGACATTTCAGGGTGGGCTCGGATGTAAGAATACCGTAGGACGTGAGAAGGATGAAGTTGTATTTTTGATAGAATCATCTCAACTCAATTGATTTCTTTTGCTCTCAATTCCAGCATTTATCTAACGGGTCGAGGATGTCGCGCTCACACAACCTAACCATGGGCTCCTAGTCGTTCTTGATGAAGAACGACAGAGTTGGAGATAGATAACTACCTTATGGCAGCTCTACTGTCTTCGAAGACTCTCGCTGGAGCAACTTGCCCGTCTGTCCCATAGTCTCAATGAGGCGGCCACGAATCCAGTCGCCCACCACAGTCTCCGTGTCCGACCTATCAAGGGCCTTGGCCTTCAAACCAAGATTTCCGTTGAGGAAGAAAGCAACGCTATGGCGGTGCTTCTCACGGTTGGTCATCACCCGGTGACGTGCGCTTCTGTAGTAGCCCCCCGTATATCTCTGCATCATATCGCCCATGTTGATGACGAACCCGTCGTTGACCACTGGGACTGGAATCCAGCTGTCCGAGGGAGGATAGTACACCTCGAGGCCAGACGTGCCGGGTTCTTGGAGAAGAATGGATACACAGCCGAAGTCGGTGTAGTCAGCCACTAACAAGAGGAATCAAGTCAGCGAATGAAGCTTATTATTCTACAGACGCACAGTTGCAAAACCGACCTCCAAACTGTCGAGCGTCCTCGAGCTGAGACGGCACGGGTGCGTAGTACAGGAAACGCATCGGGATTAACGGTTTGTCGAGCAGCGAGTCGAAAACTGTGGGAGAGCATCCCTACTCCTTGGGAAGTCCTTGGGCAAGAATGGCGAGAATATTCTTAACCAGCTCAAGCATCGAGCCCTAGTATGCCATAATACGATCTTGGAATTTCTCCTTAGGCAGACTAGACGGCCATAGGTTGGGGCCCGTCGAGAAGGTCCCGTAGTCGGGGTCGTCGAGGGGGACCTTTCTGCCGACTATGAAGGTCTGGATTGGGGATGAAAAGGTTAGCTTGGGTCACAGACATGAATGTCAGCGTATGCTCGTACTTCTTTGATATCGGGGAGAAGTCCCTTGTGGTGCGTCTGGATTCCTGGCGGCTCGTAGCCGCGGAAAGACTGGCCCACCGACTTGGAGATCAAGACCTCCTTCTTGCTCTCTTGAGGAAGCGCGAAGAACATCTTGTTCAGCTCCAAAGCCTCACGTAGTGTTTCCTGCGGAATGCTATGTCTAGCAAGGTTAAAGAAGCCGTACACGTGGTAGGCGTGGTTCATGGAGTTGACGACATCTTGTCGGGCTTGGTCAGATGCGTTTGGGTCAAGGAATGTACTGATGTCCACCGTCGGGATGGTTGCGGTTTCAGTGAGGCTGCCCATGATGAAGCTAGATGTGGCAAGCGTACGATGCTGTTTGCAAGGCTGTAAAGGCAATAGTGGATTCGATGAAGCGAAGGAAGAGAGATAAGGAAACAATTGTCCTATCGAGGCTATGTAATGGCGTCAACCTCATATGGCCAGATTGTGATCGAGCATTTGCTGGGGAGACTGGGAAAGTATGGAATTGATGAACTGACCTGTATAACAACCTATTCGGAATGAAAACTAGTGGCAAGCAATAGGGGTGGTGATTACTTGTACAAGTATGTGCCGTGCGCAAGGAAGATGACGAGAAATAAGGATTCGTGCTCTACCTAAAATAGTTGGCCGCCTACCCTTCAACTCCCATGTGCTAGATATTAGCGGAATATCCCCAGGCCAAATTCTTCAATTCGTATCACATACAATCGACCTAGTAGAATAGAACATGGCTGCTCTATCACTCGAATCCAACTGGCTCGTCCAGATCCCAAATCGGAGCGGCGACTACGTCGCCTAGGTACGCAAAGACAGCTTTGCGGCACACATATCCTACAACAAGACACACATCGAAGCCGGCCGCATAGTCCTTGCAGGGCCCCTAGTAGAGGCCCTGCCCCAAGACGGTCAACAGGCCGTCACCACCGGGAGCATCATGGTGTGGAAGGCGGGCGCTGGCGAGAGGGAGATGCTGGACAAATGGCTCAGCGAGAACCCGTTTGCGACTAGTGGCGTGTGGGATCTCAGCAAGATGGTGTGCACGCCGTTTCTTTACGGCGTTCGGAAGGCACTCTAGGTTGGAGTCGACGGACATAGATGGGCATGCGAATGTGGCCGAATAGGTTCCATCGGCAAGCGTCTTTTGGGCTGAGTGACGAGACAAGTTGTAGCTTAGCTGCAGTACAATACAATACTCGCCGAGTAAACCGGCCCCTTGCATATAGTAGACATTTCAACAAGTCTCCGTTTATTCTGCGAAAAAGCCTAGCATCTATTTTTATACATTCGCAAGGACCCGGAGGATTGTTTCTATTACCTTCCCGAGTTCTGCATAGGTGCCTGCCTAGAGTTGGGCACCGCAATGTTTGGTCAAGTAGTATTATTCTTCATCTAGCTTCGGAGGGAGTTGCCGGCACGTTACCAAATGACCTTATTCTAGTCTTGTCTTATCCAGCCAGCATTGTAGTCGTTTAATCGACACGTGGGCAACCTAAGGTACCTACCGGTAGGCTGGGTACTTTGACAACCTATAGTGGGTAGGTACCTTGCATTTGGTGACTACATGTAGGGTACCTGGTATCAGATTCAGAGGACGAGGGTACACACTACACAAGACTGGAAGCTACATAGCGCTCACAAGTTGTACACAAAACACAAACCACCTCAGTAAACGGGTTGTGACGAACGCTAGCGAGTGCATCTGTGATTCTCTTTTGACTGTTACAGCAACCCCTTCCCGATTAAAGAGTATAGCCATGTCTGTCACCACTCCAAACCCCATTCGCGCCGTTTAACTTTCCATCACCGGAAATGGCCAGCTTCGCATTACGCAGCCGTGCTTAGTACTCGTGCCTCGCTTGATTTACCATTCCATCTACATCGAAATGCCAGATCTTGTACAAGCAGTCTCGGATTTCCTCAAAACACGTCTCGGCCTTGGCCTAGCGCATTAGATCCGCCTACTCTAGTTAGTGATATAGATTATAGACGCGCCGGCTGCTATTCACAAGCCACTGGGTGCGCTTGCGACGCACAGCATCGAAAGCTTAGAATGCAGTCTCGATAGCACGGCCTAGTATAAGACGATAGTTGCCCGAATCTTTCATATAAGGTAGATAGGGTTAGGATTAAGACTCTTCCTCCCTTAGCCTATGTCCTAGGCGTACGACCTACTCTCGTCCTAAGCGTACGACCTATTCTCGTCTTAGGCGTACGACTTACTCTCGTCCTAGGTGTACGACCTACTTACGTCTTAACTACTTTTATATAGCTTTGGCCCTTTTATTCTACTTGTAAACTTAGCTTCTAGTTAAGATAGCTTATCTAGGTGCTTTTCGCTTTAAAAGCTTAAAGAACGAAAAAGCGTATAACCTAAGACCCTCTTCGACGTCTTTTATAAATAAGATATTTACTATAATTTTTAGCGTAGGTAATAGCTTATTTATCGGTAGATTATCTTTCTACCTTTACCTTATATTAATTATAGTAATATTATCTAGATTAACTAGCGTTTCTAAATTTAGGAGATAAGGTAATAGGAAAACTAACTCCTAAGTAGCTAATATATACGTTATCGGATAGCCGTTTTAGTTCTTTTTCGACTTATTCGTAATTGTTCTTATAAAGTAGTCTAAGTATAGTACTACGATATATTATTAGAAGAAATAATAATAGAAGATCTTCTAAAAGTTATTATTCGTTAAAGTTATATTACTTTTATCGTACTTAGCTTTTTTTACTTAGACTAGTATCTAATAGAACGATAAAGAATTAATATTTTCTTAAGAGATAAACTTATCGTTAGGTTCTTATAAAAAGCTAAAAATTTAGGATACTAATTTAATCTTAAACTTATTTCTATATATAATAGTAGTAGGTTCGTTTATAAAGGTATAAATAAGCCGTATTAGGTTTAGGAAGTTGAAAAAGATATTGTCGTTTTATATAAACTCTTTAATATCGACTTTATCTTACTTACTTACTAATAGTTTACTTACGATAATCTTTTAGTATATACGTAAGACGAGATATATAATAACTTCGAAGAGAAAAATACTTTGCGTATACGTAAAGCTAAGCTTAGCGTATAGCTTAGTAACCTTTTCTATTAAACGGCTAATATCTCCGATCTTTTATATAATAAGGTAGTACCTTACTTATTAGAAGTCGAGGATAGTAATCTTTTTCGTAATATTGTTTAGTATTTAAAAGTCTTTCTAATCGACTATATTAAGCTAGAAGGCGAAGCTTCGGTCTTATATCGTTTTTAGTAAGCTAATACTTAGCTTAGCCGCTTACGATAAGTTTCTAAGGACCGAATTCGTAGCGAGTAAGTTATCGAGTATTTAGCGGAGTAGGGGAAGTAGGTAAGATATAAAGTAGCGAAGAAAAGCGAAGATAAAGGAAAAGAGGGCCGATACCTTATATAGTATACTAAAGTCTTTCGCTAAGGAGGTATAGAACGTTATAATATTATCTAAGATAAGTAAATACTTATCGATATTTTTACGAAAGAAGTATAGTAGTCGTTTAATCGTAAGGAAGACGATCGAATCAGCGTTAAAGACTATCTACGTATCTTCTACGAGTTTAACGTTATTAAAGTTAAAGTTATCAACGTTCGAAGTAGTTATACTAAATATTTTTAGCCTTTCGTTAACGTCGAATACCTCGTTATAGTAAGATACTTCGGCTACTATAATCTAGTCTACGAGTATAGGCGTAATTCGTAGTTCGATTCGATATTTATATATAGTTTAGTTATTTAGCTAAAGGACTTTGTAAATTCGGCGAACATTATTAGTTAATAAGTTTAGTAAAATATTTTAGTTATAGTTTATCTTCTTTGCCACCGATTCGTACTTTTACTACTACGACTAGCTTTAAGTAAAGTTCGTTAAGCTTAAGTCGCTAAATAGTAACTTATTATACTCTTTGAATATCTTCGCTATAACGAAGTAAGATTAGTAGTACTCGATTCTTAAGTAGAAAAGCTACGATATATAACTCGGCTCGTAAGTAATCGAAATAGTATTATAAAAGTTAAAGAGGTTATACTTTATCGTTACCTTCGACTTAGGCTTAAATAGCTAGTATAGTAGTTTAGGGTTACTATTTAGCTCGAAAAGTTTACTATTGTCCGAGTCTTTATCGTCTAGCGGCCTAATACCTAGTATTTCGAGTATATCGGAGTCGTTGCTAAAGAGGAACTAAAGTATATTATATTAGTAATAGCGGCGGAGTAAGATAGTATATTTGCTAGTATTACTATTTACGTCTAAGAGTAGTTCGATAGTAAGGTCGATATATTATTAGTAGTAAAGGAGTAGGTTATTATTTAGTTCGAGTTTATTAACGTAATAAGAATATTTCTCTTAAAACTAAGTAAAAGTATCGTTAACTATTTCGAGCCTATAGTTCTTAATCTTATAATTTACGCTATCGTAGTAAAAGAATAAGTCTTTGAAATCTAATAAAGAAACTTCTTTTAGTATAAGGTTATCGTTAAAGACGTTTTTAAATTCTTCTTCGAGAGTCTATCGTATAAAATCTTAGAACCTTTTAATATCGTAGTCTTCGAAGGTATTATAGACGAATATACCTTAAGTAAGTCTCCGCTTAAAACTATCGCTAATTAGAGAGTTAGCTATTACTTAGTTATACGAGTAATATATATAGTATACGATATTAAGCCTAAGCTCGTATAACGTAGGTAGTATAACATTATTATATAGCCTCTTATAATACTCGTTGGATAAGTAGAACGGCTCTTTAGAGTTGTTAAGCTAGTATAGTTTTAGAAAGAATATATATACCGAATCGCCGTCGATATCGCCGAAGTAGATATAAAAGATTTGGTAAATCTTAATAGTATACTCTTTGCTATCTCTACTCTTTTTAAAAACGATCTTAATAGTAACGTAAATCGACTTAGATATAAAACGTATATATTAAGAGATAAGATTATACGCGAAGTTACTTCTAATCTAAGATAAGTTTTAAAAGATAGTTATTACGTTATTAACGTTAAACTAGTTAATATTTAATTAGATCTTCGCTATCTCTTCTTTATATAAGTAGATTTAGGCGTTACTCTTTTCCGCGTCTAGGTTATAAAAGCTAATAAATACGTACCTAAGCTTAGCGGCGAATAGGAACTTAATCTACTAAGCCAATATAAGCTTAGGGTCGATAGACTATTTAATAGCTCTTCGGTCGAAACTTATCTTACCAAATTACTCTGTCTTCGACTTTTAGTATTAGCCGTTAACTAAGAAGTTATACGTATCGGCTAGCCTTAGGTAGTTCGTATAGCGAGCCTTATACTAGTATTTCGCCTTTGTATATACGCTTAATAAGTACGAGATTAACTTATAGCGGAAGACAACTATAATATAGCGAGTAAATACGCTACTCTCGTTATTAGCTTAGTAAGCCTAGTCGTAGAACTACTACTATATAAGCTAATAGATATCGAGTTCTTAGTTAGTTATAGTAATATAGAACGTCTTATTCGACTTGTATCCTTACTTATTATTAAGCTAGTCTTCGTAGTCTAAGTTAACTAAAAGGGTATTTTAGTCGTCTAATTCTTCTTATCTATAGTTATCAACTATTAAGCTATTATACGGATTACTCTCTAGTATTAGTTTAGGAGAAATCTATTTTGAAATAATAATCTTATATAAGAAAAGATTTACTTCGATAATAGTAAACTATTTAAGATTATATAGTTAAAATAGCTAAAAAAAAAACTATTAACGAATAATATATTATCTATTATACTAGTCGATTACCTTATATATATTAAATCGTCCGAGTATTAAGAGTCGTACTTTAAAATTTAGAGCTAAAGATTATTAATATAAGTAATATTTCTATTATCGGCTCTTAAAGTTTTAAAGTTAAAAAGGAGAATTTAGCGTATCGAGAAATATAATAGTAAATAATCTCCTACGTTAGCTACGAACTAAAAGTAAAGATAAAACTCTTAAATTAAACGTAGCGTTAAAATATAGAACTTTTAAGTTAGATACGACGTTAAACATCGCTACTTTAGTCGGAGAAATTAATAGGTTTATCTTATTCGTAAATATCGTTAAGTTAGATAACGTTTGGCTAAGGTTACTCTAGTCTTTCCAAAGAGATAAATACGTTATCGCGTATATCGTTATTAGATCGCCTTTAACTCGATACCCTTATAGCTCGTATTATTCTTAGGAACTTTTATTAAATTATCTTTACGATAATTAGCTTCGTATCCTAAATCTTAGTTACTTATAATCTAAATCGATTTACGAGAAGTCTTAGCCGACTATATCCTAGTATTATACGACTTAAGTATCTTTTTAGTTAAAGTTAAGATTTATCTATATTACCGTTATTTAAGTTAGCGAACTGATATTTCTTAACGACTACGAGTTATTTTAGTTTAAGTAAATCGCTACCGACGTATCTATCGTCTTAGCTCTAGTATACGTCTTAGGGCCTAGCTTATATAGGCCTAAGAATTAAAATATTTAAAGCGCGTTAGACTTAGTAAAGCTAACCTAAATAATTCGTAATTATTAAACTAAGATCGTTAGTATACTTAGATATTAGCGTCTTAGGAAATTACGGCCGTAGATAAAGATTTTAATTAGTATAAATACTAGTTCTTTAATCGTAAAGTATCTTAAGGCTTAGTTGATAACGTTTAGTAAGCTTTTAATCTTTTTTAATTTTAAAACTTAGTTAAAGAGACTTTCGTTTACGTTAAGTTAAGAAAGAAGGTAGTAAGATACGAAGAGAAAAGTAGCTAGAGAGAACTTATTAGTTAGTTTAGTATAGTCTAAGCGACGTTATTTTAGAAATTACTTAAAGGTTTACTAAGTTTTCCTTATATTATCGCTTTATTATTTTTAGGCTACTTTACCGTTATCGCTTCTACTATCGTCGCTTTTGCTATCGTTGCTATTTCTTCTAAATAGAAGTAACTATTATATATATACTCTTTATCGTCGGCGTATAGTAAAGAAGAAGAGAAGAAAACGAAGAGTAGGAGACGTAAAAGATATTTATACTCGTAGAAGCGTTAGCTAAGCTATCTTCGTACTACTTTCCTTATATTATTATCTTACTTTCCCTTAGTAGCTTAGCTACAATTAGCCGCTGTATTTATCTAGCCTTTATTATTCTTATTAACCGTTCGTTAATATAATACTCTTTTAGTAGTATAAAGCGAAGGCTATTAGCTTATTAATATTAATAGCTAACTTAGCTATTTAGGTAAAGTATTAGCGTTAAAAAAAGAAAAAAAGAAGAGGAAAAGGAAGAAGCTAAGTCTAAAGGTAGTATAAATAGTAAAAGTAACTTTTAAATAGAAAATATCTCCTTCGTTAAGCTTAGTCGATAAGTAAAAGCTTTATTTTCTTTAGTATAAATATTTACTACTTTCTTTCTCTTTTTTCCTTTTCTTTTTTTCTTTATAAAACGAAGTCTAATAATCGCGTCGATTTAGTATAAGAGTTACAGAGAAGTAGAAGCGAAAAAGGTAAGTATAACGAAGAGAGTAAGTAGAAGCGAAGAAAGTAAGTAAAAGCGAAGAAAGTAAGTAAAAACGAAGTCTTTAGTCGTCTTTAGACAATCGGTAAAAGCTCTACTCTCCTTATTTAAATACTTGTAGGCTTAGCTTTTAGGAATCCTACTATTGCATAGTAGGTGCCAAATTCGTAGAACAGCTCAGAATTCTTAAGATAGGATTTTGTATAGGAAACTAGCCAAAACCTAGCTAAAAAACATAATACTACGAATTCCTCAACAACTAAAAATCTCAAAAATACGAAAAAAACACAGTAATATTAATTGAATTTTTCTCGTTTTTACTACTATACTTACGTTAAGATGCATTGAATATTCACTAAGTAATTAGGTATAATAGTCGATTTTCCTTATAAATTTGAAAGAATATGAAAAAGCTTAGTTATTAATTAAAAAAACTTTCTTTAGCAAAAATAGCTAATTAATAGAATTATATACCTTATAAAATAGTTAAAAAGATAAAGAATATATAGCTATAAAGAGAAAAGAAAGCTCTATTTTATACTATTTTTTATATATTTGTAGTATTTTTAGTTGTTGAGATATTCTTAATTTTCTA
>KV875125.1:0-38986 GCA_001879275.1 Coniochaeta ligniaria NRRL 30616 | reverse complement strand
TTCATAAAGCCTGCATCTCCTTGCCGTCTGGGCAGCTATGGGACATTGTTGGCCATGCATTTCTCATGTTGTTATGTCTTTGCTTGAACGGCTCTCTGTTCAGGTGCCAGCGGGAAAGGGGCATCTTAGGATGTGGCAGCCAGAACCACTCAGTTGCGCACAACGGAACCGAGTCATTGACTGCCATATTGTCCTATCCGGGACCCATCTTTGTTCCATCCTTCCCCCATCCCCGCCGAAAATTTCTGTTAGCGGATGCTGAGGATATCGACATCCAAGGTCAGATGGCCGAGCGGTCTAAGGCGCCACGTTAAGGTCTCATAACCCTTAAAACATCCGTTTCCGTGGTCCGAAAGGGCGTGGGTTCGAATCCCACTCTGATCAATCTCTTTTGCCTCCGTGTGCTCTTACAGGAGGTAGAGAATGGTCGTAAGTCTGATCTTGTAAGTCACTTGCCAAATGATCAATCCATGCCCGAAACGGCACGGAGACCTTGTGTCGGTTCTAGCTGCTTCTTGGCCTCGGACGATCCTCTGTCGGCATCTTCATCAAATCTATCCTCCTCATTCCTTGTTGCACCCCGTGTTTCCACTGGGGTCACTGCTGCTCTCGCTGACACTCTCACGCTCTTTGAGATTATGGCCATTCAGCGACACAGCCCCATAGCCAGGCGGAGCAAAAGTGAAGCCGTCACCAACTTCTCTGCCTCCTTTAGGAGCACACGGAGGCAAAAGAGACTGATCAGAGTGGGATTCGAACCCACGCCCTGTGGTACGACCTGATGACAAAACGTTTACCCGACCATTTGGACAGGATCTCGATTGCCCCTAGCTCCCATGCCTTATATGGCCCAGGCCTAACAGCGCTATGGTTTGAGTAGTGCTAGAGCTTGGCTGGCCCCTGATATTGATACCCAGGGCTGCAAAGACTTACGGAAAGCACATGTATACCCTTGCCACACACACACATCATGTCTTATCAGATCCTCTCCATGGCTACCAACGAGGTAACCCGCCAATGGATCCCCGACTTCATCTCGTCTCTTTAGCAAAGGCGGGACACGTTCGTTCTCAACTCTCACCATCCTAAGTTGCGTAGCCCTGCGATACGGTGCACCTGCGATTCAACCCAGTTCTCTCCTTCTAACCTTATGGCGCCCAAATTTGCCCGACGGTCGGCCTCCTCCCCCGAGGGCGAACTCAAGGTGAGCTCTTCCTTTTGCTCACGGCCGGCACAAGGATTCTGTAGGCTGACCAGGTTGAGCGCAAAGACGCAAATAGGAAGAAACATGAAAGCGAAAGAAGCAAATCGATGAGCAAGGCAAGGTCTTGCAGGCCAAGCAGCCGACCATCACGCCCTGGAAGCTAGTCGACCGATACCGCCATGCCTTCTGAGTATAGATGTCCAGACTATTGACTTCAACATCCTTTCCCAACTCCAGCACTCTGAGCTTCTCCTATTCGATAATCCAAAGAGTCCCAGAGGTTGAGCATATACCATCCTCCAGCCATGGATTTCCAACCCTATTTCTGGTGCTGGATCGCTTCTCGGAGGCCTCGACCGTTCCCTGAGAACACCAGCACGACTGCGCCACATGGAAGATACACGAAGAGCTATAGTCAAATCGCGAGCTCATTTCACGTCGCACGGAGTTGGGGTGTCGGCGTTGGAGGGTAAAAAGCATCATCGTTTTCGATAAACCTTCGACTTGGATGTTCCATATCGCAAGGCATTTGCCCGGCGGGTTTCCCCTATCTCGACGACTTACTTTGGCGTACCAAGGTATCATCAGCTTTTTACCTCCACTCGCTATCGTTTATCGATTTTTCCTACTTTCGCTTTCTATTTCCATTTCCCATCGACACGGTCCAACATTCGCGGAACGAATTCGATCACATCATTAATTCCAACTCTCAGGACCTCATCTACAAGCCACCCCAGCCGCCAACACCGCCAGTCGACGCCGACTGCGCCTGGTGCGAACGATTCTGATTCTGATTCATTTCAGGGACCACAGCACTACACGAAGCAAGTGGAAGATATATGCCAACCCGAGGTTATCCCAGGGACCCGACCGCACGCTCGCAGAGCTCAAGAACGATCCCAACGCCCATAAGGAAGGAACGTGAGGAGGAATATGGCGTCCGGAAATCATGGATTCTGGGAGGACTGGAAGGACTGACTGTCCGGCTTGGGTAAACATAGTGGGTTCGACGGAGGAGAGGTCTCACAAGCGAGAGGCAGTCTCTGACTCTGAGGAGGGTAGTGATCATAAAGAGGCCGTTCAGGAGACTTAGGAGGAGACTATCGCACCCGAGCAGCATCTTATTTATGATCGTTTCATAACTTACTTCTGTTAGGCCATCGACAGCGAGGATTTTGGCCCACTGAGGATAAATGTCGACAGTTAAGGCGGCAGCAGTAAGACTTTTGGGATCAACGTTCTATCATCGCATCTGTATTAGTATCTACTAAAAGGTTAAAGGCTGCAAGACTAGACGTACTCCTTAATAAATAACCAACCTAGGAGATACTCCCTAGACAGCCCATTATTAAGATTGTATAGGCAATTATCAGTAGAAATGTCGGGCCTATAGTAATGGATTACGGGGGCTGCAGATGGAATTAAAGGGGTTAAGAATTAAAGGGGCGCAGAAGTATCCCACGTAAGCTCAGTGGAAGCGTCACATTGGATACATTACCATGTTCGGAGGAATTCAGGAAGACAGATAAGTGTAATCGCATTGTCTTGATCCTCTTGAGCCAGACAATATACAATCTGGGACCTTGGCAGACGGCAAGTTACTGGTTGCCACTATAGCTTAACACATTCCCCAAATATGGTGTTTGGGTCGACCATGGCAATGACATAGTCCCGTAGATGAGGACTTCCATATCTTACCTGGTCTGCTGTTGGACAATGTCAACGCCTCATTTTCTATATCTTTTGAAATCATTCTCATATATACCAATGTCTGAACTTTTCCAGTCTCGAAGTCTACCTAGGCATGCATAACTCACGACCGATTCATATAATCCATCCGGATGCTCACCGCCCTTCTGTGGGCCTCAAGCTCCTCAACCTTGGCTAGCTGCATCACCGCCTCGCCCACGTTCCTCAGACCCTCGGCCGTCAGGTTCGAACTCGTGATGTGCTTGACGAAAGACCCGAGGTTGACTCCAGAGTACTGCTTGGCGTACCCATATGTTGCTGAAAAAAAAGGTTAGAAAGGGGTATTTCACAAGCAGTCAAAATATAAGGGGTAACTCACGCAGAGAGTGGTTAACACCAGCAGAATAATCACCCACGCTCTCCGGCGTCCACTCGCCGATAAACACACTGCCCGCATTCATCACCTTCTCGACCGCCTTCTCAGCGTCCTTGATCTGCAGAATCAGGTGCTCGGGCGCGTAATCGTTGCTTATGTCCAGCGCCTCATCGACAGTCTTGACAACCACGGTAACGGAGTGCGAAATGGCGCCCCGCACGATATCCACGCGCGGCAGCTCCATGGCCTGGCGGTGGAGCTCGTCCTCGATAGCCTGCAGCTCCTTCTCGCTCAGGTCGATGGCGATCAGCACGACCTGGCTGTCCACGCCGTGCTCGGCCTGGGACAGCAGATCAGACGCCACGAAGGCCGGGTTCGCGTCCCTGTCGGCGACGACCAGCACCTCGGACGGGCCGGCGGGCATGTCGATGCCCACGCCGGCGTTGGTGTCGTTGCTGACGTGCATCTTGGCCGCCGTGACGAACTGGTTGCCGGGCCCCAGGATCTTGTCCACCTTGGTGACGCTCTCGGTGCCGTACGCCATGGCGGCGACGGCCTGCGCGCCGCCCGCCAGCACGATGCTCTCGGCGCCGACCTTGTGCGCCACGTAGACGATCTCGGGGGTGCAGGTGCCGTCCGAGCGCGGGGGGGAGGCGAGGACGATCTTCTTGCAGCCCGCCACCATGGCGGGGACGCCGAGCATGAGGGCCGTGCTGGGCAGGACGGCGGTGCCGCCGGGGACGTAGAGGCCCACTGCCTCGATGGGGCGGGAGAAGCGGCTGCAGACGACGCCGGGCATCGTCTCCACTTGGAGTGGCTTGTCCTCCTTCTGGGCGGCGTGGAACTTGCGGATGTTTTCGTAGGAGATGTCGATGGCTTTGATGGTTTCGGGGGACAGCTGCATTAGTTCCTTCGGGAAGGGTGCTTTGAGGACCGGCGAGGTGAGTGATGTTGCCTTTTCGAACTTGTGGGTGTATGAGAGGAGGGCCTTGTCGCCGTTTTGACGGACGTCGTCGATTATCGGCTTGATTATGTTCATGATGACCTCGGAGGACTTTTGGGAGGGGCGCTTGAGGGCGGCGTCGAGGTCGACCCGGGTGTCCTTGGTGAGGTCATACCGAGTCATTGTGATCCTGTCCGATACGGCGTCCTTGGCTGCTTCCTTTGTGACAGGTGCGGCAGAGGCGCCATTCGTTGCCTCGGGTTGGCTGGTCTTAATACCCTCCCTCTCTGCCCATTTGCCCTTCGCGTTGCCGGTCCTCCGCTTGACCTTCCATGCCTTGGCGTCCAGATTTTTCTCAATGTCTGCGAGTGAGACACCAGCAGCTACCGCACGCGTAAGAGCAAAGTAGATCACATCTGCTGCTTCAAAAGCAACATTCTCTGGCGTCTTCGCATCGCAAAGCTCCTCAGCCTCCTCCATAATCTTGGCCCGCAGGAGCTTTTCGTCCGAGAATAACCTTGCGGTGTACGAGCCTGCGGGAGCGGATTGCTTGCGTGATACCAGCGTTTGCTCCAGACGAGCGATGCCCTTCAAGTCTCCGAAGCAGCCAGCCTGCTCCAAGTGACAGAACCGGCCCTTCTGCTTCACGACGAACTTGATCGCGTCATTGTCGCAGTCCAGAGATATCCTGACAAGCTCTTGCGTGTCGCCAGACGTAGCCCCCTTGTACCAGAGTCCGCGTTTCCGGCTCTGGTACACGCCCGTCTGTGTCTTCAGGGCCTCTGCTACGCTCTCCTCGCTGCTGTAGACAAGGCCTAGGGCGGTTCCGTTCTCGTCGCAGACGACTGTGGGAATGAGACCATCGGACCGGTCAGATTTCCATGTCGACGACAGGATCTTGGCAACTGACAGCTTGCTGGTGTTGGCCTTATCTGTTGTCAACCCTGTCGATGGCAGGATCGGGATAGCAGAGATCTGAGCAGCAATGTCGATAAAGTGCCCGAGATTGGTCTCCGGGATAGGCTTGATGAAGAGTGGTGAGATCTTCTTAGCCTTGGTCTCCTCCATGAACTTGGCAACCTCACATCTCGTCTGGTCAAAGTCGGTGATGAGCAGGCCATGCTCGGTGGCTGAGTCCAGCAGGTGGAAGTTGCTGCCAGAGACGACAGGGGCAACTCGAGATCCAAACTCGGTGTATTGTGACAGCTGTTCCGGCTTCACGAAGACCTTTCGCGCACCAGCATCCAACAATGCGATGACATCGTCGGACTCAAGACGAGTGACATCGAAGTAAGGCTGGAACTCGGCATTGTGGCGGCCCAAGAAACGCTGGATCTTCTCGAGGTTCTTGGGGTTAACCTCGAAGAAGACGGTTCCGAGGCATGATACCTCTTCTCTGCTGAGGCCCTCGGTCTCACCTCCGAGACCAGGGGGTGCCGCTACACTGACGAGGAACGGCAGCGGAAGAGTAGTCTCCATGTTGAATATGTGAGTGATTTGAGCAGCAGGACAAGAGAAGATAGAAGAGGAGTAAGAAGCAGTTATGAGGCCAATTGGATACCTCAGTCACAGGAAGCCGATCAACAACAACAGAGGAGTCATATAAGATGGACCTCGTCTGATATCACGCTTCTATCGTCCTTAGCTTGGAATCGGCTTGAAAAATGTTACACCACCCGTTACGTCCTGAATCGGCCGACTGCCGCCACGCTTCTTGTTCGTTTGGTGGGGCAGCCAAAACTGCCCCTCCATCTTTTTCCTGGTGACGATTTTCGATTGAGTCGATGCTGAGTGGTGGAGCCCAAAGCCACAAAGCGGGTCGAAGGAATAAGGTGTGGTCTGTGCATCAGATCTTTAACCCCGGCAGGAAGGCGCAGCGGAGCGGATAATTCACCTTGCCGGGCGTCTCCTCTGTCCAATGAAGGAGCTCCGAGGTTGGCGTCTATTGAAGGTAGGTACTTGGTATTGTACCATCCAAAGGCAGCTTACAGTTTTCTGTATTCAGCTTCCGCGTTCACGTTCTCGTTTACAGTTTTCTCTATTCACCTATCTCAATTCCAGATCGCGTTCTCGTCCACGAGCTAAAAATAGCCATACAGAGTCCCCAAACGCGAACCAGTATTCTCAACCTTCTTCTCAACTGTCTTCTTCTTAGAGAGAGGACCATAAATACCACCACCATCCATCCTACCACCCAGCAAGGAACTCGCCAGACAACTTGCCAGCATATCGGGCAACGCAAGAAACAGCGTCTCTCCTCCCTTCAAGGACGAAGGGCTCTCTCCAACGCCACCCATCACCGTCACCCGTGAACCCACAAGAAGCCGCACCCCGTCACCAGACATCAACCCAATCGATCCCGCTCATCTCCAGCCACCCGCGACAATGGCAACAGCAACCTCCTCCGCCCCGCAAACCAACGGCATCCCCCCCTCCTCCGCCGCCTCCGGCTCAGGCACCGGCTCCCAGACCCTAGCCGCAACAACCCAACCACAAACCCAGACCCAATCCTCGTCTCAACCCCCACCCCAATCCCAACAACAACAACCAACCCAGCAATCCTCCCAACCATCCTTCTCCTCCCCGCCAACAACCAACACCCACCCAACCACCAACCCGCAACTCTCCCTCCCCCGCCCCCGCGACGCCCGCACCCTCGAGCTCCTCCTAACAGCCCAAGGCGTGACCAGCTTCGAGCCCCGCGTGCCCCTCCTCCTCCTCGACTTCGCCTACCGGCACACCTCCTCCATCCTCTCCGACGCTTTACACCTCTCCGCGGACCCCTACGTCAGCCACGCCGGCGCGAAACCCTCGGCCCTGTCGGGCGCCGCCCCCGTCAACGTCGGCGACGCCACCGTGTCCGCCAACGCGGTGCACCTCGCCGTCGCGAGCAGGCTGGGGTACCAGTTCCGCGCCGGCGGCGGGGCGGCGAGTAAAGAATGGATGCTTGAGTTGGCCAGGGAGAGGAATAAGGTCGCGCTGCCCAAGGTGGCGGCGCATGAGTGGGGGGTTAGGCTGCCTAATGAGCGGTTCGTGCTGAGTGGTGTTAGTTGGGGGCTTAGGGATGTTTGGGCTGGGATGGAGGGGGAGGATGACGAGGAGGGAGATGAGGAGGAGGAGGGAGGGGATGATGCGGAGGGGGCGATGGAGGGGGTTGAGATGGGGGGGCAGAATGAGGAGGATGTTGGTGGGGATGGGGTTGAGGGGGGCACGATGGGGGATGTGTTTGGGGATGATATTGTTGATGAGGAGATGGCTGAGGAATAGGGAGGGGATGGCGTATTTTCCCTGTTTCATGCGGCGTTCGGTGGTCGGGGATATGGATGGCACTTTGCAGTTGCGAAGCACAGGGTAGAGGCAGGCTTGAGCCTGGGTTATGGATATGGTTTAGTTGCGATTGGTTGATATCGACCAGAAACAGGACACGGCGTTAGGACAGGGACGGAATTCACAGCATGTTATCTGGCTTCTCGAAAAATTGCAGTGTACAACACCTGACTGTTTTTATCCTGATGTTCCCCCCGGAGAAAGGGGCAAATGCGCCTCGCTATGCCAAATCGCAACAAGCCAGAAAACTTCTCTCTCTAATAAACATGGTATCCTTCGTTCTCTGTTGAACAGACTCCCAGTCCGCCGCGTTTCCAACGACTCCAGGCAGCCATCCAACCATCCTGCTTAACCCCATGGCAAGCACCAGCATTTATACAATCCCCGCATTTACTTAACCTCCATCTCTACGGAGAGATTCTTGACTCCAGTAATCATCTCCGCGTTGATGTCTTTGACAGCAGCCCGAGGCGTACCCGGCTCCTGCTTTTCCACAGGAGGCGCAAGTTGAGTGTGCGTGTGCTCCTGATCCTCTCCTACGGCCTCATCATCCTGAAGTTCTTCTTCATCGTCTTCGTCATCCGCATCCTCATCCTCAATCATCGAATCCATCAACTGTTCCCCGCCCTCAATGCTCTCCAGGACGCTGTCCTCGCCGTACTCATCTACCGAGTCGCGCGAGATATAGCTGTCCATCATACCCTCTCCAACCTCCTCGTCATCCTCCTCGGCGTACTGACTCTCCTGGTCATCCGCCTTGTCGGCGTCGTCCTCGTCCTCGTCCTCCGAGTCGCTGGCGGAGAACTCGTCCAGATCAAGCGGCGAGTCGCGCCAGTACGTGAAGTCCGTGTACTCCTCGCCGCCGCCTTTTACCAGCGTGCTGACGGGCGGGAAGTAGTGGTCCACGACCTCGGTCATGTTGACGTAGCTCAGCTTGAGCTTGTTAAGACTCAGCAGGTCGAGCGACACTTCGGCGTTGGAGTTGATGGTGAAGATGCGGTTGCGCGGCACGTCAACCGTGCGGTACGAGATCTGGTCCGTGAACCGGTTGCCGAATCCGGCGTAGAACGGACTGCGGTCTGGGCCGTACAAGCTGCGGATGTCGCGGAGAGTTGACATCTTGAAGATGTGAGGCTTGCGGAGGTACACTTCCCGACGAAGAGCAGCCATGGTTCGATCCGGAGACAGGATTGTGGGGCCGCGTGGCAGGCGGTAGCCGTCTTGGTTGATGCCTGCCAGATAGGCTCTGGTGGTGTCGCTCTGTCCTACGGAGCGACTGGTCAGGTACATGATGTTGTATCCATTCGCCACAATGTCAGTGTACAGTTTCGCAACGCCTGCGTGCGTCCAGTCTCGGCCAATCATGTTGAGCACGTGGCCGAGGGCGTCGGACTTGGTGATCGTTCCATCGATATCCGAGATAACGACCGGTGTCTCACGTTTCCACAGCCACATGTAAGCCGAGCACGTCGCTCTGTTGACGGTGAAGCTCATCGAGTTCTCGCCCGGCTGGAGGTCCAGCGCCTTTAGCTGATCGCTCGTCAAGCGTAGAGTCTTGGCATAATTGCGATTTGGATCGCCTGCGGTTGCGACATGAGGCGAAGCTGGCGGTGTTTGCAACGGAAGCTGGCCGACGTCCGACTCGGACCTCCTATGGGTAGGAGGCATGGGGGATGCTGTGGTGTCACTCCCGTCGCTATGGTACCCCGGATCGGAGGCTGCGTCAATGGCGAGAGTGGGGGCCGGCCGCATCGAGGTTTCCATTGCTTTCTTCATGGCAGCCTCCTTTGCCTCCTCGCTGCTGTAAATCCAGAGATTGCCCCGCTCATCCACTCCGAAGAGGGCACCGATGTCGTAGTTGCCATCTAATTCTTCAGACAAGACCTGCCGCGCAAAGAGCTCGGCACGCAGGGCGTCTTCGTCGTTGTTCTTGTACCCTGTCATGTCGAGCATCAGGTCTCCTGACTCGGTGATATGTGTGGGTATATTGACTGCGGCTAGCTCTTTAGACAAGGCCATGGCTCTCCGGAAAGCCTCGTGTCGGGGTAATGGAGGAGGGCTCTGGGATCTGACCGAGTGTTCGAGGCTGTCCTCTTCTACTGAGCTCTGGCGGCTCTGGTCTTGCTCGCCGAGGTGTCTGTGCGCAGCCTGCCGTAGGACATCATCACTATGAGGCCGTTGGGCTGAGAAGTCGCCTGAATCCGGCCGTCCTCTAGACAGTTCCGGGGAAGTAGATCTGGGCGTGAGCATTCCATCGCGCTGGATTGGCTTATGCAGGACTGTAGGCGGTGGCCTCTTAAGGGGTTTCGCTGGTTCGGCGTTGAGCTCGAACGGCTCGGGCTCATTGAGACTGGAGGAGGTAGACGAGTTTTCGGCAGGCAAGAGCGGACTGGAAACCGGCGAGGCGAGGGGTGATGTCTGCAGGCTCTGTGGAATGCTGTCGCTGGTCTCGAAGACGAAGAAGGCTTCGCCGCCCTCGCCGAGCTTCATCGAGTAGTTCTGTTTGACTCCATTGACTTTGAACTCGACCTTCTTCTCGTACGGCCTCAGCAAGGAGAACTTGCCGAAGCGCACATGGAAGGGGGAGCAGCACAAGGTGCCATCCTCGTGCTGGACAACAATAACGTCGATGGCTCCGCTGAGAGTGGCCGGGTTGATCGAGTTCCAAGTGTTGGCCACGGATTCACTAAGATTCCTGACGTACTGCATGGTGATCGGGAGGGTAGCCTGTGGAGGCCCACGAGCTGGGGTGAGGTATTCGGGACAAACTGGCGCCGGGCAACTGTAGCCCGCGGGGTGAAACGAGCTGGTCGAGATGCAAGCTGCTCCCGAATCCTAGGTTGTAAGCGCCACGGTAATCGAGACCAGACAGCTTCAGACGTGCGTCTCTCGCTAATAACGTGTCGAGCAATTAAAATGTTGGCGCAAGCTTGGAGGGGGATGGTCTCGTATTCCAGATGTTGGGCTGGAGTTCCGATGTACTAAAAGGCTACCTGATTTACACGGTGGGGATGGCGAAAGGATATGGGCAACGAGCGTAAGAAGAGGACTTTTTAAGCCGAGATATGTAATGGCAAGGTCGGCAGCTTGCAGCAAGAGAGACCGTAAGACACAGAACGGTAAAGTTGAAGTGATGAAAGAAGAATCACGAGGTCGATATGGCAGAGTGAACAGGAGCTGAGGAGGCAGGAATGACCGACCGGCCCTGCCGCATTGAGTGGCCCCAACAATCGTACAGGACGCGGCCCCATCATTCCCAACCGGTGCTTGCCGGCTAGTGGCCCAGGAACCCCAGCTGACAGGCACCCTGGGCTCAGGTTATCCGAGGGACGCGCACTAAGAGGGTACTTGAGATCGATCTCTTAGCGCTGATGTGACCGCTGTGTGGCTGCTAGTTCTGATGTACTTGCTTGGTTCCTGACATCTGATAGTGGGATCCAGCAGCCGCCCCAGTCCAAAACTGGACTCTTGAGTCGCTTCGCGTCCTCAACGTAGCGTTTCTGATGTCATTCTTTCTTATCCAACCTCTGACGATATATTACAGATAGGCCGAACAGAACTCGCTTTTCGCGGCTGCGATCTATCTTGGAGCCTTCAGCTTTCCAAATTACAACCCTGCGTGCAGCACTTCGCACTTTTGATGAAGTACCTTAATCCATCGTTATGGAAAAAGGCCGGCTTGGCTTTCTAATAACTGGTGGCTACCTGTCCGAGTCATGATGGTGCTCACACTCTTTATAGCAACTTCTACACAGACACTGCTACCGACACCACATAGCTTCTCCGCCATCACCCTTCCAGCATGGCAGGTCCGCCGAGTTTAGTAGGCCGGAGGAGCCTACCATACCAGCACAAGCTGCGTTGCGCATAGCTGACTCTCCCATTGTCATAGTATTGTCCGTTCAGGTGCGTGGCCGCCAATGCCAGCAGGACAGCAGTGAAACTCGAGACCAGACGCTGGAACTGGCTCTTGCTTACAACCATAGGTGGAATCTGTAAGGCAGATATATCGTGATGAGTGTTTCGGTCGAGTTGGCAAGTTGTGTCTTGATTTCTTGACGAGTGATGAGTCGAATTGTGCTCTTCAACCCAGGTCCATCCCCATTTTACGCCCTGAGCAAGATAGTCGTTGGTCGCTCCCCGACCACACTGCTATAGTATCTAAGTAGTTCTAGCACCAACACAACCTCTATCATGACGCTATATCCAGCCAGGGGTTCAATTTAAGCTGATGCCTGTCCGCATGTCTTGTCGAGCTCACCCGCAATGACCGATGCCTTGACCCAAGGTATCCCTGAGGCTGCTTCAGATAGATCATTTTATGCTCCCACCCGATACGGCGGTTTACTAGATTAATGGTTAATGATTGCTTACACCGTCACTCACATGAATGCGTTTTCTTCGCAAGGTTGAACAGACAAGGGAGAACGATAGGAAGTTAAAATACGAGAAGTCTAGTACCCTCCTGCCTACGCTGTTTGCAGACTCGGGCAACAACTTCACATGTGAGGTAGAGGCATCGTAGATTTTTAGACTTTAAACATGCATCCCGCGCTTTCCGCCCAGAACACCATCCAAACGTCTTTTGACTGCCGGAGGCTCATGTGATGGACGCTTCCGCATCGTCTGGTCCGGCCTGTTCCCCACGTTTGGCTGGCGTTGGAGGTGCGGCACCACTCATCAGATGCCGATCCCTGCCTCGCGGATGGCGCTAGCTAAGCTTTGCACCACTAACATTGCAGCTTTTCATGTATGCGGGACCCGACTCAAGCCTCTGAAGTCTGTCCGCCTCAACCTCTTGCACCGGCATTTTGCCAATCGTCGATTTGCATTTCCCGCCTTCATCTTAGGTACATATGCCTTCTCTTTTAAGTTACCCGTAACTTAGGTAACCGCTTTTTTTATCAGAGGAAAGGGGAAAAGAGGGGAAGCATACTTTTGTTTCGTCCGGCACCCTTGGGATTCTTTTGGCCCAGGACTTGACTTGTCCGACCTCACCGTACCATCCGTCCTTGGTCACCGACGCGGCCACCAGCCCCCCCTCCCATTGTCCATCCGACCCCCCACGGTCCATCGCGCCTCTACCGCACCGATATGTCATGGACCGCATGGACGTTGCTAGTTCCAACGCTCCTCATCATCTCGGCCGTCTCAGCTTGGTGGTTTACAGAGCCTAAGAACGCGAGGGTCAATCTCATCGCCGCCGCCGGCGTCCTTCTGTTCTGCTGGGCTGTCGCGCCAGATTTTTCGCGCCACTTCTCTGCCTCGGTCTACACATCCTTAGTGAACGGCGCTGCCGCTTCTCGCCTTGATCTCCTGGTCGTAAAACATGCAAAGATGCTTCTTACCGGAGCTGCCGCTGTCTGGTACGTGCTCCTTGTCCTCCCCTTGATGCCACAGCTCGACGCAAGGGAGACGAGACTAACAGTATTTGTGCTCCATAGGTTGATGCGACGGGCATGGCAAACTCTGTGGAAGCCTGTCCCCGAGTTGATCAGCATCCTCGGCGTCGATGTGCCCGATCGGCCAGATGTGTCGTTGGCAGGAATACGGGCTGATGCGGCGACAATCAACTGGTCACGGCCGTCGCCCAACCGCCCTGTCCAGCGATTCTTGATACAGGTCAATGGCGTGGTGGTAGGGGATGTCTCTGCGAACCAGGAGCCGGCCATTGTTGTCAGTGGCTTGAAACCCGACCACTTCTACAACGTGCGCGTCATCGCCGTTGGATCGAACAACTTCCAGGCAGGGAGTCGCGTCATCAGGCTCAGGACCTTTGGGAAGGATGGCCGCCCACGGCTTGGAACCTCGAGACTACCAGCGAACTTCGCCGCGGAGGAGCAACCGGGATCTGCGCAAGGAGACCAAGGCGATGAGAATGGGACGCCGAGGAGCCCTCTCGCGTCAGTTGATGCTACTAATGTTGACCCTACCACGTCATCACCGGCCGGTCCGCGTCGGAATACGGTTACGAGGCGTCATTCCCCGTCGACGGCGAGCCAGGATGCGCCATCTATACGAGAAGAGTCCGGTGGCCAGCCATCGCAGACATTAGCGGAGCTGACCGAAAGATTCGAAAGCATCAGAAGAGAAACCGAGGAGACTGCTGCTCTCGTGGCGAAAGAAGAGGTTGACAACAAGCGACAACTGGACGAGCTGGAGGCCGAGAAGCAGGAAAAGAAAAAGGAGCAAAAGAAGAAGGAGGAGCAGACGGAGAAGTTAAAACGCGAGGTCCACTCTACCGATAGAGCTATGAGGAACGCACAGCAACGAAGGGCGCAAACGGAGAAGCAGCTCAAGGAAAAGATGGACCAGAGGGCCAAATTTCAAGATAACATTGCGAAATGGGAGAAGAGCATCGACGATATGCGAAGAGAGATGGAAGGCTTTGAAACCCAGAGGAAGGAGCTTGCAGAAGAGCGTGACACGAAGCTGGAAGACTTTCAACACGCTAACGGCGACCTCCAACAAGAGTGCTGTCGGCTCGAGGTGGAGCTCAAGGAGAAAAGAGAGCAGGTTAAGGAGTTGGAAGATGCCAGGAAGAAACTCCCCGGCGGCGAGGACGACGAAGAGTGGCGCGATGACGATGTGGCTTTTAGGCGAGAGTGCCAGCGGAGGCAGAAGGACCTGCACGAAGCGGTCATATCGGAGAACAGGAACTCTAAGAGACTTGACGAGCAGATCCGCGTCCTATCGATGCAACTCGGCCACATACCAGGAGCGCAGTCGGCTTTTCCAATGTACAACCAGGCGAATTCGTCGGGGGTTGACTTCGAAACTTCCCTTACCCAGTTCAAGAGGCGGAGTCGGAACAGCAACGTCTCCATCTCATCACCACTTCCGCCTTACTCCCAGATTGACCCTGCGGCCCCGGTAGGGTTCAACGGTTCACGGACAAACGCGCCTCCGGGATTCGCCCAAGGGCCCTTTATGAGTCTGGCTGGCGACATGCCGCGTCCACTGGATGAAGAGAGTATTAGGATGACCTCTGCGCCACTAAGTCCGTCTGCCACAGCACTCCTACCATCTAACATTTTGGATGATATCTACGATGAGCCGAGTCCCACATCGAACCGGTTTGATCCCGACCCATTCTCAAACCTTCCTACCTCGCCGATTGACGATCCTCAGTCACCCGCGTCCTCTAGGGGCTCGATGAGTATTCTGTCAAGTCCACGAGGCTCGACTCACAACCTTCCTTTCCCAGCATTCTCGTCTGACCACAGCGACGGGAGATCCCAAAATGCAACAGACAATGTGACATCCCCTGCTGCTACAGAGCCGCCGATCAACAAGCTTAGCAGCTTCTTCAACTTCCAGCGATCAAGACACGCCAAGCCTGCTGAAGACGGCGGACCCGCCCTTGGCAGCCTGAAGCACGGGCAAAGTCAGTCTTTCCCTAGGCAGCTAGAGGAGGGTGATGCCCTGACGAACAGGCGGCGCATCAGTCTATCTGGGACCTGGAGCAAGTTCAACAGGAACTCGGGCGGTCCGGAGCTCATCGAGGGCCTCGCGACGAGAGCCTTCTCGGCACGGACCTTCAACCCGTTCTCGAGCTCTAGCCGGACAGGCGCAAGCAATATCTACTCTGACCCCGACCCCAGCAGCCCTCGACCTGGTAGCACGGCCTCGAACGAATTCCCTCGGCCGTCGACGGACAGTAGCTCTATCTGGGGTCCTCAGCCGACCGACCAGGCGACTCTCGGCAAGCAAAATCGATTCTGGTCACCAGATGCCGGTACTGCTTGGTCGCGAAACCCGTCCCGTCGACCTTCTCTACATGGCTCACCGTCAGCGCTTAAGACTACTTTGGCGTCAGCCGACGATGAAATTCTTGACGAAGATACGCTGCCTAATGCTAGTGAAGTAGGCGTCATCGGCAGCAAGCTTCCAATGTCCTCCCGGGCCGCATCCTTTGCGCGTCTCAACCCAAACGCTCCGGCCTTCATCGGCTCTCTGTTCCAGAGAGGAAAATCCGAGAAGGACAGCGGCAAGGAAAAGGACAGGAGCAAGGGCAAATCAAAAGACAAGCACAAGGGCGCCGAAACCCCTTCGGAAAGCGAGTCGCCCACGGACACCCGCCACTCGCGCGACACGCGCGACGCCCTCTCGGTGCACACGCAGCCGTCCGTCAACGAGTCGCACGACTCCCTCTCCCTCTCGCTCGACCAGTCCGTCTCCAACATCTCCAACACGCCGTCCGAACCCGCGTCCGGGACGAGCCTCGGGACGAGCCTCAAGGACGAGAACGTGGTCCGCAAGCTCTTCCGCAAGAGCAGCTCGAGCAAGTTCAGCCTCCCCGGGCGGCTCGGCGGCGTTAAGGGCGACGGCTCGGGCCTGTTCAAGAAGGGCACCGGCGGCACCAGCAGCTCGGTCAACTCGGACAACACGAGGGCGGAGCGGTCGAGCATGGGCGACGGGGAGGATGTCCCGGGGAACGTCTTTGACGAGCACGGGCTGCTGTCGCTCGGCAGGAGCTACGACAGCGTGACTAGCAGCCCGTCGCTGGGGCCTACGCTGAGCAATAAGACGAGCAGGGACTCCAAGACGGGGACGGCGAGGTGGCTCAGCTTCAGCAAGAAGCCGAAGAAGGAGAAGGAGAGTCTTGACCTGGAGAGGGAGAAGGAGCGGGTTGTCGAGAGCCAGTCCGAGGCGGGGGATGATGCCTGAGTTAAGGTCGATTAGGTGTTACAAAAGCTCTTGTGACAGTATATATATAGTCAAGGCTACCGGCAGTATTGCTGTATATACATCCTCTCATGAATAGCGCTGCTTTATGAAAAGAGCGAGTGTGAATATCTAGGAGCGTCCCTTGATGCTAGGTTGTCTTGTCTTAAGTCCGAAATGCACGTGGTCCGAGCTCACAGAACCCACACTAATACGGCTAGGCGGTCAGACCAGCGGCAGAGCTGCTGCAACTGGAGCTCCGAAGCTCAGCGGCCGGACTCGTTCCATGTTCGGCAGATTGAAATCATCCCATTCTCAACCACTCGTCGCCCTCTACAAAGCCGCTTTTTCCGACCTGCTTCCCCTCCACACCCCGACGAGTGCGTTGCAAGGACCATACATGGCCGCAATGGCCCTCCAACCACCCACGACCGGCTCGCCCGCCGCCGCCGCCGCCGCCGACCGGCTGCCGATGCCGTCGCGCAACCCGCTCCCGCTCTCGGCGTCGCAGGAGGCCCAGGTCCGGGATATATTCTACGCGAGGGTGCGGGACCACTGCGGGCCGGAGATCAAGGGTATGTCTTTTCTCTCTCTCCCTCTTTGTTTTACTCTTGCCCGTGGCGGAAGATTTCCCCCGCTGACAAAAAACTCTTGTTTGAACTCTACAGCCTTCGCCGAGTGCGCCCTAGGCCGGACCTTCACCGTGCCCTTCGCGTGCCGAAAACCGCACAACCTCATGAACGCGTGCATGAAGGCGCACGCCACGCCGGCGGAGCAGGACGCGGCGAGGGAGGAATGGTTCGCGAAGCGGATGGAGAGGCAGAAGGAGAAGGAGCGCAAGGCGAGGAGGAAGATGGAGCAGGAGACGTTCCTCAGGGAGTGGTGGGGCCTGCCGGAGAAGGATCGGGAGGAGAGGAGGCGGGAGGAGGAGAAGCTAAGGATGCCGGAGAGGATTGGGGGGATGGTGAGGAGGAGGGAGGAGGGGCAAGGGGGGGAGGGGAAGAGGTGATGGGGAGGGGAAGAGGGGGGTGAGATGGAATGGGGAGATGATAGATGCATTTGCTGGCGTTGGGGGAGTGTTCTTGGGTTGGTTGTATGTTATGCTCTGCTCTGGTGTATGTAATATATGGACTGGTTTATTAGGGTTCTTGTGGCTAGAAATAACCGGTTGTACATGTACATAAGATCATGCGAATGCTCGTTTTCGACCGTGAAAAGTTATGCGGTTCGGCTATGATATCGTAAGATGTCATATATCCTCAACGGCTAGGTGTAGAGAGGTCAGCGATCTCGGTCCTTCCGGTCAACCAGCTCCACCACTTCCTCCGCAACCCCCCACGACAGCTCGTACCCTCGCCCGCCGAGTCCGTACGCATGTACCACAGAGTAATACTGGTCGTCATACTCAAGCTCAAGTCTCATTCCACCCTTCCGTGTTGGACGTCTACCAACAATATCTCTAATGACTTTGAAACTCCCCTCGTCGCTGTCCAAGATCCGTGGGTACGTAGCGGCGAAGCTGTCAAGCAGCGTTTCTCGCACATTTGCATCGGGTTGGGAATCCCAGTCACCCACGTCCTTCGTTCCTCCGACAATGGTACCGCCGTCGAAGTTTCGAGGCACGCAGAAGGTCCAGCTGCCGTCGCGGTTCTGGCGCGTGACCGTGGCGTCGCATACGTTGGCGACGAGACAGGTTTGTCCTCTTGTGGGATATACATCCCTGTCCCCAAAGCCAATGCCGGAGGCATTGACGACCGTACGAACGGACCCGAGTTCCCGCATGGCATATACCTCGGTAGGCTCACGCAGCTCTCTCTTGATAATCTTGCCGCCACGATGTACTAGCCTCCTGAGCAGAAAGGCACAGTACACCATCGGATTGACACACCAAGTGTAATATTCACACCCCCACTTCACATTCTCATCGGGAAACTCGTCCGCTCGTAGTAACCTGAAGCCAGGCATCTTCAACTCTTTGGCCCGCTGTTCGGTCAGCTCAGCGTACTCGGGTCCCGGGGCTTCAATGTACTCAATGCCCTTCATGAAAGTGATGCCAGCCTCTGGATTGGTCTTGGAGAGCGCTACCATGCGGGAATAGGTCTTCACAGCCATATCGTGTTCGCGCGCGCTGCCGAGCGGCGGCGGAATCCATCTGTTGTGAGCGCCGCCCCAGGGAGACGTGTAGTTGATACTGGCGAGGGAGTCGATAGTCTCCGATGGCGCGGGGAAGTCCTTGGCTATGACTGTGATGTTGTAGCCTTCTTCTTGAAGACGTACGGCTGCTGTCAGGCCTATGACGCCCGCCCTGGGAGGGTGTTAGTTGTGCATGGTCTCGTGGTGACCTGGCGGCGATCTACTTGCCCTATCACTACCACATGAAGGTCTGACATTGTGAAACCGTCGAGTTGAGCAGGCAGCCAAGTGTAGTGGTGCAGAGATCGTCGTTTGGACGACAAGATATATCGAACCGTTTACAGACGAGGCTCCGTGTCAGGCCGACGATCGGAGGCAAATACCAAATCGAGAACTTGCTCTCATACGATCTCTCCTAATGCTAGACCAGGGAATAGATCTTCAATATGAGTCACCGTCACTCTCATGGATGGTCATGCATGAGCAACGGGCAAGCAAGTGATCGGTGAGCAGTTCCGTTGTAGGACTCGCGACGAACGGAGGCGTTTTGGTGGAACCCCACTTTATCCGACCTCCGCCCCGAGCTCTACCGACGGAAAGCGGTCCGGAGCTGATATCAACACCGGCATCGCGGCCAGTTGATTGCAAGACATCGAAACCGTAGCACATGTCTTTCCCTGTATTTGCAGGCTCAGATGACCAGGTTGGTACAATGGTTAGAACACGGTTGGCTAAAGGTGTGGAAAGTGAGTCGTGCATGGCTAGTTCAAGTCAAACTGCTGCAGACCACGTTTGGGTTGGAAGTGGTGAGTTTGAAAGATGGAGGAGATCGGTTGATATCGTTCAATTGAAGCTGCGGGCCTTTCAAATACACCGAGGCCGCCAGCTTGTCCATGCCGAGAATAGCATTGCCATACATATCCCTCCCGAGTGACGATACCCGTAGTCACCTTGTGGTAGCTACCAAAACCTGTAAATGCAAAACAAATCAAGAGGAACAAGGGTTCCGAGATGAGAAAACGCCAATGCCGCCGTATGCACCGTGACCATGGAGCTTGCTCCTTAACCGGGGGTATCATCACAAATCAAGCACCTCCGTGCGCCAGCCCAACCGTCTTCCGGATTATTTGTTGCTTAGAATCCCGGGAAAACTTTTCGTCGCATCTGTTGCCCTGTAGCGTTATCTTAATAAATGAGCGGCTGTAGTTGGGAAGGTTTTAGATGGCGAGGGCAACTTACATGTCGACAACTGGTGATCCTCCTCGTCCAGCTCCGATCCCGCCAGCTCACGCATTCGCTGCCGTGCCAAAGCCCGGCTGTGGCGGACGCTTTCACTTTGCCGTCGGATGTCTGGACTACCTAGACTAAACGTATGTGGTTGAGGCTGAAGGCCGATAGAGGTCGAAGAGTTCTCAGGGTCGTTGTTTGCCTTGAGCATTATCTTCTTGAGGTTGCTTCCCCAACTGTGCATCCTGCCTTTACGGGGTCTGGAACCGACATCATCTTCCATCTCGACCCTGTCTCGCAACCGCCGTATGGCTCGTTCCCGGCGAACCATCGAGTTGGTAACTTTAGGGCAGTAGCCTCGCGGTAACATGCAGGCCTTGCATAGCGGACAGAGTGAACTGCACACGCTCAGAAACTCGTCGATGCAGTCTGGATGGAAGATGTGTCCACAGGGTAGTTCCCTGATAATAGTGACCCGATTTTGATAAGGCTCCAGACAGATGGCGCACATAGGTTGGTAGCCTGTCGCTACCGTCGACGATGCAAACGGGCTATGGAGGCCTTTTTCCGAGATCGGAAGCGGCGAGGATGGCGTAGCGAAACTTTCCGGCCTGCGGCTTGCCTCCGTCCTCGCTTGCCGCGGCGACGTCGGTGATGTGGGTGACGTTGGAACAGTTTCTGATTCTGATTCGTAGTTATAAGTGAATAAAGGGAATTTTTCAATGGCAGCGCCAGGTACGGTCAACCGTTTGATGCCCATACCCTCAAGGTTTATCTCTCCCTGCTGGACACGGCGACGTAGTGAGACTCTTCGCCGGGCCTGGAGAAAGTGCATCAGGAGTGACGTGCTAAAAATGACGGCAACCAGGACGCCGATAACGATGAGAAAGAAAACCCAAATGTTGGGGAGGGTGGACTCTTCTGAGCATGTGATCTGGGTCCAGATCCGCACGTAATCGTCGGGGTCGGCATCGTACAGAGAACTGATGTTTAGGCCGTAGGGTACTTCGCTAAGATTTCCGGAGTAGAGACCGAGCTGTTCCATCAGCTCCTGCCCATAGATGCCAGAGACAGCAAAGACAGGAAAATGGGTCTGCGTTTTCCATCGGCCTTCATCGTTGAGATCCCAGGCGTCTGAGTCGGCCGATGGCGGTTTGGCAGTTGAATTCGAAGGCTGATAGAATATGAAGGCTCGCAGAGGGTCAGCACGTGCAGAGGCGAGAAGAGCCCTGGTGCATTGGGCATTAACCCAAGGAGCAAAAGCAATGAGGTTATAATTTGTGGGAGGGAGGTTCCATTGATGGACGACATCGTCAGGAAGGTAGGGTGCTAGGGCTTCAGTGCAGGGGTCATTGTCCTCAAGGTCCGGAACGTAGAGGAGGCCCTGGATGACACCGTTCGTCACCGAAGAATACTTGGAGTTCAGGACAGTGACGTTCTCGTGGATGCGGGAAGAATATCCCAGCTGGGAGAGTCAGTACTCGTGCAGCGCCAATGCATAGGTGCAGGTAGTACGAACCGAGAGAGCGGTGATATTCCTGATAAGGGTGCTTGGGACAGTCCCCTCCCCCGTCCATGACGGATTGCTGAATAGAAGACTATCATGGTGTAAGTCGAGTTCTCACGAAGTGGCAGCCTGCTATGAACAGTTTGCCGACTGCTGGGTGGTAGGTAGTGAGGCATGGCAGGATATGTGTGTGCTGCGGAGAAAAAGCTGCGGCTGAAGCCGACGACGCCGGGAGGTGCAGCACGAACTTTGCCCAGCGTTCCGTAGGCAACAGCATGAAATGGAAGACGAGACGAGAAACACGTACACAACATTGTAGATTTCATCAACGACTGTGAAATGTCAGTCATGGTGTCGCAGATACCCCAGGCTTGGCGATGTCTTGGCTATATCGCCAAGACCGATGTGTGACGTTGCGGACGCGAGGCGCGGGTCTCGCCCGGACCAGAGACACCACGGAAAGATTTAGGGAGATTTGGAACGTACTCATTGACATTGTCACGTCATCTCGGGCGAGTTATTCCAACCCGCACGAAGAGTCGAGGGGCCGCTGCATAAAAAAAAACTCCGATCACCGAGATGGAGAGATTCGATGGACTGTAGCCAACAGATATGAGCGAACTTGGCCCGAATTAATCACGATGTTTGGCGATCGGCTGGGCGTTTGGCTTGGAAAAAGCTTGGCTTAAGGGGAGTTGATAGGGAGGATGAACCCAAGGAACCGGGAAGCAGAAAATGGGCGGAGGGGCGGCTGCTTTTGAATGCCAAGACCTTGGCACTGTGGGCAGGCGCGGGCGCAAGCGGGTCCTCTTACAGCTAGACTGGCTCCACTCTTGTCGACATTCCTTCCGTCGCGAAAAAGGTTGGACCCTAATTTTCACCACCAACCAACTTGCCTTAGTTAGGAGCTAGAGGTAGGTAGCCAGGTGCCACCAGTAATCACAGACAGCCTCAAAGCTTGTTTCTATCCCCTCTCGTCACTAAGGTAGTGATGCGTCTTCCGGTTCGACCGATTGGCCTTGAGCTTGTCGATTGCTAGGTAAGTACCGTATCAGCATTCAGACAAGGAAGCCTGGCATGGAATGCGCTCGTTCGAATTTGAGACGTCTCATCCATCGACTTCATGATACGAGGGATCTACAAAAATTGAATATCACCGCATATTCGTCCTACCTCTTTCTTCGTCTTGCTCGCATCTTCTCTGTAAGTTTATGAAGCCGTGGATCGCTTCCTGTTGACTCAACAAGCCCTTGCTCGGGATATTCTTCGAGTGCCCAGCGGCATCGAGGAGATGGATCCTGAGCTGTTTATGTCTGCTGTCTTCGTTAACACCGCGTCCGACCATGAGGGCCCTCCGTGGGTAAGAGATGATCCGAGGAGATGTCACAGTCATCCTCGTCTTCATGACACACGCGCGGATTCGTGCTTGGGCTAAGGCCTAGCGATATTGACCCCTAGTACTAACAGCTCCCCGTGGGTTTGGTAACCCAGGCTCCGAAAAGTGGCCTATTCGAGATACAGTAGATACCTTATTGGAAGCATGTTTTATAGGCGTATGCCGTCTACGGCATTTAGTCCATCGGCCAAAGGAGCATGTTGCAAGCAAACCAACTGATTCGGCTTAGAAACATATTCGTTTAACGAATATCACCGATCATGGAGGAATGCATTTATCCCGTCCGAGCTGCAACAACCCCTTCGGTCACCACTACAGCCGTAGCCGTACAAACGCGCTGTCTATGCGTACATATATGTCTGAGTTCGTGTTCTAGATTTTATGCTTAGGTATTTTTGCCATCCTGCGATCTAACTGCAATACTATGTTGTTATAACAGCTTCTTTGGGACAGCACCGAGTTTCTGTCTCTCCCTTACTACTCCTTCTGGTCGTGCAGCTACCATCGTTCTTCACAATGGGCTCAGTCTCCAACATCACAAAAGATGCTGAAGAGACTGCCATCGTATCCTTCGACAAGCTTGTGAGCCAAGGGATAATCAACTACGGCCCGTCTTTTCCTACCTACTCCAAGGTCGACGGCTTTCAGGTGAGACATAGCCTCCCCCTGACACTCAGCAAAGGTCCTAATCTAGACCAAGTTCGAGTTCCGTCTGCGCCCTTCATGGGCAACAAAACCACGGATTCCCACCGACTCCGTCAGTTCTGTCCCGGCGAAGCAGGAAGAACACTTTGGACCAGGCAGTGACATCCTCAAGAGCCACCCGGACCAGGTCCTCGACCATCTATCATGCACTCATATACTAGCACTAAACATCTACCCCTCTTCCCGCCCTCACTACCTAATCCTGACCCTCGACTCCTTCCGTCGCCAGGACGAGCCGCTCGACGCTCAGGATATCAAGGCTGCCTGGGCCTTCCTGCACTCCCTCCGGAACCACAGAGACAACTACGTCGTCTACAACTGCGCGCCCGCGTCAGGATGCAGCCGAAAGCACAAGCACCTGCAAGTAGCGAGGAGACCCGGCACCGGAACAGAAGCAGGAGAGACAGACGTCAGGTTTTTCCCCGACGTGGACGGCGAGGCCGCAGTCAAGGTGCCGTACAGGTACCTCCTCCACCGCTTCGCCGGGCCGGGGATCGAGCACAACACCGCAGAAGACGTCCATGAGATCTACTTGCGGTTCTTGGCAGAGTGCAAGGGTTTACTCGGCTCGGCAGACTGTCCGCCGCACAATATGATACTGACGAGCGAGTGGCTTCTGATGATTCCGAGGCGGTACCCCGAGAAGGGGGCATATCTGGATCTCCTGCCCAACGGCGCTGGGATGATGGGGATGATTTCTTCTCCGAGCCAGGCGGTTCTGGATAAATGGGCTAGGGAGGGACCTGCGAAGGTCTTGGGCGCGTTTGGGCTTCCGCCTGAATCTTAGGTATGATGATTGCTGTGGGCCTTATACGGTTTCGAGATGGTTTAGACGTGGTATTCTTTTCCTCCCAAGAGATCTTGATACCCTGGAGACCTTGATTTGGATATTTCGCAGGAGCTGTTGTCCTACTCTGACGATGTACATGCGATGATGATTCGATTAGCTTTGCCTAGCTGCGTAATGATGGAGTAATGATAGAGGTAGTTTCCTGCGAGTCTGTTGCCTGTCGCTTTAGTTCAGGCTCTTAAGACAGACCGTGATAGCTTAGATGATACACGCTCTCACCAACTTCTATGCCAATCGTCAGACTAAACTGGCCGGACATTGCAGATGAACACAGGGCAATGGTTTGACTACAAGCAAGTACCTTGACATGTCCATAGGGAACTGCCAATGATGCAATATTGCCAGCCGGCATTCAAAGAAGCCAAAGACACCACTGTCTCTGCGTTATTGGGGTAACTGATTGTTTCTGGGACTTCGAGGTGGAATCCCTCTGCGGTGCTATCGAGGAAGGACTATCTCCTGATGTCCTTCCCTGTCATGTTAATTACTTATCATACAAAACACCTAGGACCAGACCAGCCAAGCAAAGCATATGTCCGTCCCTTCCAATGCCAGCGATGGCTGCCGTAGCAAGCCAGAATGCAACGCGACCCGTTCCTGTTTCCTCGCAAACCCTTGCCATCGATGACCCGTAGCAAGCCAGAAATCAACGCGATCCGTTCCTGTTTCCTCGCAAACCCTTACCATGCATCATGAATCGCATCCAGAACGCCTTTGCTCATCATCAACCCCCTCTCAATCCTCATTCTCCCTCTCCCCCTTCACAAAGTCCCCCATAACATCCCTCTCAAAGATGCTACCCCGCCTCATCCTCCACTCGTCGGCACATTGCCCACAACGCCCCTACTCATCCTCAACGTCCTCCTCCCACATCTCCCTCTCCTTCTTCACATACTCCGCCATGACATCCGGGCGGAAGACACTGCTCCCCTCGTCCTCGACCCGCGGCACCTTGCCCAAGTTCTCGCCATCAAACACGGTGCCGATGTTCTCTATCCACCTTCTGCGCCGCTCCATAAGCGTCTTGGTCAGATCACCGATACCAGGCCTCGCCAGCCCGCCCGCCGCAGCAGCAGGCTGAGCGGCGCCCGGCCTCGCCTTCTTCGGCTTCTTGCCCATCGTGCGCGTGCGCTTGAGGTACGCCGCCTGGACTTGACTATCGAGGTCCTCGAGGATGGTCTGGTACTCCTGGTGCGCCATGCGCTCCTTGACGAGGTCGGTGAGGCGCGCCTTGCGGGCGGCGTTGACGAGGGTCTGCTCGCGGAGGCGGTCCTGCAGGAGGCGCAGGCGCGCCGCGATCTCGTCGTCGAAGGCGCCGTCGTAGTCTGCGGTCGAAGCCGGGTCCGGGACGCCGGCACCGGAAGAGCCGGCTGCGGCTGAGGAGGAGGTTCCGTTTCCGCCGGAGGACGTGCCGTTAGCTGCGTTGTTGTTGGCGGACGAGCCGTCGCCTGGCGCAAAGGGCAGGAAACCGATGTGGCGGAGCTCCTGCTTCAGGCGCTCCTCGACTTGCTGGTAGTCGAGCTTGGGGTGGGTCGCCTTCTTCCAGGCCTCGCTGTTAGCCTCGGGCATCTGGGTTGCTGGCGGCAGGGTGGCTTCGCCCTGGGGTGGTTGGACACCGTTGCCGTTGGTCGTGCCGTTAATGGGGGTGCCGTTGGGGGTTGTCTGGCCGGGCTGTAGTTGCGGGACAGACTCGCCGAAGCTGAAGTCGAAGTTAGCGACGCCATTCATGAGGGTGTCGCCGTCGCCATTAGCGCCGTTCGATGCGGGCTCAGCTGGGGGAGCACGACGCTCAGGTCGCATCGCCGAGACCAGACGAGAGAGAAGCGGGCCGACAGAGACCTTAGCTGTCTCGGCCACTTCATCATCGATATCATCGATGCTGCCGCGAGCTTGGTTGGGCGGAAGCTTGTCCTTAGAAGGTGAGTCGATGGCCATTGCGCCGTCCTCCTCGGCCCAGATCTCGGAATAGTGCTTCTTTCCGCGCCTCGGCATGACGAAGGGTGTGACTCGGTCGCCTCGCTCCCTAAGGAAGGCAAGGTCCTCTTCGGTGAATGGCCGGAAGTAGGGCTCGATGTGTGATGAGAAGGTGCTGAAGTTGATCTGGTTGGTAGGCTTAGCACTACTAAAATCCTTGTCAGGCGGATCACCAGCAATTAGGTCGGCAAGGTCGCTCTTGGGGTATGACGCGACCGAGTAGATCTCCTTGATTTCGTCTTCTGACATGCCCGGCTTGACTGGGAGGATCTCATAGCGGGTCGGATCGGGGAAGGTTGACGGGTCGTCGCCAAAGGTATTTGCTTGCGGTCTGGGCTGTGGTGGGGGCCTGCCGTCGTCGTCTGAGCTAGACTCGTCATCGCTCTTCTCCTCTGCCGCCTTTGCTTTGTCGTCTACGTCCATGTTGCTGGGCGTCCGAGGTGCCACTGGCGAGAGGGAGGAGCTGGCCGAGTCATTATCACGGTCGGGCTTCTTCGCTTTGCCGCTGGACGACTCTCGAAGGGGGGATGAACGCGCTGGAGTAGAACATGTCAGCGAACTCCGTAACGGAGCAACTTCCTCCTCACTCTCAGCCGCTGCACTTGCAGCCAGCTCCTGATTGTGAGCCTGGCTCGTCTCCTTGTCGACGAAAACGCAGTCCAAGCCCCGCTCGTTGCACCGCAAGCATGGCTTGGTTGAATCGCGGTTTGCAACACATTTCACCTGGTAGATGGGTCAGCCGAATGCCAGGAACGGGGAAATGCCCTACATCAACTTGGACAGCAATTGCCGCCAAGTGTAACTTAATGGACAGGGACTGATTGTGACTGACCTTTGAGACGCGGCACCGAGTACAAGGCCTGGTCCTCGCTGTAGCCTTGACTGTCTTCTTTGGCGGCATGGTGACGGACGAGACAGGTGTAGTCGTTTTCTCGATTACCAGATGACCTTGCGGGCGAGGCACTCAAAGAGAGAGAAATGGCGGAATGAAGGCACAGAAAGTGGGTGTTCCTACAACGTGAAAGAATTGACTGACCTGCGTTGGATGCGGAAGATGCGAGGTGTTCCGTAGCCTTCCGCTTCTTCTTATTCGCCTTGCGTTCCCTCTCTTCGTCCTCAGCTTCACGCTGTCGCCGCTCATCTTCTCGGCGCCCCTCGGCAGCCATTTCGTCCATACGGGTCCGCCTATTTGCGGCGAGCAGACGCATCCCTCTATCGCAGTAGTTGCCTCTCTTTTCCACACTCTCGCCGAGGAGCTGAAGTCGTGCCACTATGCCGTCCAGGGCCTTCGAGTCGGGAATTACGGCGGTCGTGGCGCCGGAGTCCACCAGATCTTCATATGTGAGGTTCCGGAAGACGTCGAGGCGCAGGTCTAGGGTCTCGGTCTCCTGTGTCTCGATCGGGGGCAGGCTGGCGGTGGGAGGCAGAGAACTGGGCGTGGTGTTGCGGCTACGGGGTTGCTGCCGGACCGCAGCAGCTCCACCTTTCTTACCGGTGCCTTTCTGGCTTGACGCGGGCGGCATGTTCTCTTGTTGTCGCGTCTTCTCTCGCCCTTATCGACTGTTGTGGGATGTTTATCAAGACACAAAAGCCAGCATCTAGCAAAGGGCGCGATCCATGGAGATCAAAGTTCGATGAACGACGATGAAGGCGCCGGTGTGAGGCTCTGCTGTTGACGTTGACGGGAGAGTCGTCGGTATCCCGCATAATCGATGTTACTTTAATGGAATCCCTGTCGCTTCTAGGTTCCTGAAGCCGCTTTGTGGGACGCGGTACGTACCTTGGCATGGTCCGAGCTTCTAGGCACCACGGTCAGGCAGAACAGTGTGCTTTGCTTCTTCGCACGGATCTCGGACACGGACTGGCAACTGTCGGCTCATCGCTCTTTCCTCTCACATCAGAAGTCTCAAGCATCATCACTGAGACGTCACGGCTGATAGAGACAGTACCCTATGGCTACTGCCTATCTGAAGCTGACATGGTTCTCAGAGAGCGACTGCTCTCTGCCTTGGGCAGCCAAGTCACTGCTTTTAGCTGGGGTCGTGTGTTCCAATCGTTCGATGCAGGACTGTCAAAGTGGCAGGGTGGTGGTTGGCAGAGTTCGTCTGTTGTTGCTCACCGGATGATTCATTCATAAGGACGACATGACATGTGTTAATTACACACTCCTACGACTGTCTTCGGGTCTCTTTCAATACTTTGTTTGGTCCTTTACAGCACAATAACAGTGATTCCGCGATATACCCTTCGCGGAGCCTCACAAACCAAGATGGAGCCGGATCCATTCGACGATCTGCAAGACTGGGCGAGGTATCAAGACGCTACAGCTGAACACCCAGATGCCGAGGCCGTGGCGCGATATCAAGATCTCTTTGGGTGCAGTCATGAGGAAGCAATTCAGAAGATCCGCGGTCATCAAGCCGACCTTCACGATCATCTAGTTGCAGGGAACGAGGCAGAGGCTCGAGCCACAACTGAAGCAGCCCAGGTCGGTCATGCGGCGACGTATCTCATCCTACTCGAGGGCCCGTTTCAGAGTGTTGAAGATGTCAGGAACGCAGCAGGACTCACCGATCCTCCTGAAATCATGACTGGAACTGCAGGGCCGGGAGATGTGACTTGCTTCTGTCGCATCAACGAAGCAGCCAAGGCTGCAATTCTCAACTATCTCGTCGAGGATGGATCGAGCTTTAGGCCAACTTTCCTGCAAATCACGCAAGCTGCGAAAGCTCTCAGCGATATGTCGGCCGCACCATTTCTAGGAATGGATGCCACTCTGCCCCAATTTCGAGCACCAAGTGCAGACACGATCTTCCGCCCGAGGCAAGACGAGTATCCAGTGTGGTATTTCTTCTACGGTATGCTATCAGATCCGGAAGAGCTATCGACAATCCTCCAGTTGAAAGACTCGAATCCGAAATACCGTCCGGCAGCCGTTTACGGTGGAGAACTGCTTTCTCAACGGCAGCTGATCGACGCCACTCCTTCGTCTGGTTCGTCGATTCCTACTGCACTTGGGGATGCTTTCAGAGTTGAAAACGAGAAGGATGAACAGTCCCTTCGCTTCTCGGTCACGGACAAGTTCGACGTTGTGCGCTGTCGAATGGAGATGCTTGACACGGGTGAGATTGTCAACGGCTTGACATTCCGATACAACCAGAAATACGACACATAGCTCTGTCTGTGTCTCTCCAGTGCCGAAGGACCAGGGCACAACTGAATCATTGACTTATTTATATCTGCACCTGATTACCGCTAGGCAAGACACTATTCTCAGTCTTTCCAGTCAGTCACGACCTTGTTTCTGACAGTTGGGCAGGGTCATCTCCCGGCCAATGTCATCACGAGCACCTCAGGTTGAAGCCAGCGGCAGTTTGCTTCTCGAGAATACTGCCAAGGCGCCTCCCTGGAAGGTGCGAGACCCTAAGCTCCCAGGCGGAGAGCAGGTCTCTTCTTAAGCACAATGCTTTAGTTGTGTCTCAATGGACGAAGCCAAGCAACCGTTCAAGGAGCTTATCTGATCCATGTGTCGGCAGGCGTTCCACCCATTCGTGGGGACGGATATTTTGCTCGTGAAATCGCGGGGTTGCTAGTCTGTACTGAGGGGTAACTTTGCCAGAAAGTACCTAGTCTCGAGGAGACAAGCTCTCGCGATTGTTGAGAGGACTTTGTCGTTGAGAAACAGAGGCTATTACATACCTTGTGCGCCAGCGATTGGCGGAGAACGACCGTGTGCTTCTCGCTGCTTGTGGAGAATTAAGGTAGCGTTGCATTGATCAACCGTTCCATGTATGCAACACCCGATCCGATCCTGGATGGTCGTTATGACAGATGGGTGACGTCTGGACCCTGAAATGCGCACGCTTTCTCAAGTCGTGGTCTGATTGGCTGCTCAGTACTTGATGGATATGTACCTTGCTCTGCAACTTGACGCCCCTTCAACCATGCTAACACTTCGTTGGCTACACTCAATGTTCAACACCCTCGTGGCGGCGGGCCGGTTTACCGATTATCGACTCGAGGGATGAGGTGCAGAGAGATCTTCTTTTCTCCAAAGAAGATCAGGCACCAGATCCACAATGTTTACGGTCATGGCTCGGGATCCATAGTGCTTGGAAGCCGTGTACATGGCGCATATCTGATCAGGCGGTATGGCAGGCGAAGTACCCCGGAGCGCAAGGTATGTCGGAGAGTTCGATATTAGACTCTGGACCTCCCGCTTGACGGAACTGTCTCTTCCTGTTCCTCCCCCAACGCCAACTTGCTGTAACTCATCGATCCAGGACCTGATTACTCTTGCTTCCCTCTTCTGTAGCTCAGAGATGCGAGAGTATCATGGCTTCAGCTGGTGGTAACATTATGCCCCCTGACATTAGTCCCAAACACATCCTTGCTGGAATAGCTGGCGTTGCCTTGTTTGCCGCCGGCCTTTCTCAGCTCTATACTAAACCCAGCTCGTGCCAGAACAGCGATGACGGCCCAGGCCTCTTCAAGTCTCTGCTCCTCTTCTGCTATTCGTGCTTTATCAAGCCGCATCAAAGTAGCGACAATGACTCTCAGCAGGAGCACCTCGAGAGCTTCTACTCGACGCAGGCTACCATCTACGACAAGACTCGGAAAGGCCTTCTCCATGGACGAGAGGACATGCTGGCGCTAGTCGCCGCACAGCTCCAGTTCAAGGCTAGGAGTAGCCAGATAGGAGAAGGGAAGAAGAAGCGGGTTTGGGTTGACGTAGGGTACCTTACTCCTGCTATGTGTCCCTATACTGACACCTCATAGGTCGGCGGAGGGACAGGATGGAATATCGAGGCCATGGCGGAGTTTGTCAATGTGCCCGAATTCTTCTCCCATGTCTATCTGGTCGATTTCTCGCCTTCATTGTGCGATGTAGCCAAGAGACGCTTCGAGAGACTTGGCTGGACCAACGTCCGGGTCGTGTGTGAAGACGCCAGGAAGTTCCGTCTAGAAGATTATGAAGATGATCTCCAAGGCGACAGAACTCCTACCCGCTCTCCGGTGGCACGCGGCTACTTCGCCCAGAAACGGGCAGAACACGGACGCGCCGACCTGGTCACCATGTCGTACAGCTTGTCTATGATGGTGAGCTACACCATGATCAACTGTTCAATATGCAAGGGTTGCGCTAACGTGCTCAGCCGGACTACTTCTCGGTCGTTGATTCGATCAGCTCGCTGCTGTCCCCTAATGGCATCATGGGCGTTGTTGACTTTTATGCGCAATCCAAGGTCGACTATGCCTTCCGCAACTATACCGGCGGAGTCCTTGGTCGAAATGTCAGCTATCTTGCTCGCACTTTCTGGCGTGCCTGGTTCGAGCTTGATCGAGTGAGCCTCGAGCCCAGCCGCAGAGATTACCTCGAGTACCGGTTCGGCACCGTTCTCAGTCTCAACGAACGAAACAGATCCCTGGGGTCCATCCCCTACTATGTATGGCTCGGGTGCCACACGAAGCCCTTCTCGTCCTCAAGTCTGCCCCACGATATTGTCGAGCGCATCGACGCCCTTGCCACCGAGTCTCCCCTGTTACTCCCGGCCAACCAGTCGGACGGCTTGTCTAACGTCCTCACACGTGCTGTCGAGCGGACAGCGCCAGAGATCCGATCTAAAGCTTTCGACGCCGCAGTGCAAAACATCTCGGCACAGTTACCGCTCCCTTCATTCTTCTACCAGAACCACCACTGGCGCATTTACTACGACGACCAGCTCCAGAAGCACACCCAGTTCAAGGACGAGTATATATACGCATTCACCTGGGAAGACGCCCGCGTCGACGAACGAATCCTCAAACTCGGACCAGACGACGTCGTCCTCGCCATCACAAGCGCCGGAGACAACATCCTCTCATACGCGCGCCAATCCCCAGCCCGCATCCACGCCATCGACCTGAACCCGACCCAGAACCACCTCCTAGAACTCAAAGTCGCAGCCTACACCGCCGCCCTACCGTACGACGACTTCTGGCAGATCTTCGGCGAAGGCAAGCACCCCGGATTCCGCTCCATCCTCGTCACCAAGCTCTCCCCGCACCTCTCCAGCCGCGCCTTCCAGTACTGGCTCGCCAACAGCCGCATCTTCACCTCCCCGCGCGGCCGCGGCCTCTACGACACCGGCGGCTCCAAGCACGCCATCCGCATCTTCCGCTACCTCTCCACTCTCTTCGGCGTCCGCGCCGCCGTGCGCTCCATCCTCTCCTCCAAGACCCTCAACGAGCAGCGTGAGGTCTGGCGCGACCGCCTCCGGCCCGCCCTGCTCTCCCGCCTCGTCAGCAGCTGCATCATCAGCTCCGAGTCCTTCCTCTGGGCCGCCCTCGGCGTGCCCAAGAACCAGCTCGCCATGATCGAGGCCGACCACGCCGCCGGCCCCGCCGTCGCCGCGGGCGCCGCCAAGGCCACCCGCGCCCACGCCGTCTGGCGCTACATGGTCGACACCCTCGACCCCGTCGCCGAGCACACGCACATCGCGGCCGACAACCCTTACTACCGCGTGTGTCTCTCGGGCTCCTTCTCCCGCAGGTGCCACCCGGACTACCTCTCCCCGCAGACGCACCGCAGCCTCTCGCGCCCGGGCGCCTTCGACGGGCTGCGCATCCACACCGACGAGATCGAGCACGTCATCTCGCGCTTCCAGCCGGGCACCCTGACCGTGGCGGTCGTGATGGACAGCATGGACTGGTTCGACCCGGAGTCCGGAGACGCGGGGCGGCAGATCGGGCAGCTCAACCGGGCCATGAAGATGGGCGGGCGGGTTTTACTCAGATCTGCGGCGCTGGAGCCGTGGTACCTGGGGCAGTTCAAGGAGAGGGGGTTCAGGGTCGAGAGGAAAGGGGCCAGGGGACGGACGGGGGAGTGTATCGATCGGGTGAATATGTATGCCAGCTGTTGGGTTTGTACCAAGGTTGGACATCTGCCGCCGCCTACGCCGCCTAGTGAGGGGGTGGGAGGGGAGGGGTTGGGCGAGGATTGGAGCTTGTAGGTGGTACCTAGAGGCTACGAAAAGGGGTAGGCAGGTGGTAGTTCGCTTGCCGACACACCATTGCGCTTGTCGCGCGTCCTCAGGGATTCAACATCCTTTCGGGCACCTACATAGTCATTTCCGAACGTTGATCTCAGAATAGGTCCTTCAGGCACGACCGCACTTCACACCGGTGTCTGCTGCCATATACTTGCGTACATAATTTCTTGGCTGAGTGAACGTTACAGTCTCGGGGCCCAACGATTTAGCCGCCGTCTACCGGACGTATAACCCTATTCAATGCATAGTAGCCTGCACGGCGTAGATAGTCGAATAGTCGCTCGGCGTCGTCGCAAGAGAACAAGCGCCAGGCGCCTTAGTGCTGACCGACCGCTCAGGTGCGAGCGGAAGGAGTGGAACTAAGCCCAATGCCCACACGGCACAAGATATCGGCTGCAGGAGAAGCTCGTCTTGCTTGTGCCAGGAGAGACTCAAGCCGGCAGCCTGCTTGGCGGTTACCAGAGCGTCGTCTTTTTAGGGTTTTGTCCGGGACCCCGGGCGAACATATTAGACAGACCCCTGGATAACGCTCTGTATAGCGGTGGCAGTGCAGATATGCTAGCTGCGAGGCTCTTGTGTTTATATTGTGCGATGGCTCCATGCGAGCAGTTCGAATAGGCAGGTCCAGCCCTTATCGCGGTACGATCGTGGAGCACAAGAACAAGCGGTGGACACTGATACACATTAAGGCACGCTTGCCAAGGAAGTGAACCGACTAAGGCAAGTGAGAGGTAACCAAACCGGCGTTCAGAGGCAATAATGGCGTCGCGACAGAGCCAGGAAGAGTGTTCAAGCAGTCTACTCCTACCAGTGCAAGCTTGTCCTGCTCCCGGGCGGGCACCTAGAGACCGACCGAGATTGTGGCACACAGCCCCTCCAAAGCTCCGTGAGATACGCGCAAGTTAAGCCGCAAAATGTATCTTGCCCCTGGGCGACCCGGGACTGACAGCTCGTGTCATATGTGCAACAAGAAACAAACCGGCGGCAACGGCTTGCCACCGGTCAGACAATGACCTGACGTTCATGACTAGCTTGCTGTCGTCATTTGGAATTGCACTCAGTGTCTATGGTGGCGCGACTTTCTTATGGTCATGTTGGTTCGGATGTACAGAGGGAATCCAAATCCGATGGGCAACAGACCAGCGGATTTGGGTACGGCTCGCAGCAAATCCGATGATCGCCATGATGGCAGCTGAGTAACATGCGCAGCTTAGAGTTGTAATTGCTGAGAATTGCTGACATGGGTACCTTACCATGTTCAGACTTCTCCTTGCTATCGCCGACAGTAAGGCGCTTGCCTAGATAAAATCAGCGGTAGTGTCACGAGTAAGCCACGTAGAGGTCGTGAGTAAGGAAGCTGTACCGGGTAAGGAACCGAGTCGCTTGCTTCTGTAGTCTTCCACATCGGAGCAAGCAGAGGCCCAGGCTTTCGAGACCCCAGATGGCGACAGCTCTGACTGTAACCCAAGCTCTGCCTGCTGATAAATGGTCAGTGTCGTCTAGGTATTCGATCTTCAGAAGCTATTCGCCGTCGTGAAAACTGTCGTACCTAGTGTGTAATTGAAAGCGAAGGTCCGTAAGGGTGGAGTTGTCGTTGAAGTAAGGTCAGATGAAGTTGATTTGACCGAGGCATCAGGTGCGCTCCGGACACAGCGGTTGAACTCTGGTCAGCTCAGGCTCCTATTGGCTGCCTTACAGACTGTTCCATCTCGAATCGCACTCGCGCCTCGGATCCCACTGGCCCCGTGGGGCTGAACCTTCCCTCCTGCCATCGTAGCCATCGTGACCTCCATTGCTGTTCTGTGGCTAGTACACCTATCTCACCAATGAGAGATGGGGTTACCCAGTCGGAAACTTTCTTGCCGGCTCAGCCACGACTTTCAGAGCCTCACTGCTCAGTTAATCTCGTAGCACTTGGGTTCATAGGGCTGACAGCTTGTGAGACGAGCTGCACGTGGTTGTTCGCCTTACCAGCTGTAGAAGCTGTAGAAGCTGTGAGGGTGACCTGTCCGAATATCGGTGCCTCTGGATTTGAAGTCCGGGCCGGCTTACCGTACAGCGGCAGCAAATTTTGCCCAGTTTAGGATCCAAACTCCGCGTTTGATATGTCGTAAGGGCGTGAAGGTGTAAATCCTCCATGCCAATGTCTTCTGGGCTTTCGCCAAGCTTTCGCTCATCGACACGTCCTGACTCCTGTCGCATGGTCCTGTACCACGTTCACAGTTAAACGCGGTGGGACGAAGTTTGACAGCGTAGGGCTGCAGCAGGGTAGTGGACACACTACACGTGTACACGAAGATAAAACCAAATCACGGACTAGCCAAGGAATATCTGCTGCATACCAAGTGGCATTGCATCGAATTGGGAAAGGGAAGGATGGTGAGAAATCGGGCAAATGACTTAACACGGAATGCGTGTCGTCAGATGTGCTTCTGGAAGGGCTCGAAGGGCCAACTTAAGTTCGGTGCGTTAGTGGGCCTTCCCAAAAATAGAGAGAAGTCGAATGTCATTGGCTGATGGACTCCAAGAGGCCTTCAACTTCAACCTCCGACTGAAATACCTCCCCTGTAAGCCACACTTGGCAGGAGTAGCATTCCTTGTCGACGCCAGTCGGCAAAGGTCCGAATTCAACAGCTCCCGTTGCTGCTTGTATGTAACCTGGCGTTCGGCTCACGCATCTGCATGCTCCGACATGGACCATCGTCTATCCGTGGCTGCTCCTCAATCGCTCCCTCAATCTGTCAACCTCGCCGTCTCCGGGCTACCTAACCCCCCTTCAACATCACATCACATTAGTCTACACCTTGCGCTTCCTCTAAAGGCCATGTCCATGACTACGCTTCATGATGTGGACCCGCGTCAGCACCTTCTCTGTTGGAGGGAGGGGTCCCAAGAACCAGGAGACCCGACACTCAGGATCTTGCATTTACATAAGACGTGATGGAGCTGTCTTCCCTGCCAGAAGATAATCAGATAATCACGACTTCCACGAGCTTGACGGCACTCCTTGTCTTGATATAATAGATTCCCCTAGGGACATTGGCGCTTGTCCATATTGACATTCACATCCACATCTACATCCGAACGTCACTTCCCTGCGTCGTCGTCTAGGGTATCGTAACCGTCATTTCTCGGCCCATCTGGAATATATCCCATATCACCGCTGATCATTGCTGTTTGTCCTCTTGTACGGTTGCGCTCCATGTCTGCGTCAGGCGAGTCATCCAACGCGACATCGCCTGCACTGTCGACCGCTGCGGCCAAGTCCTCTAGAGTTTGTATCAACTGCCGGAGGAAAAAGAAGCGATGCGACAAGGCGTTGCCGTCGTGTGGCAGATGCACATAGTAAGCCTGGCGTTTCCACCTGTCAACCGTTAAGTATGCTAATCTGACGACGTCTCGCAGCTCACTGGAAGTCTGCCAACATGAGGATGACGCCGCTCTCCCCCCCAGCTCCAGGTCGCCGAGCCTGGTAGACTTTGGCCACTTTATACGAGCAGGCCCATCTCAGATTCCGCTGGTCGGTCTCGATCCGGTCCTGGAGAGCCTCATGGGCCAGCAGTCGCCTTCGCGCTGGAGCACGCTAAACGCTTCATTATTCGGATCCTTAGACTCGGGCGAGGACATCCATCTCTTTATGTTCCGCAGTCTTTGTGACACCGTTGGTCACCGGCAAGCTGTCGAGCACGTCACCACGCACTACTTCAACAGTGTCAACTGTTGGTTTACCATTATCGAAAAGACGAGTTTCGACGGTCAAGTTGAGCGAATGTGGTCCTATCCCTCCGCAGAGGTAGCACTGCTTATCCTATGCATGCTTTTGATCATCAGGATACCAAACGAGAGCGGAGCTGCGATGGACGACGGGCTTTATCTCTCAGTCAAGACAGCATTTACTCTCGTTCAAAGCAAAATACCGTCGTCGATATCCCTCTTGCAGGCACAACTGCTCATAGGCTTGTACGAGTACTCGCAAGGACTACCGCAACAAGCGTACATGTCGATGGGGAGTTGTGTCCAGATGACGAGGTCCTTCGGGTGGCACCTGAGGAGCTTTTGGAGTGAAGAACGACAACAACTGTTGCCTGCCGACCTGAAGCTCAATTCCATACTGTGGTGGGCACTCGTATATGTCGACAGGTAAGTCTCGAAACACATCACCATGGCAAAGCGTACACTGACGTGCCTCAATTAGTATGCTCAACGTCAGCTACCCGGACCAGAAACTGCCGCTTAGCCCAACAGAATTGGAATTTTCAGTCCCATTCCCTGAAGCATTTGACCAATATCTTCCGGGAAACGCGACGGCGGGCTACCGCGCCTGGCAAGGATCAAACCCCGAAAACAACACTGACAAGATCGACAACGTTGTATGGCCGGAGGCGACCTCAGCTTGGTATCTGAGTACCTTGCTGCACCAAATCCACAGCCCAACCAACCCACCAACTGTAGCCGACCGGAACAGCCTCTCAGATGCACTGACAGTTCACACTCTCAACATAATGGGCGTGGAATGGAAGCACGGCACCCGGTGCGCCGCAATAAACGCCAACTTCATGTGAGCCCCGAGTCCGAAAACTTGACTCAAGACAAAAGTCAACTGACAAAGGGACCAGCGCGCTGATGAAAGCAAACCAGCCGTACCTCCTCTCCGGGATGGGCAAGCCACACGAGCTCAACATGCGACACGTCAACGTGATCAACTCGGTCATCAACTCCATGTACCAAGCATCTCAGACCGTGAACAACTCCCTAACCGGACCGACGACGACGCCTTCGGGCACTTTCGCCCTGTACTACGCCAGCATGCTGCTCATGTCGCACGGTGACAACGTATTGGACCAGCCGGACTGGCTGCACAAGATAGAGAGCTTCCAGCAGACGCTCCGGATAGCTAGTAGGAGATGGAGGATAGCGGGTGAGTACTTGATGGGATTGAGCTTACTATGATATCCGCTGACACCCGAGACCAGTGAGATACCTGAGCTCCATCGACGTGGCGTTTAGCAACCGGCTGGGTAGACTTCCGAGCATGAGTAGCATGAGTTAGCCACTGATTTGGTTCAGTGACTGACGGTTGACCGCAGTCCACCGTGACCGTGCTTCCGGGTGATTAAAGTGATTCCTTATAAGACTACCGGAGGTTGGCGGGCTAATCGACTTATTTAAATTTCCATTTATACCTCATATAGAGACACAGTTCCATTGACAAGGCATGGCGCTCGGAGTTGGAGGAGTCATGTTGGAGGATACTCACGTTGACCGTGAGGCCGGATATATCATGGTATATAACCATTAAAAGGGGGAATCTAGAGGACACGAGGACATATTTACCACGCATCTGTGATGTAGCGACAAAGCAGCACCAATAGACAGAAAATTATGGCACGAGGGCGGCTGTTCCTGTGTAGGCAACAGCGGCCATTATATGCATTGTTTCCCAAGATGGCCTGTCCAGCACGAATTGTTCGGCCGACCTGGACATTTTTACTGAACTAGATCCTTTGCTGGTGCGTACCTTATACGAAGTATTAGTGAGCCTGAAAGCGGAACATTTCTCGCCGAGGCACCAAGATTGAGGGATCGAACGCGATAGGGAGGTTCGTATAGCCAGAATTTGAAGTCCGAGATAGTCAAGGTGACTAAGATAGGAGACTTGGACAACACGAGATTGGGTAGCAACCGTTTGCTAGTATGTACCAGATGGACTTCTTTCGTAGGTCTTGGGATGCCATCTCTGGCCACGGCGACTTCGTATTGACTGATAACATGCCCTTGTGACTAGGGAGGCAGCTCTGATAAACAAGCCTACCGCCCTCTTCTTCCACGTACGACCATAGATATCTGAAAGCTCGGGATCCCGTCCGCTCTCCCATAGATAAGCAGATAATCGCCAGACTAGTACTCGGGTGGGTGACCACCGGGGAATCCCTGGTGTTGTACGTTTTGATCTTTTT
>KV875124.1:0-41919 GCA_001879275.1 Coniochaeta ligniaria NRRL 30616 | reverse complement strand
GCGAGCCGATAAAATTGGGCTGCACAGGTTTTAAGGTTTTTGGCAAGCGAGCCGAATGGAGATGAACCTTCTTGAACTCTGAGGCCGTACTGTTATGCACTCTGTCGTGTGTCGACCAAAACAGTCAAAGGAGCTGAGACTGACAGCAGCCGCTACTTATAACAGGCACCCTCTGACCTGCGGAACGACTGATACAATGGAAACCAAGATACCTTTCAATGACGGCGAGCGAAAAACCAGTGAAAGCGGGCTCGGCATGCTCGTGGCCGAGGTCTGCGGTATGCGCGGCGCGACTGCCGCGGCTTCCTTAGCTGCGTTGTGTAGTTCCGCAGTCAGGTAAGGCAACGTTGTTGGCTTCTTGTCGAAGCATATGGCCCGAATTGAGACGGTGAAAGCTGGAATCGTGGTTCGAAGTGTCGTTTTCTAGATGCAATGCTAGTCTGAGATACGTACATAAGAATGGAATATTATCAGACTTGCTTACCTCGAGTAGCAGGAGGTGGCCGTCGAGGGAATTCGGATCTGTGAGATGGATTCGCAAGATGATTGCAAAACGTGCGGCTATCATCGAGGCCGGAAGCTCCGACAGTGACGGCATTCTCGGCGGCAGGGAGTAGTTGCTCATCAGCGTTGTCGTTACCGGTGCGATCTTTTAGCTGTCTTGGCTCCCATATTATCTCCGCTTGAAGCTCGACCTGTTTACATCGCACCTTAGGTTCAAACCCGAAAAGAACGGAATACCACCAGCGTCCAACAAAGATTGCCGTTCCTCTACGTGGCAGATGCTCGGAACCGGCTATACGAAGGTTGCGTCCAAAATGTAATATCCCTAATCCGAAATAACACGCTCGAACATCAAGTCAACGCCCTCAAGCAATTGACTTATTTTGCTGCAATGATGCTATTCGGATGAAGAGTTTGATTCAAAGAGAAAGCCCGGCTGCCCAGGCACAGCCGAATCCTCTACCGGCGCCGAGACGTCGACCCCCCGCCCGTCAAGCAGGTTAACTGGGGGATCTTATGAGATTAGGCAAGCGGCCATCTAGGAAGTTTAAGCACCAGTCGAGTACCTACTAACCGTCCACCCACTTGTCGCCCAACCCCAGAATCTCTTGGCCTCGCAGGCACCATAAACACCTACACGACTCATACTGCCGCTCCTTGGGACATTTCCCACATCTCGCACAAGGCTGCCGACAAAGACACCTATGTCTACGACACCAGCGCTGGATCCGGCACTTGCGCACTCATTGAGGTCCATTGTCTTCGAATCTGACCGCTGGTCTCGTTGGGCGGCATCCGTTACCACTCCATTCAATGGGCCGTTCTATCTTATTCTGTCCCTCGCTGCCGGAGGCACTTCGGGCTGGTAAGCGGACGGCGTAGACGGCAAGCACTGGGTGGACGGCTCCGTCAGATCGAGGTTGGACTTCTGGGATGCCTGAGTCCTGGATGCAGTCCTGCATTTACTGTAGTACAGCTTCACAATCCTATTAGAGCTGCACGTCTAGGGCCCAGCCTTTAGGCTACCGTACTTGGACTTCGAAAGTTCACGTCGGCGAGAGTTATGGGTCGAGTACTAGAAGGTGCTTTTCATAACCGAGAAGAGAACTACATGAAAATGCTTATACTACCACTAGATCCTAGGCTTTGCGGTAGCTACTAGGATATTCTGTCGGCTCGAGGGACGAGTATTTAAGTAGTATGACCGAGGTAGGACAGGTCGTCGCGCTTATAAATAGATCGATAGTAATATAACACCTGATCAAATTCGTGTATTAGGAGATATAATCGCTACTACGTTGACGTAGACTATGTGTTCTTACTCGACAACACTGCTTACGTTGAAGAGCGGCCTCTAGCGACGCCAGCTCGACATAAGTCAGCTAAACAAGCGTTGAAGAAAGAGATGGAGAGTTACGTAACTCGGCTCCGTAGCCTGGTACGGAACGAAAAACAATACCGCTATTAGATAGCATAGTTCCGCCTTATCGCCGTCGGCTTGTTTCAAGATAGGGATCCCGTGGATGGGAATAGCGTGGGCCGGATTCCGTAATACTCTATCAGGCACTTCCTCCCACAACCAGTGGTCCTACTAGCTGATCCAAAACGACGTCAACGTAGACAACCCATCCCACGAAAGCTGAGCGTCAAGCTAATAGGTACCTCAAATTGCAAGTTGCCGCTTCTACCAAAAAAGACTACAGACTCTGCCCTCTCCTCATGAACCGACCATTGCCATAGTATCCGTAGTCTGCCGAAGTTCCGGACCCAGCTCAGCGTCTCGAAGATCGGAGTTACATTGGCCACTTCGAGCAGCCGTCGTTGACGTGTTTAGTCCTTGCCATCTTCCACACCGGCATTTCGTGTGCTGCGGGTCGGGCCTTAGCTCGGTCGTCGGGTTGCACCCGCTGGAAGTAAGGGAACGTCTGACGTCTCAGAAGCGATCCAAATTCGATGCAATCTTTAGATAAGTATCTCATTAGCCAGGGGAGAGTTTTTCCAAAGTTTGGTGGTGTTTGACATTCTGATCTTCGACGTTCCAACAGAGGCCTGCATTGACCTTCCTCAGTCCATCTAGTCCAGGGAGTCATCGCAGACCTGCGCTCTCCCGTACAGCAGTCCATGAACGACCCCGAAACAGTCATATGAACAGCAGACATCGCGGCAGCCATCATGCTCAAGTAATATACTCCAAGGTAGTAACTTATCGTTACCGGTGACGGAACAGGCTGTTTTGCTGATCAACGCCGCGCAAGTGTAAGTTTCTCTTGCTCTACTGCGCTCAAGTCCGGGCTAGTCGAACAAATCCCAGGGTCTCCGGCCATCATTCGATTCACTTGAAGATATGCGTCGTGGTGCCCTCCACGAGCTTGGTCGGGACATTCATCTGTTCCTCACATGAGGAGGATTTGGCCACTGACATATCATGTTCAAGGGAGCAAGAAAAGTTAAAAAGAAACGTATAACATAGTACTTCGGTTAACGTTCGACGCCCTCTTGTTGAGCCTCGCCGAAGCCTCGGCGAATGGTGTGTGCCGCTTGGGGATCTGAATCGGTTGAGCAGGCGCTGTCTGAGGACCGCCCTCCACCACGACCCCTAGTGGGAAACGGAGGGGCGCGACCAGGAGTCATTCCACCTCCCCCGCCAAGGAAGCCAAGACGCCCTCGTGTCGGCCGTCGCGGCGGCGAACCGCAACACCGTCGTGGTCAACTCCACGGGCGTGGCGGTTAAGCGTAATCACGCAGATGATTAGCGAGGGGACCGCCGGGACGTTGAGCGGCGACGGGCTGGCCAACTTGCCTTTGCCGACGACGGAGGAGGCAAGAACAGGGTCGGTGGCAGTGACGCACGCAGCAACGACCAAGCTCTCCAGCCAGCTGAGCGGGGTGACCATCCACCACACGAAGAGACTGGTGACAAGCCACCCAAAGGTCATGACCGGGACCAGGAGAAAGACGACTGATTTCCAATGCCTCTCCATCCTCTCCACTCGAGGCTAGTACCTCGATTCTCGACAGCAGAAGCCCGAGAGAAGGTCGTGCGGACAATTTTCAGCAACATTATCGAGAGTTTACCGGTCCCAAAGTGGGGGAGGACACTGACTAACATGGCTACCAAGAGGATTAGAGGGAACTATTATCCAGGGCCACAGACAAGTTGGAATTGAGAGAACAGCAATTAGTTAATCGCCATCATCCCATTAACGACGAGGCTCATAGGCTGCTGCCCGTCGACCAACTCCCTCGAAGCCGAGCGCGCGGACCGCATCAGCCGACTAGCTCCGTCTCCCGGCCCGGCGGGGGGCACAACAACAACCAATCCTCCAATGGTTTTCCCGCGGGCTCGATGAATCCACGCCGGGTTGACGAAAACCGTAGTGTGGCTCGTTTCTTGTTTGCCGGTATGTGCTCGTCTCTGAACGATATTGCGATCTAGCTGCGCAAGCTATGCTCGGACTGCGCTGGCGATGAGAAGAGGCTGTCAGAGATCTCGCGAAGCCGCATGGCTTAGAGTAGTCGGAGGCGGGCCATCGTGACGACACGGTTGAAGGTTTTATGCCGGCTAGCCTGCCCTACAATGAAATGTCCATGTATCCATCCAATAGAAAATGTATATACGCCGTCTCCTCTAACCATGTCGAAAGACAACCAAAATGTGTAAGCCCAGCTGTCCCCTGACCTGTATATAGCAAAGTCGTAGTCGAAGTAGCAAGCTTAGATCGTACGCCTGATACGTGTGGTTCACGTCGATATCAAAGTATCGTACTCTTCGCCGTAAGCCAACTCGCCGTTCCATCATCCGGAAGTGTCCGCCGTCATGCGTTCCGTGGCTCCTCCCTTGTGGATTAGGGGGAATGTGACAAGAGCATTGGAGTCACGGTCACATAGATTTCTATTTTAACCTAGTAATAATATCATTGAGCCTACTCATCTTCCATGCTCCTCGTCACAGTTGTCACTTTCAGACGTGCACTCTTCTCTCGCAAATCGTAGCCAGGCACTGTTGGGCATCGGAGCTGACTGCGCTCGGGCTGAAGATGAGGCTGTAGTCCGGAAAGGGACCTCGTTAGGGGGGAAGGCGGCGTGTTGGCGGTGGCTCTGCTGCTCGCGGTACTGGTGGAGACCTTGTTGGGGCTAGCGGCAGCTCGGAATCCGCCTGCGAACGTCGGGCTGGACGCGTTCGTTCTCGACAGCTACGCGCTGCGGCCCTTGTCGATGACCGCGAAGGTCGAACCTGTCGAACCTTGTAGTTCCTGTTCCTACTTTTGCCGCGAGACACTCTCCATGGCATTCTATGGAAATGTTGTCAAGGATCTTGAAAGTGTAGTGTTTTGGCTTCTATCGGCGCCGGCCTGCTCGGGACCCTCGCGCCGAAGCCAACTTGGACGAGTTCGCGATGGTTTGAAGTAGCCTTTCGGCTTCTTGAAAGGTGTCACGGTAGGGAGAACATGATGATTACGAGAGCATACAAGGTGACCAGTGTATCCGCCGGCGGTATTGACTATTCAGTGAGCCGACACGCATCTAGCTGGCACCTATAAGTAGCTACTGAGGAGGATTTGGTTCAGTGAATGATGACTGAGGGACATTTGTTTCTACGTTTTAAAATCGGTACTCGACTATTTAGCCAGACCGACCCAAACCATAAGAATATTGGATAAGATGAGAGCAGCCTCAAGAAGTTATATCAAGTTTGGACGCTCCCGGGTTGGTGCCCTACAGCCGGGCGATGATGGGGATCTTGAGGTTGAGCGCCGCGACTTGGGATATTAACAGAAGAGATGCAGGAACCACACGTCCATGGCTTCGGATGGAGGGAGTACTCCCATCTTATTGTAGAGAGCTTCTCCGCACGCCGGATTCGACGCCGGTCTGCTAATAAGCAGCACGAGCACGGGCTGTGAAACGCCGGGTAGTGAAGGTTTTGGTCGCTATTGTGGTGTCTCGGCTCGGGGGATGAGCATGTTTAAGAGGAGCAGCCCGTCGGTCGTCCACCAGCGGTGGCCGTACCAACTGATGTAGGCTGCCGAGCACGGTGGCCGTGGCTTTGCCGGCGAGCAACGAACTCGCGGCAACCAAAAGGAACTTCATGGCTCCTTTACCACGCGAACCAACCACTTGCTATGATCAGAGTACCTAAGCTAATCAGTGCAACCCAGACGCGCCAGCTGTTCATATAGCAGTGGTCGAGGTGGCCGTTCAACCAGCCGACAAGGAACAGGATTAACATCAGCAAGGGCAAGTTGAGTACTGAGTTGATCGAGACTAGGGGAGAAGAAGGTGCTTAGGGTGGGTGTGTTGAAAAGCGATGGGGTTGTTGATCCGTCTCCGGCATACAAGAGGGCGTTGGACGTGGTGTTGCCGGCCGTGGCTGGATCTTTAATAGAGCTAGGTATTCGGGTTGATGAGGGTCACGGTGACCAGAGAACTGAAGTGGTGGTTTAGAGGACTCCGCAGGCGGCGGGAATGCCGTACTAGAAGCTTGACTATCTCTTTTGCTGCGCAGAATACGTCGGTAGACAAGGCCGATGGCGATCATTGGCCGCTTTGTCAGTCTTGATCGTATTTGACACGATCATAGCAGAATAACAGGCTGGGAGCGGGCCACGAACCTGGCCGGAGGAGACACAATAAGTGCTTTTTGGCTTTGGTGAGGTCGGCAATAGGGAAACCAGGTCGAGTCCATCGATACCTTTCAGGTTGACGAGGAGTCTACATCTGCTCAGTTAACTCAGACAATATTACAGTAAAGTTAAAATGGAGGTACCTTTCGTTGGTGACGATGAGGATGTCGAGGAGGTGGTCGAAGGGGGATTTGGGGTGGAGTTCCCAGGGGGTGGTGAGCCATTCTGGGCAGGAGAGGAAACTGGATTTGCGGTTGAGGAGGGCGGCGCAGACTTTTGGGGGGGGTGGGAGGTAAGTTTGTCTGTTTTGAGAGGGTGTAAGAGGGGAGAGGACTTCCGGCGCTGCATGAGCTCTGCTTTACATGCGTGTCTAGCTCGAGCGTTCACTCGATGACCCGGCGGCCACTACATAGGCCGACACCATCCCGGCCATGTTCGGCCCCCAGCAGAGCGGCAGCACTGTCGACCGGCCATTTGGCACCGCCTCCGTTGACGGCGAAAAAGGAAATTTTCATCGTTGAAAAGAGGTAGCAGATACTAATGCATTCCTGCATCTTGGATCATCTGCCTTGCCCAACCCTCTGGGAAGCTTTACGAGCATCTCAGTCATTTGGTTGGAGGTAGCGCAGCGGGAAGCGAGTTTGAACCCGGCGTTCTTTGACACGACTGCCCTTCTGTTTTGTTCTGGAAGCAAGCAATAGCTCAGTGGGTATTCCGTCTTCAATGCAACGTTAGACAGCTCACAGTCTCGTCTTGTAACGCGTGAAAGCCGGCAGCGTAGAGGGAGTTGTGGGTTTCCCGGAAAGTGCCGGACTTGGATCGACTCTTCGGGATCTCGATCAGGACATCGGCGTTGGGAAGGAGTTGAAGAAGGATATCGACATGGGCTGCAACCCAGGGCCCATCTTGGGCTGATCTGCGGACACAACTGGTGTTAGTACAAATATGAATCAGTTTGTATAAGCTCTGAGGGAGTTGCATTAAGATGACGACAAGCAGGACAAGCAGGCTTGCTTAGGATGAACCATATTGACGAACGTTAGTCGGAGAGCACCAGTCTTCGCTTGCAAACTTCGATCTACCACCAATACCCACGTTGGCGGTCTGAACCATTTCACGGTTCCATGGGTGTACAGGTCGCGCCCTGACGATTAACACGTACTCCTAACCGGCCTCGACGTTGGACAGAAGTAGCCGAGATGTCTGCTTAGAGTAGGTAAGCGTCGAGTCTTCAAGGTCGTCTGATGTGTGCACTTACACGAACCAGATGGTAGGCAAGTGGCATGCTATCTGAAACCAAAAATGCCTCGATTTGTTTGTTAAGGCAAAGCTGCGCCTGCTAAGAGGTCAACGGCATTTCAGAAGCTGTAGATGATGACGGGACGATTGCGAAGAAACGGCGGCAAAGCGGCGGCTAGCAAAGAGAATTCGACTAGTATGACGGAAGAACCAATTGCCGAATGTGCTGCTGGCCACTTGTGCGTCGCTTGTCTCGCCAAGGATCTGCCTCGCATGTTTCATTATTCCTGTTCCCTCGCCGTAGCGCTGGCAAATCGGAGGTAATCCGCCTATTTTTCCTTTTAGGGCATATTACTGGATCGCACTGATGTGCTTGGCGATGTTGATGCCGGCGCTGGTTGGTGGTCTTGATGCCCTGTAGGGACATGTGGACGTCTAGGACAATGGTGTGGCCGATGCGCTGGGTATAGGCTTCGTTGGCAACCATCATTTCGATTTTGCCTCTGGCGGGATCGAAATTCTGATTTGCGGGGATATGGAGGTTAGCTTTCCAGGAACCAAATGTTTGACGAAGTTGACGAGGGGTTTTGAGAGCAGAGGTCACTCACGTAGGGAAGGGCGGTGCTGCGCTGAAGAGTCTCTCCAAGGTCGAAGAGCTGGGGGAAGCCGTCGGTGATTTGGTAGTGGTCGCGGGGGTCGAGACTCTCGTAATAAAAGGGTTTGTTTGAGTACCAATAGGAAGAAAAGTCAACGAGGAAATCTTCCGAACAAAGATAAGACGAGATATAATAACTATTCTCGCTATTAACTAATAAACAAAGTATATTATAAAAGTCTTATTAATAGTCCTAAGCTAGCGTATATTATATATATATATTACAAATTTATTAGTATAATTAGACTTTTTAAAAAGTAGAGCTTTATTCGAAAAAGAGGAGTTAAGCTATCTCCCTTTTTTAATTTCTTAATATTTTCTCTTTTTTCTCTTTACCTACTAATTATACTTCTAAGTATACTTTAAACGTAATAATATAATAGACTTTCGAAGTTTAGGAGATACTACTACTACCCTCGAACAAAGCTATACCCTTACTAAGTTTTAACTTTAGTAGTACTTTTAAAATTAAAAGCCTCCTTATAATTAGCTTCGATATTAATACAAAAGACGACGAATTATAACTTATAAAAATAGAATAACTCGTAGAAATAGAATAACTTATAGAAACAAAATAACTCGTAGAAATAAAATAACCTATAGAGATAGAATAACTTATAAAAATAAAATAACTTATAGAAATAGAACAACTTACCGAAACGAAATAACCTTATAAAGTAACTTAATCGTTAAAGAATATATACGATAGATAAGAATCTCTAATACTAGTCTTAGCTCTAATCCTAGTACTAATATTATAAAGTCTAGTATTTAAGTAGCTAAAACTTTATAGAAAACGACGTAAAGTTATTACTAAAAAGATACTATAATACGTTAACGTATAACTATAAAAGAAAAAAGTTATAACGAAATAGCTATAAAAGAAAGTTAAGAAGCTACTATAATATAAAAGACGCTTAAGATTAAGTAGTAAATATATCGTTTAATTTCTTAAGTATTAATAGCTACGTCTTATATATATATTATATACGTATATTATATACGTTTATCTATAAAATCTTTAAAATTAACTACTAATATTCTATAGCTTAAGCTTTATAAGAGATTCGACGATTATAAAAGTTAACTAAATTAATTATCCTTCGAGCTTTATTTTAAAGACTTATTAAAGAGATTATATTCTATAATCTCTTTAAATAGAACTTCTAGTACTAAGCTAGTACTATCGATATACTAAGAGAAGCTACCGAGTTATATTTAGTTAGTCTATTCGAAGGTAAATATTAAACTTTTTACTTATTTTATACTAAATACTAATATCCCAACTTAGCTACTAATTTATATACTATATACGTAAAATGTATTACGTTATAAAATAAGAATATAAAGCTAGTATAAAGTATTATTTCTTAAATAACTAGTTAATATAAATATATTAAAGTATAAATATAATATACGTATATAATCTACGTTTTACTCGTATTTATTATATTTAATATATATAGAAATATATCTTAGTAGTTTATAACAAAGTTAAGTATTAATATTACGATATAAGACGAGTTTACGAATACATTTTATTAATTATATAAATCTTATTCTATAAAAGAATATAATTACGAGAAGTTTACCTTTTAAAGAAAAACTACTAAGTATAAAGCTTTATCTTAAGGCTAATTATAACTTATCGCGTATTAAACTAAACTATTTTCCTTTTATAATTATAAATAGTTCTTTTTTACTTAATAGCTATATTATTTAGATATATTATATTTTAACTTAGAACAACTTCTTTTAATTAACTTAAGTCTTTTTATACTTCTACTTAACGTTTAAGAACTACTAGCTTAATATACTTTCGAAGATTATCTTTAAAGCTTATTTCAAACGTATTATAACCTTTCGTATCTTCTACTAAAGTTAACCAAAAGGTAGCTAACTTTAGAAAATAAAGATAAAGCTTAAGCTATTCTAATAGAGAATAAGTATACCGATACGAATTAGTAGAAACAAAATCCTTATACGTAATATAATTAGACGCTAAATTCTTTAACTTCGCCTATTATAAAGCGCTTCTTAGTAAGTTAATCTAACTTTTCTTAATATAAGAGTAATCTTAATATCTTTACTTTATAACTTTTCGAACTATAGTATATAAGGTAAATATACGTACTACTTTAGTAGTCTAATAGCGACGTAGTTTCGATAGTAAAAGAGTACGTCGATACTAACGTTATTAAGTAACGATACTAGTAAATATTAGTAAAGAGTATATATTATATACGTATATTATATACTTTCGCTCTATATTACGTATCTTCTACTCCTTAGCCGAGACTTTTACTTCTCTACGACCGAAAACGCTATAGAAATAGTAGTATACTACTTACTTTTTCGTAGTTAAAATATCCGAAATCTTAGATAAAATCCTAACTAGTAGTACTCTTCTCTAACGTTTAAAGTAATAATATATCGTAAAGAGCTTCGTAAATAATATTATAACTACCTAGTTTTATTAGCTATACTAAGTTTACAACGATATATATAACTTACTCTACTATAAATTAGTAAATATAATATACGTATATAATATATAAGTAATATATTAAATTTCTCTGTTATTATAAATCTTATTCGAGATTTTTAAAGTACTACGCTATAATAACTTCTCTAGTATTATTAGTAGTAGCTACTTAGAAGAGAATAGCTAAACTCGATACGTTTTTATTATATATAACGAGTCTTTAAGCAAATTTAGTTAAGGTTTTACGAATAACTCTCTCCTATTTTACTATATCATCTAAAGTTATAAAACGATTAGCTTCTTTTATTATAATATCGGTAATAAGGGTTAATTCGTCTTTAACTTACTTTATATTAAGCTTTATAGACTTTAAAGTAACTCTTTTAAACTTATCTAAATCTTTATTTTCTTAGACTTTATCGTCGATATCTTTCTATTTTAATAATAATTAGTAAAAAGAAATACTTAAATAAGCTAAGACTTATTAAAAGTATTTACTCTTAGAATAACTTTATAGCTATTAATAAGTGTATATTATATACGTATATTATATTTCTAAATAATTTACTACTTATCTTTAACTACGTACTTAGCCCCTTCTAATATCTAAGTTTAGACGCTTTAGTTTATAGTTTTGAAGTCTATTAAAGCTTTAGTCTTCTTTCGCTTTCGGCTTATAGTTATATTTATATTCGTTTTAACTTTAAAAGCTTATAGTTCTTTTATCGTTATATTCTATTAACGTTAACGATTTTAAGTAATATTTAAGTTAAAAGATAACTTCTTTTCTACTTTCTTCTTAAGTATTATAATTAGTTAGTTAAAATAAGTTATATTTAAGTAGCGAGATAATGTAATTGTACGATAAGAGAGAAGTTATAAGAAGATTCGAATACGTTAAAATAATTTTCACGCTATTTTCGTATTTTAAATTAGCTACTTACTAAGTTATATAAAATTTAGTACTAGTTATACTATCTTTGAATAAACTTTAGTATAAATATTTAACTTTTAAATACTTATATTACTTTTAAATACTATTATAATATATATATATTATATACGTTAGCTAGTTTTAGACTTATTTATATTAAGTCTAGCTACTTCTAAATATATTAATTATACTCTTTTAATACTATATATATTTATTTTATATCTTTCTAACCTTTTATTCGACCGTTTATATACTAGTACCTATAGGTACCTATAGGTACCGTATACCCAAAGGTACTTATAACCCATAGGTAACTATATTACTTAGGTACCTATGGAAACCCACGGGTGGGTAATATTTGACACTAGTCGAGAGTAAAGCTGATGAAGCTAGGTTGCTCGAATTTCTCCGTGGCGATGTCTCACCGGAGATGACGGCAGCGTCTGGAGTCCGATCATTGCCTGCCGCGACGGCAACAACCCGGTCATCCCCCACATCGTCTTGATGTTCGTCGGCAGCACCACCACCGGCACCATAGGCAACGTCGTCAAGACCAAGGTCGCCGGTGATGCCCTAGTCCTGATGACCCGCCTCGGCATCCGCACAGTCGTTGCATGCAACTTCCCAATTCCCTAGAAACTGGAGGCCATCCACTGTTGGTTGTGGCCAAAGATGGTGCCTAGCGACATAGTCTGTGCCTTGACTCTATGGTGACGCCTGTCAAATTGTACCCCCCTCTTGTTCTAGTGTAGCCTATGAAGGAGTGGAAGTGTAAGGACAGCGGCGATCAGCGGCGAGAGATCAATCGAGGTGACTCACGGTCGGAGTGTCCGACGCAGTGTCGCGTGAGGACGGACATGAATGCAGAGGGGCAAGAGGTCGTTGCAGCTGGCAACGGTTAGTCACAACATCGCCGCAGAAATGGAACTTGAGCGACAAGGCTCAAGGACGTAGTTGTTGTGGCTGAGTACTCCAGCGTACCGACGACTGGAGGATATAGCCGTGTCTTGTGGAAGTCTTCCGGCACGGTTTCGGTCACTAGAGTAGGTCACACGATAGGGAAACGAGAAACTGATAGATACCATGGCATTGGAGCACGATGTGAGGCGTACCGTAGAGGTAGTTCGCTGAAGGTGAGAGATAACCAGGCAGTGCCACCGCCAAGGACCGCCGAGGCCGAGCCGACGGCTAGCAAACGCTGCGGATGTAGAGAAACAGGAACTGGTGCTCGATGAGATGTTATTCGCGAAATGAGAATGCTGAGCAGGCTTGGACGGTGACTCGAGACGACGCGACACCAGACGTCGAAATAGAAGTGGTGGCAGCCCACGGCATCGGCACTACTGGAAGTTGAATCGCTGCAACACGGCTCTGCCCAAAACAGTGATGGCCAGCCATGTTAGGGTTAGGCTGCCGAAATTGATTTTGATCTTGCACCCTCTGCACAATGATTGATCACGGCAAAATGGCAAATAACTTCGGAATCGTGAAGAATGAAAACTGTTTAGTCGATTGAAAGTAGCAAACCTAAGATTCGGAATCTGACTTGTTCGTGTCCTTTGCGAAGGCAGATGGGTTCCTCTCTTGGCGCGCAGGCAGTATTCCTGTTCTCAGCTCGGGGGTCGGAAGCGGTCGTTGCGATAAGATGATTGCGGTGAGGTGCAACCAGCCAGATATCCATTCAGGAACCCAGTTACGGCTGGGTGAGCATTTACTTAACGGGTTGTCACGTGGCATATGGGGATCCCAACCTGGATGACATGCACACTAAGCATATCATACGTTTAACAAGCTTGAAGTTGCCATGTCGCATCCTCTGAGCCCAGTATGGCAGCATGTTAAGCGGTGAAGTGGTTGGAGCGATGTGTCTGGATCCATACATCCTTGGTCGCAAGTCAACTTCCACCTTGTAACCGGAAATAGATGGTATCTTATAGTACAACGTGTCAGATGGGTGGGATAGAAAGAGGAAGTAAAATGTTTGGCGAAAGAGAGCCTCAACCGGGAAAGAGCCTCAATTTGAACGTGTGCGTTTGTGACTGGTACGCAGGCAGTAGTTGTGCGGGCACCTAATCTCCATGTAGGCTGGCATCCTTGCGACTCTCCTAGGGACCGTTGCACCACCTGCTTCCTCCGGAATCATTGACTGACGGAACAAGACGTCAAAGTACTCCATGTTTGAACAGAACCAGATGCCTGACAGGTTGTGAGATGCCGCTTCACTGCACACATGCCCACCTTTTCCTCAGTTTTGATCAAGAGCTCCGTCTCTCTGTGTCTAATACCCGGATTTGCGCGTTTTCGGTTCCTATCTCAAGCTTCAATTTGCCAGCAGCTAAAGAACCAGCATTGGTTGAACTCTCTAAATTAAGTATTCATCTCTCAGACCTTCATCCCGTCAAATCCAGAACCCAAACCTCAACACAAGATGGGTAAGTGTCAGATTGTCAGTGCAGCAGTATCGCTGACAGGTTGACAGCCCGGCAGTGGTCTTGACAGATCGACAATCTGGCAGTCTGGCAGTGTTGCTGACAGGTAGGAGAAGTACTGACCGTGTTACCTGGCGATATACTCGACTATGCTCATGACGTTACTCGTGTCATCATTTCATCTGCCATGCCGCAGCTCTGTGGAGAGGAGAACCACGTGCACAAGATCTCTCCCAACGCACTACATCCAACGTCATGAAGTTCAATAGCGGCATCTACCCAAACCGACAAATTAAAGCCCAATTGCTCCACTGGAGCGACGTGACTCACGTAGAGAAGAGACGGGCTGCCGGTTGTATCAGGACGGCGGTCAGATACCCGCGACGATTTCTGCTTTTGTGCCCAGCTCGACCAAGTCTAGCCGCAGGGACGCGCCTTAGAATGTTGCGACGTGCTTTTAGAACCTCGAGCAGGTCTCTGGTCATACTTATGGGACGAATCTGATCTCACTAATAAGACGACTCTGATCTTGTATGGGGTGCTCTTGTATAGGACGAGATCTGAGATAAGACGAGACTGGGACGAGATCCGTCACAGGATAAGAAAGTACAAAGAAAGTGGTGCCGACTATGTGCATAGACGGAGTCCTTGAACAAAGATTCTAGGCGTGCCAATCAACGAGCATAGACGACGGGACTCTAAGCCATGGTGTGTTCATAAACCACGGGATCCAGTGATAAATATCAAGAAGTATTATAAATATCATCAAAGCTGTCGAATCTAGTAGAATATAACTAGACGGGGTACCTTAGCTGCCGAAGGAGTACGGGTAAAGACGAGGTAAAGATGCTCACCCTCGACTTTCGAAGTAATCGCGACGTCTATCTGGATCTGATCGCTGGTTCAGAGTGCCGTACATGACTCGCGGGCGGAGATGACGTGGTTGGATGCCGGAAACTCGATTCTGTTGATAGTGGTTGGTGAAATGTCTAGACTGCTGATCGCTAGTAGGGAGGTTGAGGCGTATGACCTTGGCTCCTTAGCTGTGCCGAACGGGTGTGTTGCGAGTGGAAGTGATGATGGTCAAGCCTGGGCATATTGTATGTCTGAGAGACGAGGTGGCGGTGGCGAGTGTACTATAGATAGACGTAGATGGACGAGTAGCTTGTAAAGATGTGTTGCTGCTATAGGTAATTATTTTCTACCTTGGGATGATGGTGAGCATGTCCGCCCCTTTAGTTGCAACCCAGCAAAGGTTCGGTGGTTGGGTAGGGCAAAAGTACTCGAATGGCAGTCTTGTCAAGAACGGGTATATCGAAAGCGTGTCAGAACGTCACATCTGTAGTGAAGCACGGGAAGCCCTTGGAGAACTCTGGTGGATGATTGGACGGCAGAAACTATGGAAGAAGTCTTTTCGAATGCTAAACTCTGAGACTCGTCGTCTGGAGAAGAGATTTCATAGGCCGTGATATCAAGCGAGACCGACGGAAAGACGTAGGTAGCAGAAGTCCACAGACAACCGGCAATGTATCTAGAGAAGTGCCGTCCACAGACAAGGACAGCAGGCGGCTCTTTGTACCAGGACGTATATTTGCTGATCAAATCACTGGACGCCACTGGAAGTCCTCACAGGCAGGTTGGCAAGGTGGCGGAAAAACATTTTGCAGACGGACAAACCTTGTCGACGTCGATAAAGATGTAACCAATCTAATGTACCTTAGGTACTCATCCCGCGCTTCTCAGTGCAAGGAGGGATTGCAAGGGCGGTTTTGGGACGGCCACTGGTGAAATGTAAACCAGGTCCACACCTGCCACTCCCGTTCCCGCAACCCGGACACGTGTCCATCCCGGCACCAGCAGCATATGGGTTGCCTCCAGGAGCAGCAGCATATGAAGCTGCAGCAGAAACAGACTCAGAGGTGTGTGCCAAAGATTCCCCCAGCAGGCCCGGCAGCGGCGGTTGGCGAGGGTCGTTGATGGCCCGTCGCCAACCGACCGCCGCCACGACAAAAAGAACCTGGATGTTGGGATGATGGCGCTCGGGCCCCTGATCGTGAACGGATGTCTGCAGAGATTGGACGGCGAGTCCATCTCCAGCCTCGGCGGCCTGCTCCTGCCCTGGTGATGGTTGGCATGAGGATGGTGGTAATGCTGATGTCTGCAAAAATGGGTATTAGCATGACATGGCTGCCGCATAGGAAGAAGGGCAACAGACCTATAACGTTGGCTTCAAGAGTCATATGGGCAATAAGGTCTGGGGACAAGGGGGGGGGGAGGCGCCTCGGTGCGTCGCTGGAACTGGAGTGATGCAATATGGCCAGCGATTGCTTCCTGCCATGACGACACTTCAAGCCGCCGACGAACCATCCCCGACGCCTCCCCCTCAACGCATCCGCATCCTCAACCATCTTGCGATACTACGCCACAACATCGCAGAGAACCCCCATAAGCACAGGAATCTCAACCATATTGCGATACCGCGCGACAACACCGCCGAGAATTCGCATGAGCGCAGGGATCTCAAGCGCCTCGACCCTCCCCGCAAGTGCCTCAGCAACCTCCTCGAACTCTTTCCCCACAGCCATCGACAGCTTGATATGTGCGCAACGTCTCCTGCTCCACGATAGCGTGAAGCTTCGGGCCGCCTATAAATCACTCCAACAGAACCGCAACCAAGGCCGCGTCAGCAGGTAAGAGAGAGACTGAAGCTGCCAGGGCTCCAATGCCTCGGGCAAACGGGCCGTCGCTCACGATCACCAACCCAGCCTCACCACAGCGCCAGCCGAACGTCTCGAATATGTCTCTAACTCTCAGCGGCACAATGAACCCCTCCACTGGGAGAACGACCAAGGCCGTATCGAAAGCTTAGGGAGAAGCTGAAGCTGCCAGGGGGCCGTCGCATCGGCCAAATGGACCGTCACTCGCAAGTACCACCCCGTCCGCACCACATAGCCGGCCAGACGTCTTGAACAAGCTTCCACCTATTCGCGGCACAATGAACCACTCTAGCCGAGGGGTGACGATGGTCTCGTCGACAGGTCCAGGACACTGCTGCCGCCGCCGAGGCAGCCAGGTCCAGGACACTGCTGCCGCCGCCGAGGCAGCCAGGTTCAAACACAAGAAGACCAAGCAGCTCATCGTCGCCATCAACAGGAGGCCCGCTCCCACTCCTCCAGAGGAAGTGTCGAGAAGGATACGCAAGGTATTGGTGGTAGGCGACCGGATACAGTCATACCAGATCCACAGGGCCAGGTTCTCCTAGAACCATAGGTTCAAGAAGCAGGCCAGCTTTCCCATAAGCTTGGCATAGCCGTATAGCTTCCTCCGCGTTTTCTCTATTGTCTCCCCGCCGGACGCGGCTCTCAAATACTGGTAGGACTATGCCTTGACCTAAAGTGTCCCGAGTGAAGCTCGGAAAGGTCCAGGGGTATCTGCGGGATGCATATGACCAGTTGAGGTTGCGCTATGCTTCCTTCTGACTTGCAAGTTCGTTGGCGACTTGGACTGCGACAATGGCTTCGGAGAGACTAAGCTCGGGGACATGCTCGGATCCCGCGTCGCGAGGGGTACTGACATGTTTTGCAGAACCTGAATCTCGGTTGTTGTCAGGTCTCTGTTGCGTTGGTGTTTTGGATACTCGACGGTCCTAGGCACAGAAGCGACTACGTTAGCGACTTGGGTTCGCGACTAGGAAGCCAATCCAACGGCAGTGCGAGGAACGTCAGGTCACGAATGGAGGAGAGAAGATTGAGAGGTCACCCTACTAACTCACCGAATCTGACCAAAGTGGCACGGGAGGCGTGGTATTTTTCGTGCTACTGGGGAAGGACTTTGGTTTTGGCTGCGGCTTCTGCTGATGTCACAGATGGTCTTGGCGTCTTCAACTGCTGCGGCGTGTTTCCCTGTGATGGTCTCTCGAGGAGACTATTCTCTCGAATGTCTGTGATCGTGTTGATTGACTAAGAAGTCGAGCTGTTGCTTCGTCTTCCCGAGGGCTCGTCTCAGTGGGTTCTTCGGAAAGTGTTTGGAGGTCTCTTCTTGCAATCGAGGACGACGATGGAGTGAGGTGCAAAAGAAGAGTCGAACGTTCAAAGTGGCTGGCGGGATCCAGTTCAATTCGCTGCGTCGACTCCACTCAGCCTTTGTCAGCCTCAATGCTTATCAGCTTCGTTGGACATTCGCGTCTTATCAACCACCAGCTGGCAAGAGCGGGGTATCACAGATGAGAACCCCGCTCCATCTCTCAGGCGCACCTTAGCAAATGCAAGTCGCTTCAGATGCTAAATGGCCACCAAGTCACTAGTGAGCTTTGGATTCTTGCTGCACATTTATGCAGCTTTCCGGGCAGCGGCTTCATATAGGACTGGCCAGCCACAGCCCACCGCTTGTCTCATTTATTAGAAATAGAGTAGAGACTATTAGATAATATACCAGACCCATATATCTATATATATATAGCTTGTACCCTCTATAGTACTCGTACTTAGATAATACAACTAAGTTACTAATTATCTTATAAAGTAGTACTTATTATAGAATTAACTCGACTTTATTATTACGTTGGGGCTCTTACGTCGTATTTACGACGTATCGAATACTAATATCTATAACTTTGGTAGTAGAAGCTTAGATAATAGTTCGTTATCGTTTCGTAACGAAATGTACCTACGAAGTTTACTCTATTAGATCTTATCGATATCGGATCTTATCGATATAGAACTTTATCGACGTTATCGATATTTATATACTAAGTAAACTTAAAAAAGTCGCTTACGATAAACGCTAGTTCGTCGTACGTTAACTTCTACGTTTTAATGTTTCTACTTATAATAGACGATATCTCTTAACGAAGGTAAATTTGGATTATATAGTATCGATCTTACTTACCGAATTTGATATCGCTATTAAGCTATTAAATCAACTTAAAGAGAAGTTTCCGTTCGATTAGATTAAGTTGAAACCGAAGTTCGATAACCTCCTTCGTCGCTAGCGAGCCTATTACTAGGAAGCTACGATAAAATCTTTAGGGATTACTAAAACAAAAGTTGTAGTACTAACGGCTATCGTTATTATAATAAACGATCAACTATAGTAATAGGTTTAGCTATCTATTAATACGTTCGGTTTTATACCTTACTTCTTACTTATTAGACTATTATCAATTCTTAGCTTATTATTACTAAGTCGATAGAGATTAGTTAGTAAACCGTTATCTCCGATTCGTAAATAACTACGAATTCTAAGCTTTATTAATTATTTTATTTCTACCGTTAAAGCTTTCTATTTTAGACTACTATTATTACTAATTAAGCTTAAGCTAAAGCCTCTAATCTAGCTATTAATCGGATATAACGTTACTAATAATATAGGTTCTAATCCGAACTATTAGCCACTTACTCGCGAAGATACTACAACGTTGATATTTAAGGTATTCGCGAGAAATTAGTAAAGTATCGCCGAAATTATCGCTATAGCTTTCTATGAGAATAGTAATATACTAGGACCTAGAGACGGACTACGAAAACTATAGTAACTAAAGCTAGCCGACGTTAGCTACTTCGATCTTAGCGTAAAGGACGAAGATAAGACTAAAGTTAGAATTATCGTTAACGAAAAGATAACGAAGTATACTAACGTATTCTTATTTATCGAACGACTTAAGTCTATCGAACGAATATCTAGTATTAAGGCTATTCGATAAGTTTAGACTTAGTACCTACTCGGCTCTATAGTAGTATAGTACGTTTATATATTCTTTAAGGCCGATCGAATTCTTTTCGATAATACTTCGATCGACGATATCTATATGAAGCTAAAAGATCGTTTTCAAATTAACTACTTCGATATTATATCGAAATTGAAGGAATCGAAGTTTACGATATATAACGTTTATAAGGGTAAAGATTTAGTAGCTTTTGTCTAGATAATTATCTACTACGTAAAAGCGTATAATATAAATATATACGTTTAATTTATCGTTACGTTCGAAGTTTTCGATAACGAAATCTAAACTTAACTTAAGAAGTTAACTACGACTACGTTACTTGTTGAGTTCCTCGTAGAAATCTAGGATTGCGAAAGTGTTTTACGGAATTGCGTTATAGAGAAGTACTATCGATATACGTCGAACTACGATCGTAAAAGTTAACTTACGTCGAATTATAATAATTATCGACGATTATAAAACTAAGCTACGAGTGATAACTTATATAGTAATTTTTGTAGAAGGTAATTTACTAACGACTACTATGGGAACCGTTAACGATAATAGGGTCGCGGATAATATAGTAAGAATAATTGTAGATAGTATAGCGATAATAATTGTAAATAATATAGCGATAATAATCGATATAACGATAGATTACTAAAGTTAGTTTAATAGAACTAGTAAAGTCTTACGTTACTTAAGGATAATATTAGTAAAGTAATTCGATAAGAAAAAAAGGTTATAGCGAATTACGCTGATAGAGACGACGATATTTAATCGTTTATTATCGCTGATAATAATAAATTTCTATAGGACGACGAGGCTAACGTATCGTAGTTTAAAGTAAACGATTACGATAACTCTTCGGATATAATAGCGTTCGATATAATAGCTATATTCGTTACTATTACGAATACGAGTTACCGATGTTATAAGTATCTAAGATTTAATACGTTTTATAATAAGAACGTACTTATAAAATACGTTTATAAATATTATAACGTTTAATTTAACGTTACGATATTTTTTAACGGCGAAGTATCGGAAAACGGAATACCGAAGATAATATATAATAGCCGAAGGTATTTAGGATCTAATCGACCGTCGACGTTACTTTATTCTTCGGAGGCGGCTTAGGATTTCGATCTTAGGTATATTTAACTACTTAGATTAACTTAGACTTATTATAATTATTCGTATAAGAGTTTATTTATCCGGATATAGGTTACTTTACGATATTAGTCGATAAAAAGTAGCTTCGAAGGTACTATCTTATATTACTTATACGATATAGAGTATTTTTTATAATAGTTTAAAGTATTAGTAACGGTCGATATTTATTATTAGACTACGTTATTTTTCTTTTTATATTTTTAGGAATCGAAAAGAATACGAATATACTTATAATTGTGGAATTTCGACGAAAAATTACTATCGTCGATAACCTTTAAGCGAATATATTAATCGGTATCGATATTATAGTATTAGAACTATTCGATATATCCTTTAAAACGGGAAATATTAATATTAATTCGTACGACGTAGTTATCTCCGTTGAAACGAAGAAGTATATAAATATCTTATATACGCGAATCTTCGTAATAAGTTATATAGTCTTAGCTTCGAATTAGATTACTATAATCCTAGTTACTTATAGTATCGCTAACGATAACGGATAAAATCTTTTATTCGAACTATACGCTTATACTATTAGAATATACGTAAGGTTCGCGAATTATATAACGAAATATATCGTCGTAAGAAATACGTCGTAGAAGTTAATATAGATTTTAAAAGGCTAATACTTAGGTAAGTTTATATTAATTACCTTAGATTATATAATATCGATTATCGAACTCGATACCTTAGCCTAAGCCGCTAACCTCGTCTTAAATTATAAAACGTCGTTCGCTAAGACTTTAATTTCGATATAGAAGTATAAATCAACTAAATATATTATAGAGGTATTTGTATATGATAATCGAAGAGTTAAAAATATACTTTTCTTAATCTTCGACGAATTTTCTAACGTCTTTTGCGATAAAGGTTTTACGAACTTTCTTAGAAACTAGTAGAAAACGATCTCCCTTTATACTAATTAGTAGGATAACTACCTAAAGAAGTATAAGGTATACTTATTGAAAGAAGAAAGTAATATTATCGTTAATAATACGATAGATAAATTAATTATAGACGGAAAAGCATTTCGAACGACGACCTATATTCTTTTCGTATTCTTTATATTTATAGTTTAGCAAATACGAGCTAATAGTATAAGGAAAAGATATATAATTGTCGATATTTAAAGATTTAATATAATAGTTATTCTTAACGTTTATTCGACGAAGAGCTAGGACGATATACTTCGGAAGATCGTAAATACGAAATATATTATAATTTTTAACGCCGTCGCGTTTTATTACTAGTAGCGAATCGTTCCCTAGGATCGTTAAGCTATAATTATCGTTACTTTACGAGGATAATATACGTTCAACTATATAATTATAGGCTATAAGAATATAAACGTATATATTTAACGGCAAATAGATATTCTTCTTAGCGATATCGAAGAAACGGATTTATATTACGACGATATTATTATCGCTTCGAAGATACTCGAGTAATACTAGATATTATTAAAGATCGTCTTCGAATGACTTTAGTATCGGAATATCTTTATCGGCGCTAATAAATCTTTCGTTAGTTTTCCTAACGCTATAGTATTAGGCTGTTTTATCGACTCTTTTAGCTTAGCGACGATGGAAGAAAGAATTACTACGATATTAAAGCTTCGTTTTCCTACTATATTAAAGGATTTGGAATACTTCATTAGCGTTATAAGCTATTTAAGATACTATATACTACTATACGAATAGTTAATCGAGCCGCTTTAATAATATAAGACGATATTATTTAAAGAAAATAGGCGGAAAGGAAAACGAGCCGGCTAGTCGATTTTTATTCTAGTCCTATTACTAACGAAGGCCGAGCTTAATAGTTTCGTAGCCGTTAAAGCCGCTATTAGTTAACTTATAATTCTAACGTTTTTTAATAAAAATAAACTTTTATATATAAATATCGACGTATCCCGACTTAGGATTAGTATAGAAGTTTACTACGTCGACGATAATATCTTAAAAACGATAATTTATAATAGGAAAATAATTAAATACCTTCTATAGACTACTATTCGACCGATCGTATTTCTATCGCGAACGTTATCTAGAGTAGAGAAACGATATTAGATACTAAAAATAGAGATTCTAAGTCTAGTCTAAATACTTCGATAAACGAAGTAATAGATATACCTATTACGAAAGCTTCTTATATATATCTTCACCGATTATAAGTTTATAAAGAGTATATCGATGTAAATAGACATCGTTATATCTAAGGCCGTTGAAAACGTTAAGCTTATCTACGCGATGGAATTTATCTCGATTTAACTAGAAATTTATATCTTTTATAAGCTAGGTAAATACTATATCGTCTTTGATACGTTATTGCGTCTTTTATCGAATAATAATAATACGGACTTATTAACGCTTAATGGTTTCGACGTTCTACTTTACGATCGCGAAGAATATTAGGCGATATTGGTAGCCTTCGATAAGCTTTTATCTCGTATTATTCTTCGCAACGACGAAGATAATAATCGATAAATATCTATAGATCTTTTATCTAAAGCTAGTATAATTTAAGCTATACTTCAATTCCGCGATAAAATATAATAAGGATATATAGATAACCTATTTTGGCGAAAAATCGTCGATATTATCCGAGCTAATCGTAATCTCAACGAAAATATAGTAGAATTACCGTTTACGATCGAGAATAGTTTCGTATAGAAACATATAATTAGTACTCTACTTCGATTATATATACTTCGTAGTTACGTTGTAAATATACTCGAATAGCTATATAGCTCGACGTATCTTAGTTTTAATAAACTACGTAAAGTAGCGGTAAACTTCTACTTTCTTAAGGCGACGAAGCTTTTATAAGACTTCGTCGAAGGATACCTAAGTTATCGCGCGAACGATAAACTACGGTACTAATTGTATAAGAACTTATAGCTATTACTCGTACCGCTAGTTTTATACTTTACTATTACGATAGATTTTATTCTTATACTTTTATCGTTGTAAGAAGATTTCGATTACGTACTTATCGTTATCGATAAGTTATCAAAAGAATTTACTATACTACTTAGTCGTAAAACGAATATTATAGAAATATAGGTAAGTTGCCTACTCGATAAACTATTCCTACTAAATTGGGGTTTACTAAAGATCGTTTTCTCTAATCGCGACCTAAAATTCCTCGCGAAGATATAGATAATATTTTAGAAGAAGTTAAACTACTCCTTATTATATACGATAGCGTATTATCTAATAGCCGATAGTTAATTAGAACGAATAGTCTAATTACTATAGTTAATACTATAGTATTATTTCTAAGGCCTCGTAGATTATCGTTCTTAGCCGAATATATATTCCCGGATTTCGTTCAAATATAATAATAGCCGACTTATAACGATATCGAAGGCCTCGAACGAAATAATACGTAGATTTCTACTTACGGCCATCGCCGACGTTATATTAGATCGAATTCTATAGATCGACGAGAATTAAGCCGCGAATCGCCTCGAATTTTACGATATAATAGCTATCGTAGCGATAATAGTAAAATGGTACTACGATAATATATATACCTTAAAGTTCTTCGCGGTTAAGGATAACGTACGCTTACGTTTATATCGAAGGTATATTATTCCTAAGGTAGAGATCCTCGGACCTAAACTCGGCCGTTAATTTATATAACTATTATGTATAATCGAACGAGTCGGATATTCCGTATATCGTCTCGCGATACTTATATATTAACGTATATACCTTATTATAAGTATCGATTACTTCGAGCTAGTAGTTTTCGATATCTTCGATAAACAAATACGATAGATTAAGCTATTACGTACTTAAGACTACGAGATTATATAGATTAAGGCAAAAAGGACTCGGTATACGAACGAAATATAATACCTAATATCGTATAAAGACTTCTCAAAGGAATATAACTAGTAGCTTTTACTATAAAAGGTTCCCGATTAGGTAAAAATCTAATAGAACGCGTAGTAGCCTTAAGCCGTATCTTCTCTTCTTTACTAATTCAATTAAGTTTTATTATACTATTTTTATTTCGTTCGTTTTAAATTCTAGATTCTTTACTAAATATTATTATTAGCGATCGATATCGTCGATAGATTTTTAAACGTTTTTCGAAAGAGATTTTCTTAAATAAATAGAAGGTTATAATTAAAATCTAATATAACTATATTTCAATGGACTGTTAACGTTAGACATTTAGGTAGCGTTTAACGTATTTAGCGACTCTAACGAATTATCTTCGAAGAAAATATTAAATATAGATACGAATTTAGAAATATAATAGATTCCGATAAGAATTCTTCTACTTTCGTTTCGTAGCTTTATACTTATACTAAAGGAAAATACTATAGCCGATTCAAATTCTAACGATAATTATAACTAGTAGTCGTAGAAAAAATAAAAACGATAGACGACGAATTAGATATAGATCTTAGAATAAACGATATATTAGTAGGGTATATCTTTAACGGTATAAATAGTCGTTGTCGACTATTTAGAGTACTTTATTATATACGATTTTATTATAGAGAATATAGATATTTCTGATTTACGACTTTAGTATATCGTTAAGATTACTTATAAGGTAAGAACCTTAGTTATAAACTTCGATATTACGATAATAAAACTATTTAGTAATGTTATAAGACCGAATACGAAATAGTAAGATCGAATTTTTACGAAGTTCGTAGAAGATCGTTTTACTGTTATAATAGAGGCTTAGAATAAAGTAACGAACTTGGAGCGAATAGGACGATATTTTTAGTACGTCGTATTGTAGTTTAATTGCGTAGAAGCCGTTTTGAACGATATTAAGATTAATAACTAAGATCGTTACGACGACTATGTCGTTTGTTTCTAAGATATCGACTACTACTTCGGTACTATAAAATCGACGTAAACGCTACTATAGACGATCGTAGCGATATACGTTAACGTCGAATAGATAAAATACGATATATATAATATGGATTCGTTCGAGGAGAATATAAAGAAAGTAGAAGCGATGTGAAAGATCGTTGAAACGCGTATAGAGTTAATTTAAGTATTCTAGCGAACGGACGAATAGTTAGTAGCGTATAACGTAAATAAATAGTACGCCGTTAGCCCGATTAATAGTAATTAGTTTCTTTCGATTATTAAAGCGTATATTTCGTTGGTTTAGAAGACCGATTTCGATCGTTGTAACTATAGTAATATAGCTAAGTTTATTTCGTTTATTTTAACAAATATCGTTTAAGAGGATAGTTCGATACTAAGGTACTATATTTAATATATATCGTTTATAAATTCGATAATACTATATTTAATATATATCGTTTATTAGTAGTTTAGTTTTTATTTTTATAACGAATTACTATTTTCGACGAAGACGTCGAAATTTCTTAGGAGAAGGTAGTTGTTAAATAATATACCGGACCTATATATCTATATATATATAGCTCGTATCCTCTATAGTACCTGTACTTGGATAATACAACTAAGTTACTAATTATCTTATAGAGATAGTCTTACTTCGGAAAAGTTTATCTCTAGCTAAATCTTCCTTATCTCTAGCCAAATGTGCTAGATGCAGCTTCCGAGACTCCGTCGGCCGCATCTTTGGGCGGTTACAAGAATACTAGTAAATACGTTAAAAGAACTTGTAGTAACCGTGCTTTGATTCACTTGTATCTCGGCCTTTAGTAGGCTTTCTCTGCCCATCGGTAGCTCTTTGCAAGTGAAGAAATAAGATGAAGTGTGGTTTGATGGGTGACGAAGCCTAAGACGTCTCAGTCTTCGCTGCTTACGTAATGAACACCGCCGGGTAGTTTTCGTTTACACAGAGCTACGATGGCTTACGTCATTGTGTTCGCTCTGCTGCGACTTGATAGATGCTTTTCGGTCCTTGCACATGCAGAGAGGCAAGATAACTAGCCTGGTTATTTCTACTAATCGTTATATACCTTCACTTGCTTGGTTTTTACGCTGCTTTAGGCAAGGGTTTAGGATTGTGCTGTGGCGTGAGAGTTATCGTGGTAGAGAATACGGTGGGTAGGAGGGAAGGGAAGCAACGAAGGAGTCTGGTGATAGATTACGGCGTTTGGGACGAGGAGGTACGGTGGCGGTAGGATAGAGGAGGGTTAAGCAAATCTTTTTTGCCGAGTGTCGTTTCCAGACGGCATAGGTGGACGCGGACTACAGTGTCGCAAAAGAGCCAAGTCGACTTTTAGATCTGTCATTCAATGGCCTCGGGAAAATCCTGTTTCTCTGCTATGTTTTCGAAGGATTTGGATGCAAAAGCTTGTACGAGTTATCGAGTACTAATGACCTTGAGAGGACACGTAGATCGCGTCCTTGTTTAATCCCGAATACGCGTAGCAGCCCGTTGTGGAATTATGCCACATAGATGTAATGACTCCTATTCCTAGCACTTCTTTCGATATACTCATCGGGCTGCCATACAACGAGCAACCGCATGAATGCGTTGATAGTAATACTGGTAGATGCTGCCCCTTCCTACTGCATCGTGTTGGAACCAACCCTCCGTGACGCGAGTGGATCCTGGAGTGCCAGACACACAGGAGTCACGCCGGGATCGCTACTTTCCCGTCTGCCGGACCAGCGAAGCCGGTCAGCTGGTCCGGTAACCACGGTACCATCAACTGCTCCACCGCAGAGGCCACCGGTACCTGTTCTGGGGGACTCAGGAGGGAAAAAGATTAATCCAGCAGCGAGACACCTCTGTCAGATACTGTGCTTCAGTGGACCATAGGCAAGCAGTGCCGTGCCGTCTCTACAAGATGCTGCATCCCTCGGGTATCAACCACCATCTCAGTAGTACCCGATATCCTTAGCCAGTTATACCAGCCACTTTGCCTCTATACCTATGTACCGCCACAGCTGTCACCGAACAGGGTAGCATCAAAAGGTTTGTAATGACAAAAGACTACGATATCGTAGTAGAGTGCGGTCTCTCAATGGACAATCAGACGTGACTCCAGAACCCCACTAGCAGAACACGTCCACGATCAAGGCTAGAGTCAAACCATCCATGTACCCTAGCTCATCGTCAAGTCGTTCTTGGCACGAGAAGAAGATTCGCTCCCACACAAACCATTGTCCACCGAAGCCACCGGCTTTGACGAGGGTTGGATATGATCGGGCCGTATGAGACCACCAGTATCCTACCGACAGCGCAGTCACCGGTCCTTGGGCCGTTTCTTGCTAGGGACACCCAAAAGCGGCCTATTGACATGCGCCCCGATGTAGCTGAAGATAATCAGGTGCGTGTCTGGGAACCTGGATGGGTAACGATAAATGCCGTGCCATCGTCGACAATCGTCGTACTCGTAATCTTGACCTCCATCGGAGTAATGCCCACTGCCAGGAGAGTGCCCACGCTCTGGGGAGTGCTCACAGCCAGGGGAGTGCCGACCTGGGGAGTGCTCACGGCCTTGGTAGTGCCGGCCTGGGGAGTGCTCACGGCCCCGGCCACTCTGTGAGGTGCGAGATCGCCGGGCTGGAGCGCAAGCTGCAGTGCGAGATGGATCTTGAGCCTGAGCTCGTCGTGGAAGACGGTGTGTAGTCGGACCACTCGTCTGTGGAGCTCTCCGGCTCGGGGAGTGTGATCTCGCGCCAGGGTGTCGTCAAGGAGCGACCACAGTACCCACCATCACCACCATAGCCACCACCACCACCACCGGAAGACTGGGTCGTCGTTGGCGGCGCTGGTGCCCAGGAAGGCTGGCGCACGCCAGGGAAACCGTCAGGTCTGGGTAGAAGGATTGACCTGCGTGGTGGCTCGGTTGATGGAAAATCGTTGGCTGGGCTGGTGGTGAGCGCGGTGGCTGGAATCTCCGATCTTGATGGCGCGATTGATGGAGATACCGCTGAGTCTCCTGCCGAGATGGATTATCGTACTCTGGCTCGTATGGTTGATGATCTTGATGGCGCAATTGATGGAGATACCGCTGAGTCTCCTGCCGAGATTGATTTGCGAGGTCTGGCTTGCGCAGTTCATGAGGAAGATCGCGCCGCAGCTCGGGAGGTAGGTAATACGGTGACGAGCCGGGTGGTGATGAATATCGCGTCGAGGGTCCTAGTGAAAGGTTCGTCGCTTTGCCGGAGTGTGAAGATCGAGTTGATGTGCCTCTCTTGCAGACATCCGCGTAAATGTGCTTCAAGAGCTTACTCTTCGACTTGAAGCCCTGCCCGCAGTAGATGCAGTGGGTGACCTTTCTCGGAGCTCGTTGGCTGATAGGAGCAGCCAACTCTGGGGCCTGTGATCTGGCAGGCTCGTCGTCGTGGATCATCACGGTATCTTGGCTCGCGGGAGGAGCATCTTGTGGAGGAGTATCTCGTGGAGGAGCATTCTTCGCAGCTCTGTGGGCTGCCCATTGCTCTCGCTGTCGGCGGCGCTCTTCTTCGCGGGCTTGAAACCGCAGCTTGGCCTGCGGCAGCCAGGTGGAGTCAAGGTCCTCGACTTCTTCCTCGTCTGACGTATCGGCTTCATCAGCTTCAGTGCCGTTTTCGCTGGGATCTTGATGGTGAGGTGCCATCTCTAGGGTCTCGCGTCTGGGAGGCTCGTTCGCAGCGGGGTTGGCGACTTGTTTGGTGCTGAATTCGACGGCGTCGGACTCGGTTTTGGTGAGGTTTGAATTGCCGGATTGAAGGAGCTTCGGTTTGGAGCACGAACTGGGTGGTGAGGCGCGCGAAGGAGCCATCTTCGCAAAAGCGATGGCTTCCGGCGATCTCTGGAAGGCTCGTTGGCAGACTGGCCAACTCGAAAGTCTCTAGTCTGGGAGACTCGCTTTCACAGCACAAATATGATCGGTTTGATGAGAAAGATGGTAAAATGGGTTGGAAATGCGCCTTGATCTGAGTACGGCTTTGCGTTCGTGGCTTTTGCGCCCGTTTCTGGGGACGGCTTCGCTTGTGAGGCTTCACTAGATCTGCCCAGAGCTGCGGCGACGATGAGAACCCGCGGTTTTCTCTATCGACGACGTCGTTGAACTGGCGACGACTACCTGTACGGGGTTAGCCGGCTTGTCGGCTAAGGCGGCGTGGAAGTAATAGCGTAGCTACTACTTGCTAAAGCAAAGTATGTCTACATATACCTCGAGTCGATGTATTGTCGATTCTCCGGCTGTCGTGAAGTTTAGTACCGGCATTTGCGACGGACCGCAGCGGCAGAGCCTTTTGCGCCAGATTCTCAGCCCATAGGCCGCGTGGCGAAAGTGGCAGTGGCGATGTTTTTCGTGTTGTCTAGCGCGAGCTGGTTTCTGGACTTGGCAAACGTATGTCAACCAAACCTCGTGGCGAGTCAGTGGAACGCAGGTTGAGTGTCTGAGACGAAGGTTTTGGTCTAGAGTACTCTAGGCGAACTGGATCTTGCTTTGCTTGATGGCTGTCATGTTGAACGACACGGAGGGTCTGTAGGACGGTTTGTCAGTGTACTGAAGTCTGCCAATGAAACATCTAGAAGAACAACAGACGGTAGCTTACCTCAAAGCCACCGAGAAGAGTATATGATACTCCTAGGTGCAAGAATTGGGTGAGGGAGAGAAGTGAGGCTGCTGTCGGGGCATGTACCGTTGGGCGCCGCTCGAGAGAATAATTGTACCCGGCGGCATTCTCCAACTGGACGTGGTAAAATATGGAAACGTGATGCTCTGCAGCCAAGCGTATCCCGCACAATATTCAAGATTCAACAGAATGACTGCCATCGTAGGTTGTCGTACGCTGGAGCTGCTCCTGAGTTGTCATGTAGGCCCGGGGCATCAGGGCTGGGACTTGACGAGGGTGACGAGGCAACGGCGTCGAAATACCCGTAGATTGCATGGCCAGACTTGATCCGACTTCTCACAGCTCGCAGATGCTCGAGCCGGTGCAAGATCATCATCAAAGGCAGTGTCCATGGCGAGCGAGGAAAAGGCATGGTGGATGCCGTCGTTGGCGTGCTTATGCTTCTTAACACGTGGTCGGCGGTAAACGAAGATACTCTGGGGATTATGGACTCGGCTGGATTAATGTATCGTCTACTTGGCAATAGCTGTGCTTTGTCTCAATGGCATTGTTGGAAGATTGCTGCTGTGCTGCCCTCCAGGCGTGGTCCTGTTATGCGCATCGCTTTTCTCTATCTGATAAGACCGATTGCAGCATCGCTCCTTGCGATGCAACACCAAGATGTTGTCCACGTGGAACAGAAGCATCACCTTCCTCTCAGGATCCATGTAAAGGTATGGTTCCTCGATTGAGGGAGTTAGACCCAACTCTCTGAGGGTCTTCGAGTGACCAGGCGACTGACTGTGAAGCTTGTCAGACATGTGAGAACACGCAATCAGAAACGCGCAAAGCACTTACGCAGCAGCGGCCGGAGCGGCGCGCCTCTTCCTGGGGGTTGAGGGCGCAGCCATCTTCTGCTTCAGAGGAGTGGTAACAACGTCTCCCTCTTCCTCATCAAGGAAGTCGGTGCTCCCAGACTCTGAGGTCTCTGAGGATGTCTCCAGTGCATCCCAGTTGAGTACACATCCCTACTGCTTGAAGGTGTGATATCCTATTCGTACTCTTCGTGAGCAGTGTCTGCCGGCTCTTCCTAAGCGGCTTACCCCTCTGTTAACTCGGGCTGGCCAGGCTCTAGAGTTCCTTCTGGGGTTAGGAGTTCATGCGGTTGAGGCAGGGTATCAGAGTCGCTTTTCGAGGTTGACTCTCCTGTTCCAGACGCTCCCACGAACTAAAGTTGGCCGAGTCAATCAAAAGAGGAGTATCGGCATCACTGTGACTGGCGTCCTTCTGCACCTGAAGCGCTAACTAGCTGCTAGCATCTACAAGCGACATGTGAGGCTGTCATAGATAACTGCCGGTTCCGGGAGTAGCCGATGTGGGTATCTAATGAAACACTCGGCGAAGAACTAATACGCGCTACGAGTCTTACTACAAGGTTCCTAAAATAAGCTCTCGAAGCTTACGGACTTAACTATATATATATTCTATCTAGAAAGCCTATCTTAAGATAAAAGAAAATCAAATCTTTATATACTAACCGTTTTACTACTATATAATAGTTATAAGCTCGGTACCCTTATCTTAAGGACTCGGTAACGAGTATCTTAAGGGGTACGTAAGTACCTCAGAGAAGAGTTAAATACTATACTTACTATAAAAGTAGTTATATTCTCCTAATCGAGTTCTTCAACTAGATTTTAATACTTTAATAATATTATTAATATTATCGTAGTATAAGTACTTCTATTTTCTTTATTTCTCTTTTAATAAGTATTAAGTAGAATATTCTATACTTCGTTTTAGAGATTCGTAATAACCGATCTTAATATCTCCGATATCTCTTATAAGACTATCTTAGTTACTAACTGTTTTACGAATATTCGTTCGTTCTTAATATAGTTTCGTCTATATCGAATTACTATATAGACTCTTAAACTCTAAGAAGTCGTTAATTCTAATAAGTTCTTAGTTCCTAAGCGTACTAATAAAGATTAGAAATCGTTTAAAGACTTTTAGATTAAATAGCTAACCGAAGATAATTATATAGATAGCCTCGATAACGACCCTATAAACGAAGTTTTTAACGCTTATTTCGATAAACTTACCTCCTTTTTAGTAAAAGGAGCGTAAACTTTAAGACTAAACGATAGTTTAGATACTAAGTGTACTAAAGTAGCTTATAACCTCTTCTTTCGCTTTATTATTTAATAAGAATATACTAGTATTTTGAGAGTAAACTTCTTTAACTAGGTTAATAAGTCTATCGACTTAGCTCTCCTTAATACTACTATTACCGAAATTAAGGAGAATAAGGAGGCTAATATACGTCTCTTCGTTTAGAAACTCAAAGCTATTATTAAGCCTTTAGTAACGGTAAAGCTTATAACAATTAGAGAATATTATCGCGTTATACTTTTAAAAGCTAAGAAGAGTAATATTAAACCTAACGCCTAATAGGAAGAATAGTACGCTACGTTTCGTAAGGCTAGAGTAAAGAAGCTCGTCGAAGTAGAGGGTATACTCGCTATTAAAGACTTCTTAGAAGCTATATAAGTAAAAATAGCGCTAAGATAAGTAAGCCGTACGCTATTTAATTTCCTTATCGAAGAAAATATAGATTTAAGTAAAGTTAAGAATTTAAGTAAATATTTAACTATACTTAAAATCTTTATCGATAATAAAACTAACTAAGTTAAAATAAGTATAGAATCGTTAAGGATATTCGTTATATTTAGCAAAGGTAATAAGTTAAACGTCGACTCTATAAGTAGTAATAAAGGTACCCTTAAAGGTAGTAGCTCGAATTCTACTAATAGAGATACGAATACGTTTAAAGGGAGTAATAGAAACTCTAAGGCGAATAAGTTAAGTAAATCTAAAGACTCTAAAAGTAAAAATAGAAGTCGTTAGAAATACGATTACTTATATAACTTTAAGTATTATTAGACTTTTATATTTTATTAGATACTCCGTTTTATACTCCGTAGAGAAACTAAGAAGGATAACCGATTAAGAGTTAAGCGATATACTAAAATTAAGGAAGAATTTGCTAATAAGAAGTAGAAGGACCTTCGTAAGGAGCTTAAGAAGTAAAGATAGCTCTTCGACGACGACTTTCTTAAGAAGAACGGTAGCAGCTCTAAATACCTTAATATAATAGTAGCAACTATCCTCGATATACGGTATACTAAGACTCCAAAGACTCTTATAAGAATATATATAACTATAAAATCTAAAGAATACTTATACTTAGCTAATATCTTACTTAACAACTACGGTAGTATATATCTCGTTAATAATAGAGATCTCCTAAAGCTTAGAAGTTTCGAAGTTTCTAAGGGTAACGACTTTATTTTATATAAAAGTAATAAGATATTAGTATTCGGCAAAAGGCGTCGTATTATACGAAAAATCTTCGATAGCTTTAATAGTAAAGGTACCTACGATTTTATCCTAACTAACGTAGTATTCGTAGAAGATTTCTATATTAATATTATCTCGGAGAAACTACTTAGCAAAAATAGTATTTAATATTATAGTAAAGACTATACTTTACGTTATAGTAATCTATACAAGAGTATTATTATAAAGAAGTTTACGGATAAAGATAACTTTACTTTTATTAACTTAAAGGAATTACTAAGGATTTTTACGATTATCGATATCTTACCTTCGAGTAGAGTAAGTATTTTCGCTATACCTACCGTCTCTTAAGGTATATTACACTAGACCTATCGCTCCTCCTAAGACGCGCCGCGTCTTTAGGAGGATATAGCCGAACTCTAATACGTACGAGCGGGTTATTTAGATCCAACTACTTTTAAAGTATTTATTCGTAATATATAAAATATACGTATTAAAGATATCCTATGTATTAAATACGAAGTCTACTCTCTTATTTACGCCTAAAGAGTAGTTTCTCGTAGACTTAGAACGTATTTAGCTACTCGCTTATTCTCCAAAGTATATTAGGACTTATTCTACTTCGAAAAAAGATACGATAACTTTAACTATCTCTTAGTATTTAAAGATAAGTATATAAGTAAGATTTAAAGCCTCCTAATAATTATAAAGGTAAAAGAGAAAGTATTTAAAGCTTTTAAAAACTTTAAAAAGTTCGTAAGACGCTATTATAAAGTAGGTATATATACCTACAAGTCCGATAATAAAGTAGCAATTATTATACTAAAGGAATATCGTTATCTACGAAAATCAAAATATAAAGTATAAGTAAGAAAAGAAGGTATTACTTTTAAATACCTTCTTACTAAGACTTATAAACTTAACGATAAAGTTAAACGAAGTAGCTAAGAGATAATCTCGAAGCTTAACGTAATATTTTTTGATACTAAGTTCCCTAATAAATTATAGTTAGAGGTTACTAAAGTAGCTACGTACTTTTATAACCTAAGTCCAAAGTAGGGAAGTAATATACTTATTCCTAACGAAGTCTTCTTAGAATAGTTCTTAGCGGAACTTCGCTTTTATAACCTAACGATCTAAGAAGTTAGAGCAAAAGAGGACCTTAGACTAGACTAAAGTAGTATATACGTTTACGGATATAGAGCCTACGTACTTATTAAAGAAAGAGAGGCCGGAGAATAAAGATTATACTTTAAAACCTACCCTTAGGCATATATCAAATATTTTATTAGATACCGCGTAACTAATATATAGAGGATCTAAGTACCTAAGTTCGATAAAATAGTTATTATATATAATATCGCCTTTAATAAAAATATTTACTACGACTTAACTTATATACGATTAGAGTAGAAGCTCTAAGTTAGTAAAGAGGCTATCGAAAGTATTATTATACGTATAGACGAGGACTAAGATATTAGTAATATTTTCGGTAACGTTATAAAACGCGATTCGAAGTTCAACGTAATATAAAAGAGAAAACGAAAACTAGTCGAGTAGCCTAGAGTTATTATAAGGCTTAGTATATTAGTTCTATAAGAGGAAAAGCTTCTATAGAGTTAAGACTCGAGGGTAAATACCTTAGGAATCTTAATACTAGCTAAAGGAAATGAAAATTTATCTATTCCGCTATATAAACTCTTAACCTTAGAAGAGACTTCTAAGCCTAGCCCGCTCGGAGCTAAAGATCTTACAACTAATTAGGTAATTAGCGATAGTCACTAATATATACAAAATTAAGGAGTATACCCTAAGGATTCCGCTCCTAAGACTTGAAGAAGTCCTACGTAAGACTAATATATATATTTAAAAGCTTTATAATAGCCAAAGTAATAACTTAGTAGTAGAAACGAAGAAAGCGAATAAAACCTAACTATAAGGATGTAATTACGCGGCTTTAAATAGGTAAGTAACTTACGAAGTAAAGAATCGAAGGTACTAAAGAATTTAACGCCTCTAAGAGTAAGTAGCCGATAAACTCGTCGACTAGAAATATTTGAGTAATAGTAAGAAAAAGATAATTAAAACAAAGTAGCTACTAAAGAGAGATAGAAACTCGACAAAGTAGCCGCTAAAGAATATACTAAGACTACTATACAAATATCAACTTTAAAGTTAATTAGGAGTTCAACTAATATTAGCCTAAGGTAGCTTAAGGGTTCTACTAGTATACTAGAACTATAACCTATAACTAAGCTAAAACGCTTAAACAAAGGGACTAAGGATATACTTAATATATCTATTATTAATATACTTACTAAGAGAATAGTATAGTTCTTAGACACCTTTTTACTTAAAAACGAAAAGGTTAACGATAATTATAGCTTCTAAACCCTTTACGTAGTCTTTATAACTTTAACGATATAGAAGAATACTAATCGAATAAATGTAGCTTTATCGAAACCTTAGATATACTATAGCGATTTCGTCAAGCCTCTTAGGAAAATCTTAAACTTCAACAACTATCTAATAAGGGAGTAATTCATTAAAGCTATATATATAGAAGTTAATAAGCTTACTAGCAAAGAAATATAGAAGGTCTTAGACCGAGTTCTAAGGCGTAGGGTACTCCTATTAAAGTAGGTTTTCACTTATAAGTTCGATACAAATAGCTATCTAAAAAGCTATAAAGCTAGAATATATATACGAAGAGATTTATAATCGTATAATACTCTTAATAATACCTACATATCTATACTAATAGCTTAATCCTTTAAGGTAGTAATAGTAGTAATAATATACTTCGATTTCGAATATAAGTAGTTAGATATTACAAATACCTTCTTAAACGTAAGCCTCGAAGAGCTTAACGACTATATCTACTATAAACTCTTAAATAAGTTCAAATAAGATAAGAAAATCGTTAAATTCGACAAAGCTTTATATAATCTTAAAAAGGTACTACTTCTCTAGTTTAAAGAGCTCTCTACAACCCTTAAGGAACTTAGACTTAAACCTTATATAAAAGATCCCTATTTCTATTAAGATCTTATAAAGAAAGTAATAATTCTATTCTACGTAAACGATATCTTAATCTTCTACGGTAGATAAGACGAAGAAAAGGGCTTTAAAGTTCTTAAGGGTATTACTAATAAGTACGAAGTTAAAGTTAATAGCGATATCGTATAGTTCTTTAGTATACGAATTATTAAGAATTATAAAGCTCGCAAAGCTTAGATAATTTACGATTTATATATCGAGAAAGTCTATAAACGCTACGATCTTATTAATAAATATACGAGATTCCCTAATACCCTACTACTATACAACAGGCTAGAGAGATATATAAGAGTTACGACGAAGGTAAATATTAAAGTATTTTAAAAGCGCGTTAGGTTACTCCTATACTTAGCTATTATACTTCGAGTCAACGTAGTATACGTAGCCTCGAAGCTTTCTAAGTACCTCTTTAACTTAGAGCTAGTATACCTTATCGCCGCTAACTAAGTTCTACGATATCTCTACGCTTATAGGTATCTCGCTATTATATACGAAAGAACTTATATAGAGGGTCAAATCCTTATAATAGCCGAAGATACCTTATTTGCCGACGATATAAAAATACATCGTTTATCCTAAGGGTATATCTTTATCTTCTTCGAAAAGCCTATCCTCTAAAGAGTAGCGAGGTAAGCTATAATTACTACTTTAATTATAAAGGCGGAGCTCTTAGCACTTAAGTAAACTATAAAGGAAGTTCTTACGTTAAATAAGCTCTTCTAAAGTATTAAACTTAATTTCGGAGAACTAATAACTATCTTCTACGATAACTAACAAACTATTCGACTTATTATAAGAGAGAACGCTAAGATTAGTACGAAGCTCCGTTATATAAATATATAGAATATATAAATAAGGTAGAAATATATTACTAGGAAGTTTAATATAATATACTTCTTAACGTTTCTTATATCTACCGACGGATTTACTAAAATACTACTTTAGTAGAAGTTTAAATACTTTAGGATACTCTTAAACCTAAAAGATGTCTAGTTAAAGATATCCCAAAAAGATACTATTTATAACAACGAGTTTTATAAAGAGAATACTAAAGTACTTACGAAGATTATAATATATCAAATAATATAATATAAAAATATTAAAACTTTATTTCCTTATAAGTATAAATAGCGCCTAAGGCCGTAGCTTATATTTATAGTCCTAATACTATAATTCTAACGCGAAACTATCTTTTAGAAGTTCTTTAAAACTATCTTTTAAAAGCCTTTTATAAATCGAAAGACTTTCGAACCTTATAAATTAGAATCTAAGTACTTATTAACTTATTTCTAACTACGGAAAGTCGACCTTTACCTTTAACCAAAGACCGTAAAACTTACTCCTCCTTATACGTAGTAGTAATCTCTACCTTTACGAGAAGATAATAGACTCGAGTACGTTTCTACTTTATATCCTAATATATATATACGTTAGCTACTATCGAATACCTTAAGGGAAGTAAGTAAATTATATATTAAATCGTTAAAGGTAATACTATACTTAACGGAATCGAGAAACTCTAAAACTACGCGTATATAAAAATCTAAAAATAGTATATATTTACCGCCTTTAGTATAACGAAGGCAACGAGTACTACAACTCTTAAAGATATTATAACAACGACTATTACTATAACCTTCGAACGCAAAGTAAACGTAAGTTATATACGATATAATACGTATCGTACCTTAAATAAGTCTACTCCTAACTATTAGTATTAATTAAGTACTATAAAGAACGCGAGAAACTTACTCGTAAAGAGTACGCTTAGATTTCGAAGAAGATAAGCCGGCCGAAGTAATATTCTTAAATAGGCGACTAAGAGGAGTCGATAGTCTAACGCCGACCTAGGTATCGAAAAAGGTAGTAGATTTATTAAACGGTTCTATAATAGAGATAAGAGTACTATATAAACTTAAAACGAAGTTTTAACTTCGTAAAACTATATTCTAATCAAACTAATTAGTAGTAGTAGAGCTAATAAGCTTAGGCGTACTACTAGACTCTAATTTAATAGCTATAAGGTTTTTGGAAGCTTTAGTAGTAGCGGAAGCCTTAGTAGTAGCTAGATCTAACTCGAAATCGCTAATCATTGTAAGAAAGTATTTATAAAGAGTAGTATAAGATTTTATAAAAGCGCCGCGAAGCCTAAGAAGTTACGAAGGGCGAAGGAGAATATAGAAATAGTTGTTAAGGAAAGAAAAAAGAGTCCGAAGTTAAGGCTAAAGCCTAAGAATATATAAGCTAGGGCCAGGTGCCAAATTATAATACTAGTAGGGCTCTAAAGATTACCTACTTAAAAAAAAGGTACAGAAATAGCTAGAATTAGGCTAATTAGTAATTCTAATTTAAAATACCTAACGGAAGGTATACTAGTACCTTATATTATAATAGTAAAGAAGAAACTATTTTAGAAAGAGTATTAATATAGTAAAAGATTAGTTAAGACTATAAACGGAGTACTAGATACGACCTAGTATACTCTAATATAAGGTAAGTAACTAACTTTAGGACTATTCTAAGACTAATTACCTCGGCGCCGGTTACCTAGGAGGTATATTATAGATAACTATCGATTCTAAGAGTAGCCGATATAGGTATCTAATGAAATACTCGGCGAAGAACTAATACGCGCTACGAGTCTTACTATAAGGTTCTTAAAATAAGCTTTCGGAGCTTATAGACTTAACTATATATATATTCTATCTAGAAAGCTTGTTTTAGGATAGGAGAAAATCAAGTCTTTATATGCTAACCGTTTTACTACCATATGATAGAGGCTGCAAATGGTTCTTTCGACTCGAGAAACCGCGAGGTTGAGTGACGCTAAGCGGTAGCGAGGAATGGCCGCTGATGGACAAATCGAGCCGCGTGCTATCTCTCTCTTGGGACTGGGGCGACATTTGTGAAATGCCGCAGATTGGGAGACGGGTAGAACATCAAATATCGATGAAGGTCGAGGAACCCCAAAGAAAAAGGCTTGGATGAATACTGACAGATTTCCGAACGTCGCACGCACTCTTTTTACAGATCTCGGTCCATTGGACCTAAAAATGCAAACGATGCAGGCTTTTTGCCCTCATTCTCTGATGTATTCCTACTCGAAGGTATTGTCCGCTTCCTTCGGTTTGAAGTGTTTGATCAAAGGTTGCTTGTAGCAGAAACGGCAATCAGAAGGGACGATATCGACAAAACGAGCACAGGTTATCCTTAGACAGCTGTCGAGAACAAAGGAGGTCGTAATGGTTTGCATTGCTAATGTTGAGCCTTGATGCGGAACTTGATCTGATGGCCGAGATCTTGGTGATGTGTCTTTTGGAGCTGTCTCAAGCTACCCTAGCCCTAAGTTCAAATGAAGCTAGACCAAACAGCGACCAGACACATCCGTTTTCGGCCTAGTGCCAAGGGATTCTCGCGTGATCCGGACATCGATACTGGCACCAGCACCACGATTGACAGAGTGCTCTAAACTATCTGAAACTATCGAGACGTTGAATTAAGTATATAGCACACGTCATGTTAAAGTTGCATCAAGACTGGAGGGAGTTGTATCATATGGTGGCGGATAAGAGGTATTGCAAGATTCTGTGTGGGATGTGGGATCTGCAATACTGACAGCTTAGGGAAAAAGAAATCACCGTCAATCATGTCGAATCCCACCACCGCTCTATTGGGTCAACGTCTCTTAAGCGCAAACCAAAACAGCACTCCACCCACCGCCCCATTCGGTTACAGGCGGTCAGAACACTCATCATTAGGCTTTCGGTGCTCACCAAGCCCAAGCGCGAACGAACAGTAAATCGACGCACCCGTGATCAAGGGGCATATTGCATAATGTGGCCCTGGGGTTGTGACGAAGATAGAGCGCCGGCAACGGCCTTGAAGGCCTGGGCGTCCTCGAGCGACGGTGAGTGCACGTGCAGCTGGCCCTCGATCTCCTGCCACAGAGTAGAGAGTTCGGGTGTGGTGTCCGCGGCGGCGACCGACACGATGGAGCTTGCTCTTGTGCAGCGACTAGTGTACTCGTACACGTCGAGGTCCTGGACACCTATCTTACTCTGCAAATATTGGGCTATATGTAAGGTACCAATATAGACGTACTGGACGGAGGAAGGAAGCTTACAATAAGGACGGCAGTACTCTTGGTCAAACCGACAAGGTAACCGATATATTCGATTTAGAACGGCATGTTCTGGGATGATGTGTGGGTGTTCCAGGTACCGCCACAGGACTTGGAGGCAATTGAAAGAGAGTTTGTGGGCGGCGCTGCCGATGTAAAGGACGGCGCTGTCGATGTGGATGGGGAAGAGTGGCTGGCAACGACGCAGACAAGAACGATTCTTCCTCAGCGAAGTAGACGGTAAACTATTTGAGTTGGAATTCAAAGTACAATGTAGCGATATAACCTCGCCGTTACCAATGATATGTAGGTCCGCACCGCCCCTGTGTTGCTTCAAAGCGACGAGAATGGTAGGCACATTGTCAAGATTGAGGTCGGACCTGTGATGGACTTTCCCGCCACGTTTCCCGACAACCAGCTGCCATGTCGTCTGATCTGCTTCCCGGGGGCCAGGCACTGTCTCAAGAGCAGGACGAGAACGAAGGCTCCGTGGCCCGGGTCGACACATGGCTGAGCACCGCCATTGTGAGTTGCCCGTCTCACCAGGAATCGACGGAAGCGTAGATTGAGCTTAAAGCTTCGAGCAGGGCTGGAAGGACGTGACCAGATCGCGATCTCGTTTCTAGCGGAATATCCTTGAATAGATGAATATATATTTATCCTGCTGGTGGATATTCACTTTTAGGGCTAGCTTTATCTCCCTTACACAGGGCAGCGTTCATGCCGCCCTGCGACTGGTGAATGAACCAGGAGGCCAACCAAGCATGCGCGACAGGAACAAAGCAGGCTCCCATAGTCCTTTCGGAGAGGTTGAGGTCGGTAAAGGCCTGGGCATTCATATCAGCTCCGGGAGCGAGAGGCGCGTCGTTTTGGGGCAGGTTTGGACTACACGTCGCCATCAAACAGGCAGCTCACTGTGGGCTAGGACAACGGCGCTCAAATACGACTGCCGCCCCAGTAATGAGGAGGTGCCCAGGAAACATCTATGCCGGTTCATAGCTGCTTTAGTTGATGATCCCGATCTCACGCATCCCCTTGAGCCAATGGCCATGCGGGGAACCATCAGCAGGAGCCGGGCGTGTGGCGTTGTCCGCGTTTACGAGTGGAGCGGCCTCTACGTCCCGGTCGTACACGCGCGCCACGCAAA
>KV875123.1:0-43232 GCA_001879275.1 Coniochaeta ligniaria NRRL 30616 | reverse complement strand
ATGGGATGATCTTGCATGAGATAATCTTGCATGGGATGATCTTGCATGGGACGAGATCAGAGGTCCGACGAGACCCGGCATCGGAAGCAATGCGAGAAGGCGTAGCCGCTGAACAGTTGCAGGGCAATATCACATACATCAGAAGAGCCCACAATCACGCTTACAGACATTTCCGATCGCAATCGCGGAAATGCGACCGTGCGACATCTTGTCACTGTCGCACGCTGTAATTCGGGGGTGCTTAGGGGGTGCTTAGTCACCGACTGCACAGTATGTACATGTCCCTTTCACGATTCCCTTTAACCAGCCCACTCGACCATTGTCCGCACGGTGGCGTCGGCAGGCTATCCAGCGCGTCGCGAACGCGTCGCGCGTTAGAGGGGACAGCAGACGCGTTGATCTGTACAGCCGAGACTTGATTGAGCTACTCGTGTAGGTTAGTTCCATCATTACATACCTTGGAAGTTGGTGGCCTTAACCCTAAGCCATCTCTCCCTATCCGACGTCAGTTTCGTTGGCAGATCCCTGCGCATAAGAATCCTCCAAGGTGACCAAGTCAAACGACCTCGGTTTGTATTTATCAACCATTGGTCAGCCCAGCGATACGAAGTACTGTCTTGGACGACGTGCTGGCTAAACCCGAAACTGTCCTTTCCTCGTTCCTGCTCGTTTTCGCGTTTGTTATGCCTGAAAATGTATCTCCTAATTGGCTTGAGTTGGCTTGAAGTCTGCGCCGTCTATGACGAGGTATCTTTCGATGTTGGCACGACCCCTTGCTGGGCGTATTTAATGCTATTTCCCTCGCTTATACTATCTGCGAATGTGCTATGTGTGTTGTTTCTATGAACCCTTTTAGAGATTAGGCTAGTTCGTCATTTCTCTAATGAGCTTGGTGAGGACGTCTTGCTTGTGATTTGTAGAGTTGGCGCTGTCTTGTGTTTAAAGCCACTTGAGCCTTATTAGAGATTGTTTCAGGGGTGCGTGAATGATCAGATTTGGCCGCCTTGGGTTTGAATAATGGGGACGAACGATCAGGTTGACTCTTACATAATGTATCATTGGTTGTAGTACCGTGTTCAGCTTGACGGTGGATGTGTAAACTATGTTGGACAAGGTTGCGCTCCCTCCTCCTGTATGCCGTATAACATAATGGGCCATGTCTGGCATCCGATCAGGTTATTATAGTATCGGACTAAAGCGAGAGGGAAAAGGCCGACGGTATAGATAGTTACCTTGTTGAGTGTGTGGTTAATATGTCCGGAACCTTAGCCAAGTCCGTATCAGTGTCCAGTTCCTTCTGCGTCCGAGTGAGGGCTTTTTTTAATGGCTCTCCGTCTTCCTCTGTTACTCAACGAGCTCCTTAACAGTCCTTCTTTCGAGGCCGTCTCGACACTAGTCACAAAATGGGCGAGTCTTTCTCCAAGAAGAGTTCGGATTCACACATTCCCTCCCATTTATTACTTCCGTTAAGTTATTTGATACTACGTAAATACCGGGTTTCGCCTAGCTGAGTACAAACAAGTAGCCAATCGTGCCTTAACACATAATTCAACGAGCACGACAACCACGATGAACATCTAGATTTGAAGCTCGAACGATATATCTTCCAGGAGTATGGCAGCCTCCAACTATAACGCAATCGGCAGCGGAGAGAGCATATCCCAGAATAACGAGGACAAGGATGTCCCAAATTGATTCGGGAACTCAGTAGCGGCAAGGACGGAGAGACGCAGCCGTGGCGGGGGAAATGCAGTTTCCGGACACCAAAGCTCGCCGGGGCCCTTGCTGGTGGAAACCCAAACCATCCTTGAATCCCGCTGCCGCTGCGGCAGACAGCCGACCCAACCATGGCGGACTCGGCCTACCTCAAGGACGGTTAGTATCCGCTACTCCTGCTTGCGTGCTATCGAAGCTGTGACACCCGTTTGGTCCAAGGTCCTAACTACTGCTGCCACAGACCTCCTGTCGTCCAGCTACCGAGGAGGTGCGACATCGGACTATGGAGGCATATCCACAGTCTGTGTCTATTCTGGTACAACTGTACGGCAGCCTCGAGAGTTTCTCTGCGTGACCTTTTCACGACGTTACCAGACAAAGACGAGAAGTAGAGACAGGGTGGAGAATGGTGGCAGCCTACCTGCGTCGCTCTGAAGGCATGGAAAGGCTATGAGTGCGATGTTCGGATAGACGCATATGTGTAGGACTATGGCGAGGATCGAGTAGTGGCGTTCGTCTTGCTCTTCCGCCGCCTTGTGCCTGGACATGCCACCAGAAAGCCGACAGCGAGCTGCGGAAAGAAGTGCAGCTAGCCAGTAGAACCCCCAAATGCACCATGAACGTGGAGAGTAGTGTTCTGGGTCGGTGATCCGGCGAGAGGGAGGTGAGACTTGAGACGGGGCGGATGGGGACGGGCGTGGATGTAGCTGAACTAGGTACCTGGACTGGTGAGGCTACGGATAGATATAGTGGAGGGGATCATAAGTGAAGATTAGCAGGGTAAGTTACGGAGATTCTATTTATCATGTGCGGAGGTGGAGAGGCGCAACTTAGGGCATAAGCGAGAGGAAGGTTGAATGATATGGTGTTTGGTATTGGGGATGGAGAGGATGGTTGCGAGGACAACTCCTCGTGTCCGAGTCACTGAAACCATGAAGACCGTACCTGAACAATGAAAATGGTGGCTACCGCTGGCTCTGGGACGAGGCGCCGAGCCGATCTCTCCATTCGCATTGACGTGATAACAGGGCCTCGGATGATATTTTCTATCCCTTCCGAGGGTAGCCATGCCGCCGATTGGCACTAACTCGGCGACGTCCCCATCTGTTACGCTTCGTTCACAGGCTCAAAAGCCAGACATTCTCCCGGAGAAAGGCAGATATTGAGTACTCGATCCGGACGGAGCTATCGACTTCTCAGTGTATAACGATAAGCATATACGCTATTCATGATTACCGGGACGGCTACGTGGGCTGCCGCCGGCGACAGAGTACCCTGTGCATGTGGGCGCATCTATCTAGGCGACTCAAGTCCTTGGTTGCTTCACTGGCCATGGATGATTCACAGGACTGGTAATATTTGGGTACAGGGTAATCGTACTTTGAGAATGATGGAGGTTTCAAGGGTCTCTGCTTCTTTCGACGGAATCGAGATAGCTAAAGCGTAGGACAGACAATGAGGAGGGCTCCGACCTGCAATCACTACTTGAATGTTCATATCATGGTTCATAGATCTCCTGGTTGTGCGGTTGTGCTGGTTGTGCTGGTTGTGCTGGTTGTGCTGGTTATGCTGCTTATGCTGCTTGTGCTGCTTGTACTGCTTGTGCTACTTGTGCTACTTGTGCTGCTTGTCCCGGCTTACCGACCCTCCAAGCAAGCCCGGTCCTCCAGATCTCCCAGGATGCAGGTGCCCCTTCTGATTCTGGCTGCACAGCTCAGGGGTGAACATGGAGGACGCTGAGGAGCGGAGACACACCACAGGCGGGCAACACGACGTGATACCCCGTTGAAACAACGGCGCAACCGCCAATACCGCACAGAAACCACGGCCACGAGACATGAACGACCTACGCCTAATATAGCCTGATAACCCACTGACCAATGCTGACTATTGGTGTATGGGGTGGGATACGTCGGTGCTAGGTAGAAGCCTCGACAGGGTAGTAACAATGTCGCTCACGCTACGCAAGGATCTCCTCGAGGTAGATACCTGGAGGATAGGGCAAATCAAAGCACAAGCAGGCTAAGTAGCCTAGACGAAGGTGTCGACGTCAATACGAGACGAAGCCCTTGATTGAATGGAAGCGATGGTGAACTTGGAGGGAACGAGATAACGGGCGGCAGCAAGACGAACAGAAAACCATCAATCTGTGACCGGACACCGTTCGATCATACGAAGGATAATCAAGACAGGTAGGCAGTTTTTGCTAACCGCAAAAGCAGCAAAAGAAACAAAGATGGCGGAACTGGGCACGTAAAAACGCGAGCAGTGCAAGAAGAGGAAAACATGGTAACGCAGAAGAATGTATTGAAGGCAGTATAGGGCCGACACTGTCCAGCCCACTCTGCTCAAACCGGAAGATCCGGGAGACAAGGTAGTCACAGACGTGTGAAGAGGAGGGGTTTGAGTATTGCCAGGAGAGAATGGTGGTGAAGAGTAGGAAGGAGGGTCCCCTTATAACTCAACTCAGAGGACAGGAAGAGAGCCAGTGTGGCATAGCCAAGTGCCGATAACAAGCAATGTGGGATTTGATGACGACCACGTCAACCTCTTCCCCTCTTTGACGCGAGTTCGAGAGGAAGCCGAAGACACTCAGCACCGCGGAGCTGACCGACCGCACGGATAATCATAGCCGGAAGAGGCAAAAGCGTCGCCGCCAATCGAGCAACGGTACCGCTGCCGGACATAATATGGTGTCGATTGTCATGCTCAGGCCTCTCAATACTGCAGTTCCTATTTATCGTCTCTCCTACATTCGTTGTTCTATCTCTCATACCTGAATCAGAAGATTCAAGAAACCTGCGGCCTACTATTACTCCGAGTACGGCGCACAGCAGTCTCCCCTACGCCCAGGACGGGAGAAGAAGTAGGAAGAAGAGAAGATTAAGCTTAGACCTTATTTATCTCGGAACGGGCTCAAGGAAGCAGTTCCTCCCATATGCTATCATGCTGTTGCTCAGTCTCCTCTGGCTGTATCAGGAAGCTCTGCTTCGGAAACAGCTCCCTCAGCTGGGTGCCCCAGATGCTTCGCTAAATTCTGCAAGACGCTTGCCATTTCCTCAGAGCGATTTCCTCCAAGGAAGAGAGACGCATACAACTGAACCCGACTTCTTATCTTCGATGGTGTTGGGGAGATCGCGACCGCTTGAGTGAGTTGAATCCAAACTCGGGCTGAAGCATTGGCTATGACGGGTTGTTGTTCACATAAACACTCATGGGTACTCGGTGTGTGCAAGAGTCTCAACGGTCTTGTGGGAGCCGGTCTGGGTACTGTTGGTACATGTTAGTCCTTCCCTTCACAGAAAGCAGCCTCTTGGGTGACCAGATTTCGTAGATAACTGTTCAATCTACGGGGTCTTGCCAGCATAAGGTAACTCCAACTCTTACGCGGTGAGCTTCGATGATGTCTCTACGTCAGAGTTTGCCTAATGAATCAGATATAGGTCAATGGAAGAAGGCATAGAGGACATAGACGTGGAGAACGATTGAAATGGACGAAATAGAAGGATGTGAAGGAGACGTACTTTTCAAACAACATGTCTTTTGAGATGCGAAGGAGTCCAGTCGGTAGCCCAGGGCTGGATGTGTGCACTCGGAGAATCAAAGATCAATGATAAAAACGATGGAAATGGAATAACTATCTCAATGCGACATCTCCCCTATAGGGAAAAACGTTGATTTTTAAATTATTAACAATAGTAGCCGACGATATCTGGATCGAGGATATCAGGTTAATATCAAGATTTTATTCTGCCATCCGCGATGTCTCCGCAAGTGAGATTGACTTTACTCTATCCCGCTTAACACGGGTCTCCTGAAATCCACGTGCTTACCCACGTGTTTGGTTTCAAAACTCGGACAGTCTAGTCTGGTATCTGGTCATTGAGGAGAGCGAGGATATCTTGAAAGTTGAATCCGAGGCTCAGTGTTATCGCCGATCCACTCCAAGGTGACAGAACGGCGAGATCCGTGAAGTAGAATATGGTCTTCACTCGCCGTATCTGCAGACATATTCTATATCAACTCTGGGGAATTTGAGTCTTGTGCCATAGACCTCGGGCGCGCGGTACCAACGGTCTGGCCGGATGTTCAGATGATATCTGCCTCATCGAGGCCTTGTTCTCTCGGAGTCCTGTCAAGCGGAAGTGCTCTGTCGCTGTGTCGTTAATCACAATGGTGAGGCTCAGCTTTACAAAGCTACTGCTGTCCTCCCCATTTGTGGTGAAGCTGGCTCCAAAACGAAGCTTCGGTCGGCACATATATTATTATTATGTAGTTTTTCGGCACCTCTTGCGATACAGTTTAGAACGTAATACCTAACGCTTAATTCGATATAGTTCAAAATAGAGTTAAGGTTTACCTAAACTCTTAATTTATATAAATACCTTAAACCCTCTTAATAGTATTATCGATAAAAGTTATACTACGAACTCTATTTACTTATATAAAAAGAGTTAACTTATAAGATTAAATTTTATAAAGAGTTATAAAATAGCTAGCTTATTTTACTAAACTTATACTCTTTACTCGCTTAAATTTTCTTTTACTTCGTAACTATTCTTCTAATTATAATTATATTATAATATATTTATTAAGATAAATTTATTTATACGTATAAAATATATCTAATAGTAAGATAACTTTACTTTTACTAAGTTTTAGCTTCGCTAATCTTTAATACTTAGTAAATTTACGATACTTATAACTTATATTACTACTTATATTTTAGTCTCTAAGGTTATATAGAAGGCTAAGACTTTATTTGCTACTTTATCGTTCGAAAACGACTATACGAAACAAATTCTACGATAAAATCGTATAAACCGATTAACTTCGATTTTTAAAGCGTTTAAACTCGTCTTAGAAGCTAATAAAAAGTACTATAAAGAAGTCGAGGCTTATAGTAGTCGAGTCTGTAAACTCTTAAAGAAAGAGATTAAAGATTTAACCGAGATTAGTAGTATTAAAAGAGACTAGTTAAAAAAGATATAAGATAGGAAATTCGACGAATTACTAACATATATACTAATAAATTAAAGGCTAGGCGAAACTATTATCGAAGTTCGGTGTAATTAAAGGCTACTTGCTGTACTTATTTAGTTAGATTTAGTAGTTAAATAGTCTTAGGAGACAACTATTAGCTCTTTTTTTCGTATAATAGAAGACACGTTATCAGCCTTTTAACGCCATACCGAGGGCGATCGGCACATGTATACATAACAAGTAACCAGACAGGTGCATCGTATAGGCGATATGGAATGTCACGATAGTAGAAAAAGGCGCGCGCAAGGGCTGCGCAATCCTGACCAAGTAGCTAGAATTCTAGGTGCAGAACTAAAAGAGAGGAAGGTTCCGGCATCTGCCAAGAAGTGGTCTAAATACAGGTGTAGGCCCAAGTGGTCACGTGCCCACTAGCAGAGGCTGCACCCAATAGAAACCCGGTGCCTGCGCACAGGCCACATCCCAGGGCAGGGCCCAGGCTAGGCCGTAACATGGAATTGCAAACCGAAGCAGGCCGCCTTGGGCCGGACCTGTAGCGCTGTTATCTTTATTGGTGCCTGGCAACAGTACCCTGTTCGTAGCATCAGCGGTTGGGCGCTCTCCTGTCTCGTTTGGTCTAACGTGTGTGTCCCATGATGGTGACATGCGGGCGTCCCCCTCAGAGGACACTAGGATAATAGGGTTCAGTTTGTTGCGCTATGGCTCTGACATTACGGTCAACATGAGAGGCCTAGATCCTGTAATATGACGAGACTCAGACCCGAGTATGCTTCAATGGCCGTGTGATGCAGCCATTGAGCATAGTCCCTGCTGGCGCCATAGCCAGTCCAACGGATGCCCTCCAACAGCTGAGGATAATCGCTGTACATCATCATATAGCCATCAATGCCTCCACTGTATTGGCGACGATCGACTGGCAAGCTTGACAATGACGACTAACGCTGGCACATAATTGAAGAGTGATAGGTCAGCAGTACTACTGATATGGTGCCTTTCAACGTCCGTGACTAACCGGCGCGGTCGATATGCCACGTTCTTCATCTAGGTCCTGCCTAGGGTGACCATCAGAGTTATGACTGCTTGCAGACCAATTTTGGTGGTGTTCGTTCTCAACCACGCGTCCGAGTTTGTCCTACCCGCCTCACCGCTCCCCAGACCCCTACCAGCTTACACTCCTACTGCGAAGGTATCCAACAGAAAAGCAGGAAGAGACGTTGCTTATAAAGCAGTGGGGAGTAATGGTACCACTTACTGTCTGTTGCCAATCTGGGATTACTTCCTAGTCAAACGAGAGTTATCTGAAACCATCCAAGATAGCCATCATCACGACTGGAGCCGGTGTTGAACCAGCATCGCAGTTACTCCAAGATACGCTATACAGCTTTACATGGCTCTGAACACATCCGGGTACGTCAAGACAGGATAGCAAACCAGCGACCTAACAGCGCATTCAGTTGCTTATTTAATAGATGATTTGGCCCAAACGTAGCTGGAGTGACGGTGCCTCAAACATCTAGCTGCTCGCGTCGGTCTGCCCAGCACAATGCCGAGAAGAGCAGCGAGAATGACGAGGACTGAAAAACGGAGAAGAGCAGCTCGACAGCCAGAACGTAGCGTGGAGCAGTTGGAAGGGAGGTAGGTCTCAGTCTGGAAGGATGACATCCCGGCCTCGAAGCACTCGCATAGGCAAACCTAGAACTAATCAAGAGCCTCACCGAACCGAGTTACAACCGCGAACCTTCAATAGCCCGCAGACCATGAAGACGCAAGCTCGCCACCTCAGAGGCATGCAAAATGGCCGCGTGCCTGCCTGCTAGTCAGTTGGGTCTCCCATGCAAGTCTTCCTACCGATTGATCACACCATTTCCTTCCATCACCCGATTCAGTCACGCCAACGGGCCCGAGACTCCTTACACATCAAAGAAACCCAGGCAAGTGGCACCATCCGTTGGAAGCTGTGACGGTGCCGCTTATAGATGCATAACAAGTCACTGATCGTGTTGATATGGCGGGCGTTGAGGTGGACGGCAAAGCTCCTTTACGTGACATATGTGAAGTAGAAGCTGCGGAACTGGCTATCTTGGAGATAGCACTTGCAGGAGTGAAGTGGATCATAATGAATATCGAACCCAGGGTTTCACATGAAACCCCAGTCGCATTGCGTATGTGCTACGGTGGCACAAGTGACGTGGAGACTCAACGTACAAGATCATGCTATTTAACATGAATCCCGTCCCACGGCAGAGACACTCATCCCTCGTGTACATATAAGCGAGTTGGCTTGACTGAGCTGGCCATCGGCTTGTTGGTCTGGTAGAGTTGTCTGCGGTAGTTATTGCAGTGCCTAGGCCTGGGCGACAAGTGGCCTGTTGGAGAGTAGCCGGAATAGCAATACAAAAGCGTCCGCCGCTGTTCCTACTTACGTTGGCTAAGTTCTACACCATCCTATCGTAACTTGGTGCCTCATATCGGCGTGGAGAAGTCATGGAACGGGCAAGGTCTTCTTCTCTATTGCCGGCTTCGTCAACCTGGGCGGCGTTGTACTGCCACTTGACGTTGACGTGCCGTCTGCGAATTCTCTGATCTCGGACACACGATGAGAAAGAGGATACATGTTCTTCCTATGAATTCGATAGGGCTAGGAGCTGTGCTTTGGCTCAAGGTTTAGTTTTATAATGCTGATTCCATTGTTCCAGCCCAGAGACAAGGTACGTTTTCTCTTACCGTTGTAGTACTGGATGCTATAGTTGCTGTGTAAGATGGATACCATACACTAGCTCAGTATGAAGAGTATTGACGGCGACCGACTCGACTCAGCGTACGGCGGTTGTCTTCTTTGCCTGCGAGATGCATAGCGCTGGCTGTGCTCACGAACATCACGTCTCCGGTTGTCGGTACTGATTGGTGCAGGAGGCATGGCCACCATCGGGGCTATGTTCATCGTGGGTAGTTCAATGGTCAATGGAACGGCTTGAGGATTTCCTGTCTTTCACTGGAGGGTTTAATTAACGCGTTGATGAAAGGCTTGAACCTGACCTCCGAGGTGGGTGGTTGTTCAGGTGCCTTAACGCGGCGAGACATCATTGCAGATTCGGTGCTTCAGAAGGGCTCTTCATGACCCGTTGAAGCGGTTGGCTAGCCGAAGGTCTGTTCTCTGGCAGACTTGCTTTCATGTTGTCCGGCTGACCGCCTTGGGAAGCGTGGTGGAAACATAGGTGGGTTTGTTTCCTGCTCTGTCGATAGTCTTTCCTGTTTGGGCTTTGCGTCTATGCCTGGGGTGCGTTGCATTTGGGCGTTCTGTGCAGAGCTGAAGCACCAATGCAATCCTAAGTTCCTTGCCTCTCGGGTTTGTATAATCTCATATAAGACTGGTATATCTTCTTGGCGCCCGTTAGCCTTACCGTTCAGAATCACGTCCTATATTCAGGCTCTATAGTTAATACTGTCCTAATTGCTCGCTTCGATGATCACAGTACTCTCCATCGTTGCCACAGTCGTTTTACATATTGGCCAACGCTCCATTTTGGTATCCTGGACTGTCCCCCACGCCATCTGGCCCACTGCAATAGCTAGAGCCCTGCTCCCTCTGGGTCGAATCGAGAATGCTGGGTGTGCTTTTTCCGGTAACCCTTGGTGTGTTCCAGCCATTTTAAGCATGTTGACTGGGTAATGCTTATCTGGGAGACGCGTAATCATCTTGAATGTCACCTGCATAGCATCTCGGTTATGTCCTTCGTTGTCTAGAGCTCTGGAGCCGAAGCTCGTTACTAAAAGCGGTGTTCTATCGAACTATGCTTTTGACTCTAGCTCGCCCGAATACGTAAAAGCGCATCGGTGAGTTGTCCAGTAGCTACCCATGTAGCCGAGACTGTATGCACAGATTCAGATGACTCCCGTCCCGGCTTTTACACTAGTCCCATCAATAGAAAGCTACTACTGCCTCAACCATGGCAATCCGCGTCACCATGGCTTAGTGTGGGAGCGTTGAAACGAACACATCTTCCCGCAGTACTTCCAGGTCTTCTTGGTACTGTTAATATGACGGAGGTTGAGAGCAGAGAGTTGACCTTACCAAGTTATCGTAGAGGCTGCGTGCCTTAGCTAGACTATCCTTGGTCACTCTGTCAGCGAGGTCGATATCGTGCGCAATGAACCAACCCTGGGCGTAGATGGCCCTGTTCCGCCCATGGAAACAGGATCGCTCTCAGACATGTTAACTCCACTTCAATATTATGTAATTTCCTTAAGCTGCCATCAGGATTGCGTCCCATCATACTGTCATATGCAAAGTCGGGCGTGTCTGGCACTCGATGCATGCGGACCATGGCCAACAACTCCCTAATCGTTGATTCAGCGTCTGGACGGCCGTGAAAGACATTGATCTTAGTAGTCGGGACCTTGAGCGGCTCGGAGAGAATCATCACGGGTGTAATAACCTGTGTGGTGGCGTGCATCGTGTTATCGTTAACCCTGACGAGGTCTTGGTGAGCTGCTGGAGACGGGGACAAAGCTAATTTCGTTCAGCTTGATCTTCACAAGCCTGGCGTGAGTTTTTGACTTCAAATTGCAACCCTGACTACCTTGTGTATAGCTCCAAATGTGCCGATGCTTCCGGTTGCCTTTGGGTTTGGAGCAAATGGTTGTTTGACGCTCATGGTACAGTTCGACGAAATCTTCTTGTCCTACTGCACGCAATCGCCAGATTTGATTTTCCGGTAATGTATTTCTCAGCCCTGACATCTAGTGGAGATCGGACTGACGGTGGCTGCCACGGAGGCGCGTGTTCTCCTTGTGCTTGACCATCAGACACATCGATGTTGTGAATGTCACTTGCATTGTGGGCAGTTGAGTGAAGATTCAGGGTCGCGAGACGCTCATCATCGTATCCACCGACCAGCTTATCTTCGTCTGAATAGGCCGTGGTAGACTCGGCGAAGTATCTGATCATGACAAGGTTGGTAATCATATCGTCAGTGGCCAAAGACCCGAGCTCCACGGGGGGTTTCAGCCAAATCAAAGGCCCTGGCGATCCTGCTATCCTCTTTAATGTAAAGGCTTGCGCAACAGCCAGTGCCGTCGTCGGCAACTTGGGGCCTTCCGGATAGAGTTGATGAAATCTGGTCTCCCACGGCACCCAATCGCTACCAAGGACCGTGGCTCTGACTGAAAGCCACTCCGACAGTCGATTGTCGACCGATCAACCAAATTTGGTGATCCAGGTTCTAATATCTGGTGATCCCATGGGTCTGTTTGACTACTCACGTGAAGTGACAGAGCAAACCGGCTGCTGTGTCCTAGGCATGGCCCAGTACCTAATCCCAACGTCCTCTGGATGCTGGTGGATAGTGTGTCTTGGTGCTTTGGTCATCACCATCGGACGTCATAGTCGGAGTGACCTCCTCTAGTACCAACAACATGGACTATACGTGATAAGACTCCTGACGAAAGGCCCCCGTCGAAGACCCGGACACTAGAGCAAGTGATAACTCCCCAGCGGTGCACATTGTTCTTTACAGCAGCCTGAAAATAAGCATGGCTTTCGCCTCGATAGTCTCGCCTTGCCACTAACAGGGCCCCCTGTTCATTAAATTCGCCGCGGCAGACCAGACTGCGTTGTTGCTGGCGCCTCTGAGAATGTGCATCTTGGCCTCGCAAGCGGGGGAGTTCAAGATTCATGTCTTCTTATCCCCCCTCCTCCTGTCATGCATCATCATCGACACCCGTGTGGAGGCGAGTACTCGTGGCCTAGATGTTGACTGTGTCCTTAGGTCTAACATACTCTTGTGTCTCTCATCCCCACATACGGCCATCTTTGCCCCCTCTCTTTCGTTATTCCAGCCAGGGGGCTAATCCTCGGCTGCGGCCTGTGATAAATAGATTAGCCGGAGATCTAGGTCTGACTTTGTAGTCAAGATTGGGTCCTGGCCTAGATCACGGAATCGAACCCGATGAACTTATCTCCTGATGTCGTTGATAGTAGCTCGCTCTTGGAAAGCAACTGAAGAAGGCGGTAGAAGCGAGGTACAGTATCTTGACTGTTTGCAAGATTCTGAGGACCCGAGAGGATGTGATTGACTGAACGTCCTTATCATCTTTAGGGGATTAGCTGACAGGAGGTGGTTTTCTAGGAGATAGTGATCTCCGTCAGAGTGCCGAGCCTGGTTCTACCTCGAAAAACGTCTCGGATCTTTCATTCTGGGGGGCAATAAAGCTCTTTCTTACACTAAGAAGGGTGTTTTCGTCGAGAGATAGGCGGTAATAAGAGACTTGAGGTTGGAGGGAAGATTGGTCCCGCCTGCTACGGCTAATCTGTCGAATGCCCGCATAAAGGTACATACTACTGAGAATAAGCACGCGCACGCAAATGGGATTTAAGGATGTATCAACATAGGCTTCCAAGTCCTACAGTGCATATCATGCTATCCATTGCCGCGCTGCAAGCCAGAGTCAATTGTCCAGCAAAGCTCGACCGGAGCCCACGCTATAATGATGCTGTTGAATTTCGAGTTGCAGGATGGAGGTTGCAGGCCGCCGATCTCCTGGCAGAGCTACAAATACACAGGGATCATGGACAAAAGAACAAACCAGAGTCTTTTTCAGGTTCACCGCAAGAAGACGCCCGCTCAAACGTCCGCCGGCATTATGTTAAGACAAAGGCCATTGGCACAAGAGGGTTGTCGTTTTCCACCGATGTGTCAGGAAACCCACCCCTGTGGGCCAGGAAATACCACATCGGTACTGCAATGCTGGAGGCAAGTTATCGTTATGACATTGGGACATTGGCTCAATGATAATGGTACGCTATTAATAGGCGTTCCTTCCGGAGGGATGTCAACTCTCGCACTTCTGTTGTCGGTATCTCCCTCTCCTGTGGAGGCGTCTCTTCTCGTGACGCTGGCGAGGAAACTGTAACACATGCTCTCGCGTCGCTCGACGAACTGGTGACATTGCTGCAGGTCCGGAAGCTGACCACGTCGACCTGGACATCTGGTTTTTCTTCTTCCTCGCTGATAGAGTGTAAGGTATTGTGTATGCTGCACTACCAGGATGTGTTAGCGTAGTGTCGATCGGACAGTTGTTCCAATTGGGAGGAGCTAGTCTACCATGGTTCTAGAGCGCTCATAGCTAGCCTGCTGCTTTCGACCAGTTGCGAAGCTTTATTAACCTTGCTGCTGAGTTTCAACCTTCTCGAGTGACGCAGATAGAGGTAATGTGGAAGGCCTGGAGAGGTTGTAGCTTTCAAGCGGCGAGTTCGAGAAGGGGTACCTTGGACGAATGGTCCTTGGAGTCGATGGGGTAGCATGCCGAGGAGAGCCTGGTTCGCAGGGGTCAGCCTAAAGACCAAGAACCCGAGACAAGAAGACTCGTGCAGCCGGAGAAACATGACTTATTCGAACATGCTTGTTCCATCGATGGTGGAACTGTCTATTTCGCAAAGAAAGCTCTGGAACCTCGGAGACGGATCGTCGAGTTCTGACTCGTTGCCCGCCGCGACTAGAAAGATTGAAAGAGGCTATAATGTGGACCACTATATCAACTGCAACGTAATAAAAACAGAGAAGGGAACAATCAAGGGATAGACCTTTGGTACGTGTAGGTTCGGTTGGTGCCTTTACATGGTCGTTGAGCAGGTCTCTGGCAGATCACGCCGGGGGTGACGTAAGGAATGGGGACTGGAAAGCAGCCGTATCTTGGTCCCACGAAGAGCCGAGATGCTGTCTGGTCCGATGATCGAATGGGCTCAGTCTGTGAGTTTGAAGAGAAAAGAATATCGAAAAGCTCGAGGAGACGTCGCATCTGCCAAGTGCAAGATATCCTGTCACAGTGGATTTAGCTGTTAGCGGGGTGCGCACCTGCTAATGACACCCCCAAAAGAGACCAAACTTGCAATATCGATGCACTAACCCTAGAGCGTCCAAACTTTAACAAACTTTGTAATGGTACTCGACTCAATTAACTGCACAAATGTACGGGTTTTGGGAGCTTGGCGAAATGTCTGCGCTGCGTTGTCGTTGTTGGTGTTTGTTGTAAGATGATTGCTTACGAGTGGCTGCGATCGATCGTTTAGTGGAGTGGAGGGATGACAGAAGGTAAAATGGATTTCTGGCTGATTGCATCTAACCGAATAAGGGCATCAATCCAAGTGGAGGCCCTGCGCCCTCTTCCTCACCCACTAACCAGTCCCCTCCCACTCCTCCATATCCTCATCGTCGTCGCCCTTCTTCACGAGTTGGTCATGAGTGTCCTGCTTGACGAAATCTCCGCCGTAGGGCCCTCATTGCAAGACGATGATCTTATCAGCACCAACCATGATCGAAGGAAGCCGATGCGCAACCACAATGTCTGTTCTGCCGGCATGTTGCGTATTAATGCTCTGCCTGACCAAGTCTTCTGTTTCCGCGTCTAAGGGTTAGACCTTAGCTGAAGCAAAAGAGAGCGCCGTACCGGCCAACATTCATCAGTCATATCAACTACCGGAAACGTATTAGCTGCTTTTCCCAAAAGGTTATTAGGCATTCTGTTGGAATGATATGAAGCTCAGGGCCTATCTTGGGCAGATAGGTGGCTGATCGATTGAGAACTTGGCATTTCGACATCTTGTTCTTTGGCTCGCGTCTTCGTCCGCTGTTCCAGCTTTAGTACTGTTTGCCCCATCCTGCTTCGAGCTCTCGCCTGGTTTCTCAGAAATGTGTAGGATTGCCGGAGTCGCGTTAGGTCTTTAGTCCACCGTTGCTTGGCGTATGGTGACGGTTTGGCTTTCGTATTTGTATACCGTCAGAAGCACCGGCGCTATGTCCTCATCGACGTAGCTGAAGAGTACGAAGAACCCGATCAGATACGCGGAGTCTCGGAGTGTCCGCCACATGCCAAGTCTCCTAGTAGACTTGACCAGAGCGTTTAGGTCCTTAGCGAGATTCTTGCCCGCCTCCTCCACCGTTCTAGTACGCGCGAGCTGTTCGGTCGTCGCTGCGATAGCCGCGTCCTGCTAACGCTTCCTATACCTCCGAGCATTCGCGGGATTTCCCAACACTCGAGATGTAGTCTTTGTTATCCACCAGTAGACATCACTGACAATTTGGACAGCAACGGCAATATGGACGGAAACCAATATGACCAGGTCCAGTTACTGGAACGTCAGCATCGAGAAACGTCGTGGGCCTAGGAACACGACTGAGACCGTCTTGGACAAGGCTGTCAGAGCTCCGACAACTGTGGAGGACTGCCGTAAGCAACGGGATGAGATCAGATCCCGGGAGGGTGCACTTGCCTGGGCCTTCCCCTGCAAGGATAATGCTTCGCGTGTCAAAAAGGAAGCAAATGATATTCTTCAGGCGATGAGGAAGCATGAGTACGAGCATACTATGCCAAAGCACCTACACGGAAAGGCTACGAGGGTCAAGAGCATCCTCGGTTCATGGGGAACCATTTCCTCTACAATGTGGATCTACTGGAGGACACCCTGCTTTTCCACTTTGCTCGGAAGATGCACAAAGGCCCGCATTTACACATCCACTTCAACGTGAACCTGCTTCCCCATGTTCTGATCGACATCGCGAAGAATATGGCTCGCATGTTTATCAGGAGCAAGCGTCCGCCGATTGCCAAGGGCTGCAATAAAAACGACCCTACATATTACCACAACTATGATTAATTCAGGACACAGTTCTCCGTCTTGTCGCCAATAAATGAGCGCCAGAAGAAAAGAAAATAGTTGCCAGAGAATAAGAGGCAGAAGAAAGAGGTCAACCTCTTCGACCCGTCATATCCGGAGGAGGATGAAGCCGACAAGAGACCACCCCTTAAGTCTGCCGTACAAGTACCAATCGGTTCGCAGCAAAGTACACATCGATCGGTGCTACACGAACTGATCACACAGTAGTTCTGGGGACATGTCCAGAGTTCATTGCTATTATTACACCAGCGAGCTCTCGACCTAACACCAAAACATCCAACTCCCACACGACATCCCGAGTGTTCTTCAAGCATATAGCGGTACGCGCAGAATGTTATGCTTAGCAGTGCCGCAGGTACACCCTATCTCGGCGAGGAAGATCTGATGGCGCCAAATCTGTTGCAGAAAAACCGAAGGAGCAGAAGATGTAAGGTGGAACCGCGTCTTGACAGGAACCAGTCGACAAGAGGTGGCGACGAAGGAGCAACCTGTGAGGGATTTGAGACGTGCCAAGGTTGGCAAAAATGAACATGTTGGAGGTCGAACAAAAAGCTGGATACTGGATGGAAGATAACCCTAGATCCCCCACCTGCCGAAAGGAATGCGGGGTCAAAAGTTGGCAGACACGACCCACCAATTTCTTTTCTAGACCGTCACCAACCCAGCTGCCAGCGTTTGGACTCCTCATCACCCTTCGCTGCCAAAGGCTTTTGAGACATTGTAACCTCTGACCTCGTACCACTGTACGGGAACTCCCCCCCCAAAAAAAGAAAACGGCTGCGAGGGCCTAAAACCAGGCCTCGTGGGCTAGAACACCTGACAGACGGTTAGAACGTAGGTTAAACCTTTCTGAACTCTACATATTGACTGAAGTTGGAGCTACAGGGAAACAGACTTGGCAGCCAGACGGTCCAGAGAACGAAATGGATGATCACCAAGCCAAGCCATTGTACACTACACCGTAGCGTCAACCAGGTTCACACTTCCGCTCCTAACTTGGAGACGGTGTGTATGCGACCAATACGAAGGTCTAAATGAGACGTCTAGGCCCGGAAGTGCCAATGCTCGATGCTGTGCTTGGAGTCGGCGAATCTGTAGAGCTTCAAGAGGGATTGGAACAGCGAACAAACGAGATATTGCGGCAGATGGGAATCTCAGTGTCGGTGTGACGGGCCAGGAACGGGCAAAAGGATTTGGAGCGGGATGCGATTTGATCATCTTGATAAGACTGCTGAGTAGGATTTGAGGAGACCAGACACACCTGCTCATTGACATGCAGCCCCAAGGCCAAGATTGCTGTGAAGGTGTCAGTGGCCGTCCTCCAAGCTTCAATCTTGGGTGTATTCCGGACGCGGTATAGCTGACCATCGATACCTTCAAGTGCAGACGAAGCTTGAAATACACACGTCACCGCGATCAGCCAAGAATCAGGGCTACTCCGGCACAAGACGTTAATGTGCGACCAGCAAGCTTGCCGGATCCAGCCATCGACGCCGCAACGACCTGCCGAGTGCCAGCGATAGCTGATGGAATCAGCATGGCCGGGTGCCTCACTCCGGTTTCAATGTTCTGCCGCCATGCCTGACCCACGATCCTGAGCTACACGATGAACCCTGTGCCAAGCAGCAACTACGGTCCGGGGTCACCAGCACATCCGGTGCGCTCTCGGCGCCTCGTCGCTACTAATTGGCAGTTGGTGCGACTTATATAAGCAGTTTAGCGTCTTGCCAGGCTGGAGGATATGAAGACGGCGACAGAATGAGGACAGAGTGAAGGACCGCTACTCGTTCGCTAGGATAGTGTGTAGCTGTGATCGTCGGTGGAGTATCATTGTGTCCGGCAGGTTCAAGCCCATGCCGTCGGTATGAGGCATACTGGCTGTGTCCAGGTCGTGTTGTTGTGCAGCACTGGCATATCAAAAGTGTGCGCCTTGTGATACGTTGAAGTCTGAAGCCCGAGGCCCATGCTAACTAGTTGGGACTCCTGGTGGTCTGAAGAGTGTACCTGGTGAAAAGAAAGAGCCAGTGAGTACTAAATTGGCGGATGGCCCGTTCGGAGCTGCGGCGGAATAAAGACATAGGCAGATTCAACAGCGCCCGTTCCTCGATTCCTTCGTACTACGCTATAGGAGGGTGAAGGAAGATGTCGAAGTCGTCGCTGTCACTTGATATATACGAGGCGAGGCGAGGGGTGTGGGACAAGGAATGCCGGGCATATGTACTAAGGAAGAAGATGGGTTAGACAAAGAGAACGATATGCCATGACGGAACCCCCCCAGGCATGCGGCAAGGTGACGGGAACCATGTACAACAATTATGGGCAGATGAAGAAAGGACAGAAGGGCTTAGACCTTGGGGAAGCGAGATGGAGTGAACTCATAATAAGCCCCCGTCTCAATGGTCGTACGTCCCAACGTTTTGCCCTTCTTCGACGATATTGGCGGATACCTTGCATTCCGAAGGGTGGCTGCGCCATTGATGCAGAGGTCTATGATACCGGTGCCGGGCCGCAGACATGATTGGTCAATGCTCTCGTCCTATACGACGTCGAAGTGTTAGCAACCGTCCCGTTAGTGTTGCTCTAGTCGACGTAGAAGAGGGAGATGTTGCCGGTCGACCTACCGTCAGAAACGTTGCTTTCTGAGAAACAGCGCTCGATACGGAGACCACTCTTTGCACCCCAAAAGCTATCCTCTGGGGGACATAGTCTTTCTCCGGGGAAGAACTAACACCCCCCGGTCTCTCATCATCCTAGGACGCACCCACCTCTAGTCCACATTAGGCTCGAGTGCCCTACCCCGACGCATACTAGGACAGCACTCCGCCACGTCCTCATGCGTGCAGCATGCCTTACAACCGTGGCAGATATCCTTGTCTCGGCCTCGTCCCTCTTTACCCCGTCCCGAACGTACAATCGAAGGCAGCGACAGGCGAGAGGTCAACACCCGCCCAAGCATCACCTGTGCAAGCGTTTCCGCGCATGCATGACACTGCGCTCTTGTGTTCCTTTCCTTTGGGTTCTTCGCCTACCGAGAAGCGTGCGTTGGCTGTAGTCTGTGTCCTGTGTGAGATGGCGTTGTCGAGAGCTGTCTGGGCGAGAGTGATGAAGGTTCGATGCGTTGTTGAATAGATCTTGGCGTAAATTCGTTATGTCAGCACGGGGTTGATGGCGCGGTGACGTGGCGCCTCGCAGGGACGTAGAGGTCGGAGGATGAGCAGTCGCGAATTTCTGTGGGATGTGGAGTGCCTATCTTCCGGATGATGCGGCGGATGCTCAGGTGGTAATGGCATGGGGTTGTAGCTTGGATTCAAGAAGTTTTGATGCAACCATTGAGACGACGCTATGCTGGCGGGAAGCGGCCGTTGGCTCTTGACCGCCACACTGGGGCAACAGGCCTTTCTTCAATGGTATATCCTGGAATTTGAACCTAGCAAGATACCTCAGCTGCTATGCTGTCTCTTCACTTGCATACACAGAGGTGCGAATGGTGCAAAGTCGAAGAGATGCAGAGCAGATGTTGATGTAGCCTTGCCAGCTTTTGGATCCATGCTACCGGTGACGGAGTGCTTCAGCACGGGGTCGCTGGCAGATTTCCAGAGCTTCCTGTCCATCGGCGCCGGTACCAAGGTGCCCTGAGCAGCTCCTGGTTCTGCTCTCAGCAGGAAAGGATGTAGGCTGGTAGAGACTCGTCATTGTCACATCCTAGGGGAGGTGGTGCGAAGAGGGCGTCAGGCGGTTTTGCATAATCAAGCGCGAAGGTGTACTAGGCACAAATACATAGATTGACGCCCATATCCTAGGGGACGCATAACCTGTGAAACACACCTTTAGCAAGGGCCTTCCCGTGTGGGGAAACTGCAAAGGGGAGCAATAGAATATCGCATTTGCCGAAACTACCTTCCTGTCTACTTCCAGTCCACGTTTCCATTCCACAGTCCGGGGCTCCGAGCTTCAAGGCCGAGCAGTGATCCAACACCCATCGCAGATCAACCCTGTGCATCGCTTCCAATGGCGAGTTTGAGACCGCCACGCAGGACGTGTGTCTTTCCAGTGCCCGCCACGCCGTAGGCAAAGAAAGTGAGGTCGAGGCCTTGGAATAGGGAGGGCGATGAGGTGGGGAACGACTGCAGATCCAATGTCAGTGACGATGTCAGCTGCACTGCCGATCGGGTCAAAGCGACGCACCTTCAGCAGAGAATAGTTCCTCTTGGCTGGTCTGCTGGTCGCAAACACCGTTCAAGGTGAAGTCCTCTCGGCAACTACCACAGCGTCCAGTGCTGATGATGTCGTGGTTTCTCCGGTGACGGGGGATGTCCAATCGATAGATCTGCCAACACGTTCAGCGACTCTGAAAGGCTGTGTTCATGGTAGTCCGAACTTACCTGAGGGTCAAGTATGTTTGCCTCTGGGATCACACATCCTTTCCGCTGGCGTACTCGTAGGTTGTCGCCGACCTCCAAGAACCTAGGGCGATGACGAGACTCCTCGGCCGCGTTCTTCGGGCTCTGGGATTTGACCAAGTTCGGACCGTCCTCGGATCCTCGGCGCCGTCGGCCGTAACGATCACATCCTTGTCCAGGTCGTTCTCTTGATTGGAGTATGTAAGGCTCGGCCACACAAGGTGGTGTAGGTTGCTTGTGGCGATTACAGGCATGGGGCCCATGACGTTGACCTTGGCTGGCTTGGAAGCTTAACCCTCGGTGGATTTGGGGTTTGGGAGACGCGCGGTTGCGATCGGAGTATTGCTAAGGACTGTTCTCTGTTGGGTTAGACCTTTGCCGGGCGAGAAGTACAAGTATCACGAACCTTGAACAGCACGGTGACGAGGAGAGAAGGCTGACAGCAGATGTGATGGTGTGTGGCTCTCACGACGAGCACTGGGCAACTGAGAAGTCGTGCTGGTTTGTGCGTCTTTCCATCAGGAAAGTCTCCGGCATCGGGTCGTACAGCTGGAGGTAGTTGAAGCTGTTCTGTCCATCCGCGATGGCTAAAGACTTGCCGCATTGGTCGCACAGATGAAAGTATGGCCGGCATTCGTTGCCGGGAAGGAATTGAACCCCGAAAGAAAATGGAGAGTGGAAGGTTGCAGAAGAAATTGGAAAGTGGAAGCTTCCAGAAGATGGTTGGCACCTTGTCCCAAAGTGGATCTGAGACCAGCCACAGTGTGCCACAGTACTCGGTTCCGCCAGCCACACCAAACCTCGGGCATGTCAACCTGAGTAGCTCTAACCCTAACCCTAACCTTGAGGACTTCAATCTGGCATCATCTGGATCATCAGTTAACCCACGTCAGCCATCGTCCAAACCACATCAGATCACGACAGTAACCCTGTGCAGTCACTCCGCCATGCCAACAACCACCGCACCATCGTACCCCAACTCGCAATCCAACTTCGGACTGACCATGGCATAGATGGAACCATCCGCTTTGCAAAGGACTCTTCCGTGCACTAAGGCCTCTCGGGACTGTATTCTACGTCTGGTGTATTCTATGTCTGGCAGCTGGACCCTTACACTGAGACTCGAACTGCCCATGGATTGTCTTTCGACTGTCGTCTCGGAAACATAGACAGTCCAAGCCCCAACCACAGCAGTTGCTCAGCAGGTGCAGCAGCGCGCAAGAGTATGCCCTTCTTCGTAGCCGATAGTCATGGCAGTCGACTAACCTGTTTCACCTCCACAGAATCTCCGAGTCTGGACTTTCACACAGCGTTGGGGACCACCCAACCTGCAATGCAGTCGCTGCCGAGCCCCGGCCCAGCTCCTGATCTGCTAGATGTACGATGAGGGACGTAGTGCAGTGGTTAGACATCTAGGATCGTGGTGGAAAAGCACCGACTCGCTCTTATCCCCAACACCGAGATACTCCCAATGGGGGCAACACCACCACGGAGAACGTCTGCACCACCACCAATACCACTACCTCCTCTGAGCCGGCTGCTTCCGCCGAGACCACCGTGGTAAAGACTCAGATGACAAGAGCCACATAGACGGAACCCAACACTGCGAACGAGGCGACCACCAATGCTGCCACCGAGACTGGCGAGGAGACGGCCGATAAGAGAGCACAGAGAGCGGTGTTAGAGCGACGACATCCTCTTCTCTTGCTCCCCTCTATATCACGTCGTCCTCTGAGTAGAGGGGGATCGTTGAAGATTTCGGACCAAGTCCTCCTGGCCGTGGGGGTTGCGGCAATTTTCTTCTCTTGGGGGACTTCATGGCCTTGGGGGTACTTGGGGCCTGCTCCTCTGCGGTGACGGCAGACTTGGCTGGGTTCTTGGTCTTGATTTTTTTCCGTCGCCCGAATCCGAGTCCTCTTGGTAGAGCGAGTCGCTGAGTACGGCGGACTACTCCTTGACGGCTGCCGAGTTATATTCTCTGTCGAGAATGGTGGACTTGGATGGCTTTGTCTTTTGGAGTACGCCCTTTAACGAGTGTCTGGTTACCTTCTTTCGGTCGCAACATGTCTCTGAATTGTCGCGGATGCAGATGCCGAGATGGACAAACCCGTTGGACCGGCTAGGTCTTAGATGGGTTGACACAGGGGAATACGGGGCACTACTTGAGCCAAGAGTAGAACAACCAGGATGGCAAAGAGGCAGAGAACGCGCGTGACTATACCGTCACCGACAGCGTTTTGCAATTGACATCAATAGCACATACTTCGAATGTTCGAGCTCCTCAAAACCTTTAGAGACTCGCCAGATCTCCCGGGGCGCCATGTCTACGTCAATCCTCCATCACATCCGACCCTTGCACTGACTCCCATGAGATCTGCCAAAGGCTTACGTGGTTCTCGTTCGCCGCTTGCTGGCCGTCCGTGTCCCGCACATTCCGAGACTGTCGGACACCAGTCCCCAGCGCCGCTGTGACGAGCTCATCCAGGACATGTTCTCCCGGTCCAACGCTATTGGCAAGAACGGCAAGCCGCTCGCGGTGCCACAGTGGCATCAGAAATGAGAGCCCAAACGGTTCCTTTGCCTGGGATGAATTGAGCATTGACATACTTTCTCGTCTTGCCTTTTCGCCTTGTAAAACGATGCGGTGGTCGCTATACACCCATTGGTAATGGCCCTGACGCAGGCACCGCCATACTGGGTCGCGAGCCGCAGTCGAGGGGTGCACCTTGCCGATATGTTGGGAAGCTTGGCGGCTGCGGTTCATGGAGCGTAGACCATCATGCCCGGGTGGGGTGCGAGGACACGCAGGGGCACGAAGCTGTGTGAATTGGAGCCGGGGTGGATGAGGATGGCGGACGTGAAGGGTTATGGGACGTTGGACAACCGTGGTCGCGTGCTTGGCCGTGCACTGCTTTGCCTCCAGATCGAGCGGTATGTCGGGCCGAGGGTGAGGGTGAGGGTGTTGGGGATGTTTCTTCCCTTGGTGCATGGAGATATTGAACTGGGGAGAGGAGATGACTTGGCTGATTGAGCTGACGACTACCATTGTTGAGCCTCTGGGATGACCCGAAGCGGCTGGCAATGACCCCGAAACCTTCGACAAGGTTGGTGGGAGAGTTTCCGCCTTCACCAGGCCCTGGAGGGTAATGTCAACCATGAAACGACTCTAGCGGCACCCGTCTACACTCTCTCGCCAGCGAACAATGAGGCGTGGTATGGAGGGTTTGAACTCCTCTACAGAGTCGAAGGGTCGTCATCAATCGGAATAGGGAGAAGGTCGATGTCACGACGACGAAGGAGAGGAAGAGCGTAGGAGGATATATTGGGAGAGCAGGAGGGATGCCATAGGCTGTCCGAGGGTCTGGTTTCACCTGCCGGTGCTTGAGGACTAGCGTTCACTTTGGATGCGCGGCAGGCGAAGGAGTGGTCTTCGCGTGCTAGCTTGGCAGAACCGAGGCTGTGCTGTTTGGGTATGGCTGCGGCTTACCATTCGTCTCGCGTCCTATCTTCTTCTATCTTATACTCTCTGACTTTTCTTGGTCCCCTCGTTTGAAGTTGGCGGTGTCGGTGACGGGCTTGCAGTTGCAGTCACCTGGGCACAGATGGACTCGAACATGTGGCAACTACCGGCTTCATGGTTGCTACTCCTTGACAGTGAATTCAACCTTGGTGCTTTGTGGTAATCGCAGCCATTGAAGAACAATTGAACGACGTGACCTTTTAGCATAAACATACTTCGTGCTCACCAACGCGGTATTCTGCAGCGATCAAGTGACCGAAGTCATGTTTCCGGCCACCAAAGCTGTGATGGCGCTGAAACCCGTGACTGACGGCTGTTCAAGATGCACCATGGCCCGTCTCCAGCCTTCCTAGAGTCGCTGCATGGTCTAGCACTCGGACGTGGTTGCTGGAGCTGTTTATCGGTCGCGGCGGTTTCTGGTCCTTGGGATCGTTGTAGAATTTCCAAGAGACCAAACCTTTGAGAGTTGGCATTTGCCATTGTGTTCGATGTCACCTCGAGGGGCTCTTTGGGCAGATTGGCATCTGAGAGATCACTGCGACTGTAGTGACATCATAACGATGGTTGGTTCGTTGCTTAGATTTCAGTATCTCTGGAAAGGAAAGTTTAGAAGTTATCAAAACCATCCGCTCTTACCAATTCTCGCCAAGAACTCGCGAAATGCCTCTAACCAGCTATGATGCCAAGTTATACTCGGTTCAGCAAGGCGGGACCTTGAATACCGTCAGTATTATATCATGAATAACACTTAACCTTGAGTATAATCGAATCCACGGTCGGCAGAAAGCCCCGCAAGATGGCTACCTAGCCCAGGGATTAGCCGGCAAACTCTCCAAACCATAGCGGCCAGTCAGACAGCGGATTCCGGCTGATGCACGTCCTGGGAATGTTGGATTAAACTTCTGGATGATCCGGTATCTTGATGAGTCGGTCACCTCGCATCACGGAAAGATGGATTTTGCTTTTTCTTTTTTTTTTTTGGATACGATAGAGACCTTGACGGCTCAAAAGGGAAATCTGCGTCGCCATGCCCCGATCCATTTCCACGGTACTCGCCACTTCCGTGCAAAGCTTTACCCAGAACAGAGGGTAAATGATCTTCTTTAGGCTGTCGTTGTTTAAGGCAATACAGATCCTTAAGGAGCTCTGATTGGAAGGCTGCCACGCAGGCACCTAAGAATGGCAGAAGATACAATGCCGCTTCCTGCAAGCTGAATGTCGTAAGGTTTAAACCCATATCGATACATCTCGTAGAAATATAACATAAAGATAATATCGTTCGACGGTATACTTATCAACGTATAAACAGGCTCGGCGAATTGAGTTACTTTATAATTTTATACATTAAGCAGCGGCACGCATCACCTACGATATCTCGCCACCCTAAGGGTCTATCACTATATATGTTACAAATTAGGAACTACGTGAGTCTTAGAATCCTTATGATACAGCCTTCTCAGCGATAGACCCTTGGGAAGGAGGTGTTTTCGTGGTGAGATCTTTGCCTCTCACAAATACTAATCGACCACATTAGCATTCTCGGTCTAAGAGGCCTACCACGAGATTTCTACCATCTTAAGGGTCTACTACCAAGAAGACCATATCCTTAGAGTCTTGTGATTCTCCCGGTTCTGGTCCTATGCTCTTTATGGTGGTTGCCTCTGTAGATGGCGAGATATCGTGGGTAGGCCGCGTAACTGCCAGATCGCGTTCCCACGCCTGCAGAAGAACCACCACCAGACTACATTGTCCCTCAAGCCCTTTCTTCACAAAGTCTCGCGCCACTGATGAGGCTTATGACCGAGCATGAATCAATGCACTGGAATCAGTATCAACCACGTCGGCGCCCTACGAGAATGAAGCCATCACGTACTATATCGTCGCCCCACGCTACCCATCCAGCAATGGAGCCATTCTAGCCCGAAGCATAGTCTCATGTCAGTTCACGCCGGTTGCTGTCACAGTGATTGTAGTCGAAGTACGGTAGTCAGATTAAAGAGGCCGCCAGGCAGGTTGCACAACCCGCGGAGTCGACGAGGAGCTCCGTGCGTACTAGTTGCGGAAATGTCCGTCTTCGTCACAGACCAAAAGGAGCGTCCGAGGAGGTGCTTCGTGTGCGTTGGGGCTGCGCGCTTCCAAGAACCGGAAGGCCCTTTGGTAGGGCAACTCAGCTACGAGTTTGATAGCCCCAGCTACTTGAGGAAGCACTTCCGGCGCAAACGTCTGAAGATGCTGCAGGCCGATGACAAGTCATATTGTTAGGTCTGCGATATCACCCTGTCTAACTGCAGAACCACGCCCTGCGGATCCACGGTACCGTGTCGCAGATTCATTTTTGAAGCTGTCCATTGGGACGTATGTCGTAGTGAACAAGTAAGGTAGCATACAACGCAAAGGTGGATAAGATAGGTGTGAGACCCTGATTGCCTTCAGTTTAAAGCTCTTTCACTTCCTGAGAGCTAACAAAGATCAACAACCACGCGGAGGGAGGTGCTGTCTACACGAGAACGACAAGGTGGGATCCAGCAAATATTCACTATTTGCGGTATGAATGGTGAGACCTGATTTGAAACGTCTACTGAGTCCGAAATCCTTGAAACTTAGCGTCAATGAGAACACAAAGATTAACTTGCAGACCGCAAGAAACTACGTGATGTAAGAGAAGCTTCCAAGACCCTTGATCATAGTATTAAATACAAGATACTGTCAAAAGCTTCCGGGACCCTGTGAAGGCCATTTAAAGCTGTCCCTAATTGACATGTGTATCCCGCGACAGAATCAGAATCACCATTCGCTAATGGCGTCTGTACTGTAGGAACTGAGGATAGTACGATTTGGAACCTGGTCCGGAAACCCAGGAGTCGAGTGGTGGGCGGTGACGGCGAAGTAGGTAAGACTCTAGAATAACCTTTCTGGACAGTCGGGCAGAGGCTAATTGACGAGCTTTCAGACTTCCCCTTCAAAGAGTTTTTGCCCCTTCTCGCACTCCATGGTAACAGGCAGACCAAGTGGACATGAGCTCATTGACGGCCGGGCTTCGTCTGCATAGGTACACCCGTCCTTGTCTTCCCATCCTCTGATGTCCTCGATCACCCTACCTTCGACACCGTACCAGCGACCTCTATCTCTGTTCCAGGTGCATTCCTGGACAACGGTTCGGTCGCATTCCAAATCAAGTACACCATCACCCTATCATGGTGCATTTGTAACCTCCTTTCTCCGGCGCTGTGGTGATGGTCGACACTTTCCTCTTCCGAGCAACCCTCGACGACAAGGATGGCCGGCTACGTGACGTGCCCAACGCTATCAGAGCTCGCTTGGCCGGGCTGCAGCATTCACCAGAACCCGTGTGGTGACCAGGCGAAGGCATCAGAGTCATGCTCGTGCCATAGTCCGGATTTCTCCTCTCTACGCCCTCCATAATGAAATGTCGCAGGGACCTGGTCGTCCACTGGCTCGTGTCCATGGTCCACCTGCGCGGTAAACATGGAAGAGCTACCCTCTTCCATCGTACGGTCGATTATATTCTTGAAGCTTGATTTAGGGCTCCCAAAAGCCAAAGAAAGTGAATATCTCTCCAGGCTCCCATGTCTTCCGTCACGAGCTGCCAGGGAGCTTCTGGCATCGCTTGTGGGTGGCTGAGAAGGGTCGACGGCGGCCGTCGACGTGGCGATGTCATCAGAAGATTGGCTGGGGTTGCGTTTCTGTAGCTATTTCTGGGCCTTCGATAAGGATGGCTCACCCATGATCTCCACAGGCAGATAGCTAGACCAGAAGTCCGGTTAGATGCCTGAACGGTCGGAGTGGCAACCTCAACTGGGCTTCCCTCGGCTGTGAAGTAAAGCATCTCCATTAGCATAGCTTCATCAACTCCCAGCCCATCCTCTAGATTGGTAGACAAATCGGCCACCGAGTCATAATTCTCACAAGAATGGAAATATTTATCAGACGGTGTTGGAACCGAGGGCGGATCGTCTACCAGATCCAAGTCGACTTCCGGTTCTGAAGCCTGTGAAGCCTGGTTGGAAGTATTGCGGGGAGGATTGAAGCTGCAAATGTCCATTTCGTGGAATGCCAATTAACAGCATGCCCGTGTGATGGGTGACAAAGAATGTGGGAGACTGCGGAGATGACCCCCCCATCTCTGTCTAACCTTATTGTCGCATTCAGAGTGTCAACTGCTACATTGGCCTCTATCGACTGAACAGGACTGTCCTCGGCGGGGCGAATAGGAGCCATGGACCCGGCAGGAGATGGGCAATGTACACCGTGTCAATACTGTGGCTGCCCGAACAAGGTCTGACTGTTCTGGCTCGTCAAAGTAGTGGAGAAAGGCGTCAAAGTCTACCGGGCTTAAGTCATTGAAGAAAGGCTTGTCGTCGCGGAAGCTGCTGATTGGGCAGGGATTGAAGTGAAGGTCCATGATCAGCTCGTAAACGGCCATTGTCTTGCGAAAGTTTGAACAGCGAAGTGGAAGAAGTGTAGATTGAGGCGTTGGGGTGATGTGTGAACCAATATCGTATAGGAGATGATTGAGGGGGAACGTCCGTCAGAGGTCTTGATCCGGGGACTATAGAAGCCGGCAGAGTTCAGAAGCCACATATATCCCACCTTCGAACGCTTGGGAGCTGCGGGTTCGCCAGACGAGCAAGGAAGCTCCTCGATGACAAAGACATACCCTGTCGCCTGCTTGCTTACCAGGGAGCACATATCTCCAAAGTGCTATTATGACGGAAGAAAAGTTCTCCCATCTCACGTGGTTTCCATGGAACGGCATGCTTGGCCTGGGATTTGCATCAGTCTTCGCACCCGACTAAAAGGGCTGCGGTTCATCCTCCAAACAAGGTGGAAAGTCCTCGCCCGGCAACAGTGGCCTCGGTCGTTTGTGAGTGTGAACTATATCCCGTCCTGGTCATCTACTTCGGCCCCTTTCCCAATCTCAACGGTAGCGTCTTACTGCCACGGCCCCCCTGGCCCCAATCATGGATCGTCATGACGGTAAGCAACGTGGCCAACGCATACATCTCCTCGGGCACCTGAACGTGATATGTGCCGATGCGGTGGAGATGAAGCAAATCATCCTCCTCCAACTGGTCGTGATACATAGGTCCTTGCGCAGCACCTAGAAGATACTTCAGCCAGGCGTCCGAGTGTTAAGCAACAACGATGGAGAGCTGAGGGCGGTATTGTGACAGCATCATGACCCTTGAGGCGCGAGCAGGCTGTTAAGACACGATCATAAGCCCGAAATGGAGAGTAGAGTGCCTTGGCAGAAGGAAAGAACGGGACAACTAACCGAGGCCGCCCGGCCCTGGTCTCATTTTGACCGCTGGCAGGCGCATGCCAGTTGGCCGGGAATGCCATCATCTCGGCCGCCTCCTGAATCTGGACCGGCTTAGATTTGCTTTGTCTGGTGAGCTCCTAGGCCTTGAACTCGCCGATGATGAAGGTGCCGAGAGGCTTTGCATGCCGGTCGAACGGGCATAGCAGTCGTATACCACTCGATTCCACCACGGCATCCACTGCGGCTTTGAAGTATGCTCGCGACGGTAGTAACGGCTGGGAGTTCCATGGACCGCACCGGAAGTGGACCCTGCTAGGTTCCATCCGGTGATATGCCGACTGCCCTGACGCGACACAGGCGGAGAGGGAGGTGGAGAATGTGGTGGCGAATATGGTGACCGAGGTCTCGTCGAGGGGTGGCTTGTCGTCCGGGGGTTCGGTACTAACTGCCTTGACTGGGGTGCGAGGTAGCGGTGTTCCGAGGACAAGGTTTGGCGCTGGGGCATGTCTGCTTTTAGTGTTAGCGTCAGCAGTATCACGGGGCTATCGTCGTTGAAGGGATCAGCGAATGGATCCTCAGTACCAGAATCACCACCACCACTAGTGCCAGGGCGAATGGCAGTGGATGCAGCTGGAGCAATGGGAACGGATGTGTCCCATGTGCTCAGGCCATATATTGTGCGAAAGGCGTCCAATGCCGGGACAAATGGACGAAAGATTAATGGATCACTCGTGACTCCCCCCTTTGAGAGAGGCAGGATGAATTGGTGGAAGCAAGGGAAGACATGATCATGCTCAGGAGACGATGCGGCACCAGCAGCACCTTGCTGTTTAGGAGCACTTGGCGTGGAGACGCCGTGGCGGAACTGATGCATCAGAGTGTGTTTCCAGAACCAGCCGTCCTAGGGCCGCCAGATATGATGTCTCGTCCAACAGGTCCAAGTCCTGTAGTGTTTCCTTGGCAGAGGCGTGACAGCGTGCTTAGGGTTAACCACGCGGAAACACAGGACGTCGTCGCCGGCCATGGTGGATCCTGAAAGACCGACATCGGCTGCGCGGAGCTGTGTCTCGGTCGGGAACTACCATCACCATTCAGATGCTTACAAATAGAGCGTGTTGCTGAGAAGGTGCGAGGAACTGAACCTAAGCGCGTTGTGACATTGGAAGCCCGCGTGGAGTTGGACCCACAAGGAGTGCCGCCTGGCGGCATCCGGTTATCAGCCAGTCGGCCATCGGATAAGGTGACTGCCAAGATGACTAATCTGACAGCTGGCTTCAAATCAAAAGCACGTTGCAAAGGTCAACGATAAACAAGTCATTTCCGTCCACATCACCAAACAACTACTACCTTGCCATCTCACCACCAAGAGAACTCGCAACCGCTTGCAAATCCCTCCAATGGCACAGCAGCACACGGCGTTGCGAGTCTCACAAGGACTCTGGCGCGCCGTCGACCGGGCCATTGCAACTAGCAGCCATAAGGCCACGGCCTCCATCGATATGAACGATAAGAATACGCTGTCACATCTCCTAGACCATGATCCGAAGCAAGTGGCGCGGCACCTGGACCTTAGGCTTGAGTCAATTGGTCCAGCCACTGTCGCTTCGCTGCCAGATGCGCACCTAGGCCGCCTGATCGACGCGCTGCCTGTGTGCCCGCAAGCCTCGGCTTCCTCCTCAGACCTTGGAGCCATCTGCGCACTGGGTGTGAACCTGGCCAAGGTGTATTGCGACCTTGCTGGCACCTTACATGCACGTTGCCGGCGCGATCATCTCTTGCGCAGGTTCCGTCGCGGCATGTCCGTCTGCTTCGAGTCAGTCACTTGTTCTTCGCACGAGCGTCATTCCCTGCGATGCTGACTCTTGAGCACAGTTTCGACTCCCGCTGCGAGCTATACATGGGCTTGCTTCAACGAGGCTCTCATCGTCATCAGCGAGAGGCTGAGATCCATCGTCAAGGCTGGGCATGTATCATGCCAATGCAGGCTGACTGGTGTTATGGCGCACTGATCTGTACCGTTGCCGACACACACGGCGTTCCAGACGGACACCTGTTCTTGAGCGAGCTTTCTACCCTATCCCTCTTCCTTGGTCAGCAGCTCTCCGCGCCTTGGCCTGGGCCTCCCGGCCTCTCTATCTCGGCCATAGTCGTCAAGTTGCTGAATGACGGCGTCCGTGTCATTGAAGCCTGGGTCACAGATCTGCAGCAGCCGGCCATTGCATTCCGTCTCCGGGACTCATTCCGCCACGACTCCGCCGAATCACACCACGAATCAGTCGGAGAACGTGGTTGTCCCATCATTGTGGAGCCGAGGTGCAGCGGATGCCGCAGAGCCTTGTCATGGATATTATTCTCCGACGTTCCTCGGCCTCACTTCGCTTCTCTCTCCCCGCCAAAGAACCAGAAGCACCGCGGCGATCATTCCCCCAGGACAAGTCTGGGATACAAGGAGGAGCTGCGGAATACAACTTACTCCACGGTACCTACTTCTCTATCGCGTCGTTCGGCAAGTCCGGAGGCCGGGTCTCCTAAGGTTGGGTCATCTGATTCATCCGACTAGACTTCAGGTTCTTCCACCCGTTTAGTGGCAATGTCGACCGACACATTGCGTCTAGTAGAGGAACTCTCGGAGCTTTTGCGAGAGGCCACACGTGGTTGGCCGTGGACCATGACCTCCTTCCTGATACCAAGACTCTTGTTTCTGGCAGCGTTGGCCTTGGCCACAATGGTACCGCCGGCCGACTTCGTCAAGCCGCGTAAGAAAGGACCCATTCGCATCATCGATCCAGAGTCTGGTACTACGGTCCCTATCGTTGTTCCCCGGAAGCGGAAATCTCGTTTCCCTTCGACATCGGCACCTTTGTCTTCCAGTGCGGTGACTTCGGAGCCAAATTCCGTATTCCAGCATCCATCTATCTGTCTGGTCGAACCTTAAACACACTTCGGGCCTGTGATCAGCTTTTATCTCTCTTTATTCCAGACTCTGATGTCTGCTCTAGTCCTATCGTTCACGGCGCGAGAATTGCACACCTCTCAACGACTTGCAGGATGGCGCCTGCGTGGCCGTGGTGGAAGAAGTTCGAAGCAGCCGTCTACCCAGAGGCGGCCGTCCAGGAGGCTGGGGCCGGAGGGACGGGGGGGGAGACGGGGTCTGTCGTGCTCATGGTGTGGGTTGCGCTTTGATGTGAGTTCCTGGTTGGGATGTGTGATCTGAGGGTGGTTTATGCGTTGTGGTGAGGGTTATGCGAGGTGTACTTGGTGATCAGGCAGGATTATTGGAGCAAAGAAGGGGAGTTGAGTGTCACAGATTGCAGATATTCAAAACGGACAAATGTGTTATAGCCGTAGGTGAGAGGTGTTTACAAGCTCAGTCGGTGAGTTATCGGTGTTGACCCAGTGTGATTAGAGTCCCCAGAACTGGTTTCCTTTTGTTCATACCGCATCTCGTCACATCGTGCCTCTTTTTGAAAGTGTCAAGGGTGCATTACAGGTGCAAGCTCTGAGCAGCACCGAGCTACAACAGCCAACCTTTAGAGGCTAAATGTCCAGGTCAAGTCCTCATTGCTGCCATTGGCGTCTGGTGCTAGAGGCCCTCTTCCTCCAGGCACAGCTCATATTGCCTCCTCAAGACAAGTGAACAACATATTACACAGAGACGTGAACGCCAACATATCTAAGGGGTACGCCACGCAAATGCACCATTCCCGATTAGTTAGCGAACTTGAATTAGACGAATCCAAGCCATGGAACACTCCTACAGCCGTGCAGACCACCTTGGCAAGCCGCACTTGTCCGTCGAAAGGCCTGCATCCGGCTGTAGTTGGCCGGTCCAAGGCCGCTGGGTCGATTCCAGCTTCTGGGAGATCGCAGGCGACCAAACCTCCACGATTCGTTCCGGTTTTACCCTCCCTGGGTTCGAGCTGAAACGGACCTCATGCGTAATGGAACACTTCGACCGCGATCTCCTGTTCCGCCGCCGCCGCCCTCTCGCAGTCCCTCGAAAAGCTCTGTGTGTGTGTGTATGTGTGATGTATGTGGACGGCTCAGTACAGGTTTAGTCGCATTCGAGATCGGCTTCCGGTTTGCAGCGACTCCTACATGGTCACGTTACATCAGACAGCTTCAGGCAACACATATGGCGCTTTCGGAATCATGTCCATCATCTACAACCCCTGTGGAGCCTAAAGCCATTGCAACCAAGAGCTAGGAAGTAAAACAGCCCCCAAGCCAACACCATCACTTGAAAGCACGCCGTCGAAATGAAACTCGGAAGCACACTTATCTAGCTGAACTTCGTCAGGCGCTCCGTCAACCTCGGCCATTAGCTTCATATCTGCCCTTTGCCCCGATCCAGTGCTTTAGTGGCGATGCACACCTTGGACCAAGCCCCTGTAATCCTCAGTCCTCGGCGCTCAACAACACATGCGATTGTGGCTCACGGTGACGTCCTTGACGAGGCGGGAGATGGGCTGCTGTTCTGCGTGGTGAAATGGGAAAAATTGATGACTTGGAGCGACCAAGCTATCCAGCACGATATTCAGGATTCAATACTGCGCTGGCGGCGATGTCGTAGTTTGAGGTGCAGAAGGGACTGGGTTCGGTGGAGGGGGCGATGGGGTAGGCATCGGATGATCCTTTCCAAGAACCACTGGATTTGCGGCTGCTGCAGCCTGTTTGGAAGCTCGCCTGTCTGGGTCGAGGTAAGGTTTCAACAGCTGCAGAGCCGGATTTGAGGGGATGCCTCAAGGACAAATCTATCAATGGATTTTACTTCCGACTGTAAGTGCTGGCAATGTCTTGACATTATGTAGTTCGACCCCTTGCTGATATGTTCTTTAGGGCAAATATACCGTCAACGCCGATGTCTAACTTCTTCCCCTTGTCCTCCGTTCCGCTCGGCTGGTTCTTGAACACCACGTCTTCAACCCATCGGCGCTTGATGTTGAAGTCCGTCGTCTTGTTCAGCAGCGGGGATCATAATTGAATTTCAGCGTTATCACACACCTGCACAGTCATGTCCTTGTGGAACAACGAAACAACTCGGTACGCAGGTAGAAATCCTTCAAATTGTTGTAGTCCATTCGCCTTACTAACAGGGTCCCTCAATGTGCGTGCGCCACGAGGAGCTTCCGCAGTGTCCAATAACGCGCTCAGATAGCCTATCGATATTGAGCTTCTCTACAAGCCCCGGTGTTACGCTTTGTGGCCGAGAGAGAATGTCCAGCGGCCGAGTCGAGGCTGGCCTACTAAGACCGCGATACGGACCCCGGTGTCGGCTCACAGACTATGGTGACGAGCCGCGCTAACGCTTTAGCATGCTTCGCCCATCCGCCCGTACAACGTCAGCATCCATGATTGCTGGTTTCATTTTCAGATATCTTTGCTGTTGACGTCGATAACCAGAAGAAACGAATGTCTGGTTGATTGGCGACATGATGGTTAATTAGCCTGGATTGGTTCTTCACTCGGGTTTCGTCTTCTGAGGGGTTAGTGTTCGTAGCTCAGTCCATGTCGGGTACCGTATAGAAGCTGTCACGCGGTTGCGTTTTGTTCTCGGGCGGTTCTAGCGTACCGATGGGTCAGATTGAACAGGAAGTAGAGACATGTGCTCTTTGCTGGCCCGTTGTACAATACGATAGAGTTCACATGGAGTGTGGCCCTTAAAATAAATCTGAACGTGTATTATATTCGCTATTTCCGTTCCCTTCTGCCAGTACGCCGTCGACACGCAAGAAGACAGCTCGATGGCATCTGATACACCTTATGATAACGCCTTGAAAGTGTGGAATCCCTCCAAAGCAGGAGATCAACCCGCAATCCAACTGGCGTGTCCGTCTTCGCAGAAACCAAGGCCCTTCTCATCAGCCACAGCATCGTCATTTGAATCACCTGGTAGTAGCAAATACTTCAATGAGAACTTAAAGGGGTTCACATGTCCCCGCACCAGGGGCGTTTGTGGTGTTGGTCTGTTTTTCGGGGGTAGTAGGTTTCTCGTGGGCTGTGGTAAAGGGTGTGGTTGGAATATGTATCACTCCATAAAGAACTACGATGTAATAGTGATGAGAGCTGGCCCATACGGCTGCGACGGTCCGGATACCCCTGGCTTCCCAATCTCGGAGCCATCAGCGAATTCATCCGTCAATGGTTTCTTTGGGTCTCTTTCATGCTGGCCCATGGCGAGCAGATCCAGTAAGCGTACTTGTACTGGAGCTCTCCAGCAATTGCCGGGTCTTCGACGAGTCGCAATAATGTTTAACAACGGTATCTACGATAATAGACTCTTCAACAGAAACGGCGGAGAATCCGTACTACAACAATGTCCCAAGAGTTTCCAGCTTTACTTGCGGAGCGTCCAGAGCTTTGAAGACCGAAACTTGTTGCAGCGGGGGAGCGGATTGGGAAGACATAGTCTGTAATATGCGGGTGACTAGCTATGACTTGCTCGAGCGCAGTGAATCGGGGGCCCCGTAGAGGAGGAAGTATTCACCTCCTTTCATCCTCTTCTTCTTATTTGACTCAATCTTCCTCCTCAATGACTTCCTATTTTCCTCATCCTTTTCAACCAACTCTCGAAGCCACAAGCCTCTCTCGTTCTCACCTTGACGATGAACACTCGTTACTGCAGCTGGTCGATGTCGTCGTCATCCTCGAGCGGCACATCCGCCGGGAGATTACCCTCCTTGACGGCGCGACGCAGCGCCTTAGCGCGGCTGTAAACTTGGCGAATACTATCTTCGACCTCTATACAAGGGGTATCACTCATAGAAATCTTATTAGCTCGGCATGGCGGGCATGGCGGGCATAGCCGAACGAACCCGGGGCGAGTCAAGCCGCCCGACATTATGGCCTTTTGATAAGATCGAATCCTCAACGGGGACCAGGTCGTGCCATTGGGATCTGGGAGGGTTATACTTTCGTGAACTCGACAACCAAGCACCTGAAACCACCGTCAAAAGCAAAAGCGACGATGGAGAGAACATTCTTGCATCGGATCAAGCACCGTGTTTGGTCGTGTCCAGATAGAAGCAACACACAACCTCATAAATGCACATATCAGCCACCATCTCCAACAATGGTAGCGCCGCGAAAGAAGTCCCTAACGACCCTTGAGGGGCAACTTGGTAGAAGTCGTAGCTCATCGAGACGACCTGGAATTTTCAGTCACTTGACAAGACGAGCCAACCAACGATCACTGACGTCTCGACTCAGTTAAGTCCCTATTACGCGCTGCGTCTCAACCAGTACGTACTGGCTGATAACTGGCTCCAACCTCCAGCCTCTGCCTGGCCCTGCGGCGCTGGCAGGCTCATTTTCAAGCTCTCCTTGACGACCTCATCTATTCCAGGGAACTCCTCACTTTGCGCAGGCGCGCCATCGATGCCAACCCACATCCGACACGGAACAGGGCAGTGACTATAGATGTGAGCCACCATTGGCTGGACGGACAGACAAGCCACCCAGGGTGCATACAGGCCGCCTTCCCAAGCGCCGATGAAGTATCCAGTTCGTACCACGCCGGACATACTTGATCGATCGACCTCTCCGTATCCTCTTGCAATCGCCTCGACAGGCTTCGAGCGAGACGAAAGCATAAAGCCCGCTCCACAAGTGTTGGGAGGTCAACCACGGGTTGGACGGGACGCTTCCGTGGGAGTGGCGCAACCTGTCATCGAGTACCGGTGTGTGATTGCCTTCGCCGGAACAAAGCTGCCCACAGGCGGCCAACATGAGATATGGTTCGTTGCCAAGTTAGATGTCTCAGACGAGCCTCACAAGACTGTCCCCCAGCGGCTTGCTGGGACGGGAGACAGTTCTGACGCGTGCTCACCCAGCCACACACCCACTCGTACGCTGCTTTCCTTCGTCAAGCGTTGCCATGACTGAAAGCTGCGACGACCATGCAGCAACTACGTTGCGGAAACGTGTCTCGGCCAGGATCTGGGGAGTCCAAACTAACGACGGTCTGAGGACCCTCGCACCCGCAGAGCGGATACTTGAGACTTGATCTTCGTAGCAGACCAGCTCGCCCTCCCGACCAAGCGCCCGCCCAGCCTGCAGAAGGAGAGGGTACCCTCGGCGTTTGTCGCGTCGTCTGTCTCACATGTCTTATTCTCACCAAGACGCTCTATTCCCACAAGCCAAGGCACCAGACGACGTTTCAGCATAGCTCATATCGTGAGTCGTAACAATACGACACGCACTCATAGTGCTGCGCCAGATGCCCGCTTGTACTTCGACGTCTCACAGCGTCCTGCTGCAGGCTATTCTGGCTTGCAAGGTGAGGTTGGACCTGGTTTTTGACCTCCCCGAGCTTAGACAGATGTTGCAACACCTGCAACCTTAACTCGCCCCGAGGATAATCGTTTCTTCATCGTTCTCTTGATCAGGCTTTTTCTCAATGCTGCAGAACAACCTCGTTCCTCGACGTGGCCAGAAGTCAACCACGATGCTGGCAGAGCAGCGTATCTTCCAATCTGGCTGGATTCACCCATCGATAGGGGCGGCTAAGCTTCCTCTCTGAGCCTGAGTGCTTGATTGAGATCTCTGGTCCTCCTGAGTCATCCTTGGTGACTTTGCGGGTGGTGTCGATCCCTTGCGCTGGTGCTGTTGGTTTCCCCCCAGTTTGACACCAACGAGATGGCCACGTTGGTGGAGTTGCCGGCATCGTAACTAGACAACGGTGTCCCTTCACTGCACTACCTGCTCCTAGACCGTCTTCCCCGATGCCCTCAAAGTGTCGAGTGATGGCTGAGCGTGAGTTGTCACTCATAAATCAGCTCCATGCCCCTTTTGAAAGAGCCTAGCTGAGGGTGTCACAGGCAGTCTAGCTGTCTAGATCGCTACAGCTGCTACTCCGTCATACTTGTATCACTTTGGTGCGAGACCCTTGTGGCGACTTTTCTTTCGTACTACCATCCTTTGATAGTCATGACATGAACTCAGTTTCAAGTCGCAGAAATAGCAACGATGGTCGGTTTGCTTTCTTGTCTGTTTTCATTGTAGAGGAAGAGTGCTTAGTGGTAAATTCGGTTGAGCATGTGGTGCCGGTGGTGCATACTCTGCCCTCTGGGCCTCCTGGCTCTCGACTTCTCGCCGCTGGTGCTCCTGCTTCTCAAACACTGCCCTTCGGGGACGCCCCTCTCAGCTTCGGCCCGTGAAATGTCCTCTCTCTCAAGCTCTTGGAGCCCGAGATCTCTCCGCTGGGTTTCTACTCTCTTTATCCCTTGTGCTCGAATTCGCTCTGCCTTCTCGGGATTTTCGGCAACCTCTGCCAAGAAAGATAGGTTGTAGGTGTTGCCCGAAGACGGCGACGGCAGGCGCAGGCGCAGCCATAGAAGCAGAGTAGGTGTAACTGCTGTCGCGTTCATGGTATTTGTGCGCTGTCGTCTTGCTAGCCATCTTCTTCGCATTCTCCTCGGAGGCCACATGTCCAGCGGCGTGTAAAGGCTCTTTAATGCCACGATGCCTCGATGCGGCTCTCTCGAGACCTCAAAATCCATCTCGTCATCCTGGTTATGCTCCTGCTCTGGTGGATGGTGAGGGTGACCTGACGGAGGGCCGGAAGAGATGGAGGCCGGCGAGAGAGGTGTATGAGGAGGGCGGGACAAGAGGACGAGGAGGGACAGCGTTCTTCGTCACTCGATGGTTGTTGATGGTCGGCCTGCGAGGGACCTTGCCACCGGTTCGTGGCTGCTGATGCGGAGTGCGGTGTCGAAAGAACTATGAGCGAAGTCAGGCTTTTTAGCCGGGGTAGCCTAAGATATTTGGACGTACTCTAAGATGATGTGGGCTAGGCCTGAAGTGCTGCATTTGCGTGCAGCTTCAAGCGGGCGTAGCTCAAGTCCGGCCTCTTGGCTGCGAAACACCGCACCGTGAAGAAGCGTGTTGCCAGGGCGCAACCGTCGTAACAGCACCCCGTGGGTAGCAACTCCATGCCGGTATTATGCATTCCAGGGATGGGAATGGCCCCTCGTTGAGTGCCAGTCCAGCAAAGGGGAAGACGAAGCTTGTAACAAGCTCGGGGCCCGTTTTCGCGTCCTCTCCAATCGGCTTAAAGAAAAGCTCAACCTCCTGCAATAAATCTTGGCTCGATGCCCTTCTCGGTTATGAGCTCGTTGCAGAGAATGCTCCCTCTCGGGATGCGTATCGCGGGCGACGTCTGAGATTGAACTGTGTCTTACAGAATCGTCAGTCCGTATGCCTTATGTGGCGATGGCTCGTTGTATGAGCCCTCGGCAGTATGGTAGCTGCATGGTAATGTGGCTGTGCTGCTGTCTTGTCTTCAGATCTGATGGATGAAGAAGATCAGATCTGCCAGCGGTCTCAGTGGCCACAGCTTCGAGAGTGTCTCTATCACGGTCTCGGCCTCCATCTAGGTCGTGGTCGTGGTGGTGCCGGCGGTGCCGCTTGTGGTTCATCACTGCAGGACCGAGGATGGACCTGATTGACTCAGCCGTGGCTGGCAGGGAGTTCTCGCTTCTCGGAGCAGCCAAGTACCAACGGATATCAAAGTCCATCTGGCTGTAGATCTGGGTCATCATGCCGTACCAGGTGTCGCCATCGTCGAGAATGTCCATCTTCCTAGTGTACCACTGCTTCTGCTGAAGGTGCTCAACGGCGAGAGGATAGGGTTGCCGATGTAGGTCAGGTCGCTGAGGTAGAGCCTTCCATGCGTAAACTTGTCGGCCGCTTAGCAATATTTGGTCATTGGCGTTAATTGGCAGTGTCATCAGTTTCATTGACAACGTCATCAGTTCCATTGACAGTGTCATCAGTTTTCAATGACAGTTCCATCGGTTCCAATTGACAGGGTCATTGTTTTGACCTGAATCGCTGGCGGAGAGCGTCAAGGATCACTAGCATTCCTCCATCTCGCAGTTACTGGCGTCTCTGACCAGTGAGCTCGCTGTTCCACGAGATCAAGACGGGGCCATTTCGTAAGATGTGAATAAGCTCAGGAATCCGGCTCTCAGCGCCTGGGTTGACGGTTTATGTGTCGGCGGTATTGGTGAAGATCTGGGAGCGCTCTGGGAAAGCCATCAAGTCGATGAAAGCGAGAGTCTTGCTTGAAGAGACTTCGGAGACCTCAACCAGGTTATATTCAAGCCACCAGGATCCAGAACGCGTAGAAGACGGGCCTTCGAACGATCGTCAGGGCTCAGATCGCGTTTGACCTTGGTCACCAAGCCCAGGCGCGAGCGAACAGTTAAACCAAGGCCCAGATTCAGCAGATCGCACGGCATACCCAACCCAGATCAATGGCTCCATCGAACGGTCGCCATTTGGCAAGCCTTTTGCTAGGATCCCGTCGCCCACATCGATTTCCAGCTCGTTTTCGTCAATCCCGCGAGATTCCATCGATTTCCGGCCTCGCCATCGACTTCCTACACGGCCGCCTTCCATTTCAATCGACCTGACGAGTCAGACTTCGATTTGCCGTCGAGTCAGCGAGTCAGAGCTCAATACGGCGAGATTTCCATCGACCCAGCGACCCAGAACGCGAAAACCCATCAACCTGACGAGCCAGACTTCAATTCCCTGAGAAAGCCAAGCAAGATGGCAAACCAGCCCAGTGATCAGCCAGATGGCCATCCAAGTCAGAGCGGACAGTCAGACAGCCAAAACAGCCAGAATATGGGACATCCACGTCCTAAGAAGCTTGGCGTCAACCTGACAACGATCCGCTACCTCGATGGGTCGGTCACTTCGCTTCACGCGGAGCTAGACTCTCTGATGGAGATGATGAGGACCCAGAGGGGCCAAAACCAACAACTGGCAGCCCAGGTGGCTCAATTGCTGCTCAATCTCCACGCCGCCAGCCATCTCTGGCTGGTGAAGACGACGATTTGGAGATGGCTAGTCATTCCAGCTTCCTCACCGCGAGCGACCGTTCCGTGAGATGACCTCCCACCACGAGATCAACCCTGAGAGACCATCCTTTGCTCTGTTCGCCCCGGCCGACCGGCAGCAATCTGCCTTCCCATACAACAACCAGCACCTCTACAGTACTCCATTCAATCGTCAGACTGGATCTCCATTCGAGGGCAAGCCTCGCACCTACATCAAACACAGCGAGGTCGGCCAGTTCAACCGAACCTATCCAGCCCAGATGACCTTGGGATAATCTCTGAAGGCAAGACGCTCGTATTCACAGATGTGATGGCTGTCCAAGAGCGCCTCGATAGCTTCACAAACGACGCCAACCCAGAGGCCGAGAACCAGATCCTCAGCTTACTCGACACCTTCGGCCATTTTATGGCCCTCTGCAAAGCTTGATCTTGCAAGCTGGCTGTTTCCATGGTCTGCAGGCAAATAGAGTTCCCAGTGTGACTCTTGTCGGTGATGCTGTTGAGGGGGTTTGAGGTGTTTGTGTGAATCAGGAGTTCAGGTAAACTTTAACTCTATTTTGAAGTGTGTCGGATTGGGCGCTGGGTATTGCGTTCCAACCCGTGTAGCAAGAGGTGACCAAAAACCACATAATAATAATAATTACTCGACACCTTCTTGAGCGGCTCGGCGTTGATCTGATGGAACAGTGAGCGTCGCCAACTGCGATATGGAGGAGGCCTGCCAGCAGTCCTTGATGCCCTCCGCCAGCGATTTCGGGCAGGACCTAGCTATCGCCTCCGCCAAGTTCACGCGAGGCAGGCTGTCGCTCAGCGACTTGGCCGATGATCTCAACCAGCTGACGACCTTCATTCAAAAGAAGCTGCGGTACGCCAGGCAGATAGGCATACTTGACGACAGCACCAGCCAAACCGGCCACGCAGGCTATCCCAGGGTCTTGCGGGTCTAGATCCGTAGGATCGAACGGCCAACTTCGCTCGGCTTCATGCCGGTGCGAAGCTTAGTCTCGAATGGAGATTCTGTCTGGCGGTTGTAGGGATTATCGTGGGTTTTCGGGTAGGTAGATTGCTGCGGCCAGCGGGGGCGACCAGAGAGAAAGATTGTCTGCCATTCTCCGGCTTGATCTCGCGGTGATATGTCATCTCGCAGTCTGGGCGAAGCTGGCAATGCCCAGTCATCTCGAAATCGTCGTTTCCAACAGTTGGCGAGTAGCGTAGAGATCGCAGTTCGCGGTGAGGAGATTGCTTGCAGCGAGGAAACGGATCGTGGCGCGGAGACGTGTTTTCGCAGCTGCGAGCTCATAATGAGCCGTCAGCTGAGCCACCTGGGTGGCCAGTGGTTGCTTTTGGGACATCTGCGTCCTCATCATCTCCGTCAGAGAGTCGGTCCATCTTCGAACGGAGTGAGGTTGCAGACTCGTAGAGGTACTGGATCTTAGAGAGGTTGACTCTAAGCTTCTCAGGACGTTGGGTGTCTGGCTCTCCACTTCCGCCTGGAGTGATTGCCGGCCGATCCCTGGGCTAGTTGGCCATCTGGGCTTCCTTTCTGATGCCGTGGATTCAATGGAGATGAGGCCTGGCTCGCTGGATTGATGAAAGTCGACGTGGGGGGGCCAGATCATGGTAAAAGGCTCGTCAAGGTGCGATCCACAACGTCAAGGGCTGGATCATGAGCATCGGACGTTCAACACCAAAAGCTCGCGTTGAGCACTGAATCCGAGGCCAGTGACACTCTTGGAGGAGGGCGGCCCGCGTCCGGCAGCCTGGCAACAACAGCCGCCACAACAGGTTC
>KV875122.1:0-44543 GCA_001879275.1 Coniochaeta ligniaria NRRL 30616 | reverse complement strand
CTCGTCTCATCTGATCTCTCGTACCTCGTCTCATCTGATCTCTCGTACCTCGTCTCATCTGATCTCGTTGATGGGACGAGACGAAGTCCGATCTCGTTGGTAGGACGAGACGAGGTCCAATCGTACTAATGGAATGAGATCCAAGATGGGAAGAGATCCCACAGGATGATATCGCGACTCCAGGGAGCGTATAAAGACCAGGATCACGTAGATGAACTCCTACACCCCCGAGTCACGCGTATCTACCTCCTCCAGAAAGTACATCTCGACCGTTGCGTCATGAATGTGATCCCCCCTCGTCAATTAGCAGCAACAGCAAGTTGCAGAGCAAGGGGCCGAGTTTCGGGCTGCAAGTGGTTAGCCAGAGACGGGGATAGCCCAACCCACTCAGCCAGCACATACCTGGGACGGATTCTGGATATCCGGGCCTGTTCAGCAGGGCGGGGAGGTCCACCGGTCTTGAAGTCCTGCAGTCCCGCGTAGATAGCCTGAATATGGTTCTCCCCGCTCTCCATATGGCCATGTGCCCTGAGAGTCTCGGTATTCCGAGGAGCGAGCACCAACTGGGTAGTGACGGTGAGGAATTTGTGTTTGTCGGTCTTAAGGATGATGGACAGCTTCTCGGATTCCTTGCTATTCTGGCCAACAATCACCTAGTCTTCCCTGCCGATCTTCCTGAAGCTGATCTATTCATCGACTAGGCTAAATTCCGAGAATCCCGTTTTGGTCTGACGAGTGGTGTTGAACTTTGGCTTCGTCTTGGTGAGCCTAATAGGGCGGACTGCTATGTCCGCCGTGTGCTCGGCCGGATTCTCGGACGCAACACTAGCCTCCTAAGGGGCCTACGGCTCCTAAATAGATAGATCGGCCTCCTGGTCTGAATGTTGCTGGGTGACGGCAGCTATGTTGAGAGTGGCCGTATCCTTATCCACATCCGCATTCGAATCAGTCTTGGGAGATTTGTGTATGTGAGATATTGCCACGGGATCGACCTTCTCGACAGCCGACTCCTTAGGAGCCGCCTCATCGACAGCCGCCTCCACCCACTTGGGAGACGTTCCCTCTGAAGCCGTATCTGCGTACTGCCAAAGGGCCTCCTCTGAGCCTCTGGGTCCGCTTGCGTTTCACCCACACGGGTCAGCGTGGTTCTGGGTTGGGTTCCCAATTCTTCCTGTCTCTTTCTATTTGGACGGCCTCTTGCACTATGATCGCTTTGACGGCATCCCAATGTCCTTCCGACCGCCATATCTTTGTAGTCCGCCTATGCTTTCTTCGCCATTTTCTCATTGACGGTCTAGACGTTTCGCAGGAATCGCTCGAGCGGCAAGCCTCATGGGTCATGGAGGTCGTGGAAAAGTCCCCGCGGGTCGTGGGCAGGTCGTCTGGGGTCGCAGGAAAGTCCTCAGTCTGTGCGGAGGCCGACGGCTTCTTATCTCCCTAGGTCGCAGCCTCCTACACTTCGAGGAACCAATCGCGAACCGTCTTCTCTGGCTTCATTTCGTTATCCTGAAGCAGACATAAGGTCTTGACCAGGAGGGCACATATAATCCGGCTGATGTCGAGCAGAATTGTTCTTCGGACAGCCATAGACTGCTCGTTGTCCACATCTATGCATTTGGATTCGACCATCGTTAGGCCGGAATAGATGGTCTTGACTTCAGATACCAGCTGCGTCTGACTAATCTGACGGCTATCAGGCTGCCTGATCATCCGAGGTCGTTGGTCTTTATCGTCGGCTTCAACGGCCTGCACCTCGGAAGCGACGACAATGGTGGCCTCTTGTTCCCGGCCGGTGACGGTGGCTGTCTCATGCTCCGTGTCGTCCGCTTTGGTGTTCTCCTCGTGGCTTTCGGTTCCCACGGCATCGTTCTCGTTGGGCCTAGGGGACTGCGATGATGTATTGATGATCGTGATTATGATCGGCAACTTCGCACCGGAGTCGATCATAAGAGAGCTATTGTGTTGTTCATTGTTAGTATATTGCCTGTTGGGCTGATGGTATCAGTCATGACATACCCAGAAGCACCGCTTGACGCGCCGAAAGTCTCGATCCGGGGGCAGGCTCCTTTCCTTTAGACCAGCAACCATGGTGCAGTTTTGAATGAAAAGAGCCTCTGCCAGTAGAGCGGCAGAGCTCATGTAGCTGAGGTCGAAACAGAGAAGAACAAAGTCGACTCGTTCGTGATTACAGGCTTCAGCTTCCACAGAGGGCAGGCAGCCGCGCGTGCAACAGCATGCAAACCGTGCGTGGACCGGCATTGTGCCCACGGGAGATCCGACCGGTTGCAAAGAACACAGAGAATAATACAGAAGCGCGCAAGTCATGCTGGAGCTGGAGAGACGAGGAGATGACGGGCAATGAAGAGCGATGACCACAGACAATAAACGGACCACACAGGTAATAAACCCGGACCTCGGCTCCAAGATAGTAAATCAGCAGAAACGGACGCTCCTGCTCCCCCGAAGGTGGCAACGACGGCTTGGCAAATTGGACACGGCCGAGCGTTTTTCCGTCACGCTCTCATGCGTAGTAGGGTTGAAGATCAATCTAAACCCTAAGCAGTCTGCTTCTTACATAAGCGGGACACACGGCCTAATTCCGTATGAGGAAACTCCCCGAGTTTGCCCGAAATGGTAAGAGCATGGGTTAGGGTTTAACCGTCCCGCCATCTCCAGCTTGCAAAAACTTCTCCATCACAAAAGCAAAAATATCCGAGGAGAGCTTGTCTGAACTGTCCAATGACTCGGTCTAACGTTTTCTCCCAGCGTGCACCAGCATCTGGCCAAGCAACACCTGCAGTCCCGTGACAGTGGAGCGACACCTGTGGTGAAGCAACATCTGCAGTGGAGCAACACCTGTCCTTTCGTTAGCGGGAATTCCCAACTCCTCCAACGCCTTTTTCTCTCTCCTTCGGTACTCGACCAACACCACAAACGAGGCAACTGGCGCCACGAATGCCTACAGTGTGCTGCACTACTCTACCTTACAACGGTCGAGCCTTGCTGTCCCAGCTTCGCAGCCCTTGGAAAAGCGCCTCGTGAACTCCCACACGCCCCATGATCGAGAACGACTCAGCGATCCGAGTACCAGAATGTCAGATCTCGACTTCCCGTGCACCTTGTAGCACTGCAGCTCTTGCTAACCGCTCTTCTCTCCAGCAGGGGCCCATCACCGATCCGAGTCACCATTGACACCTCAAGGTGGCCTGCAGAGCTTGGAACAGCGACAGTGCCAGAGCTTAGGGTTAGGACACACATAAAGTGGCCGCCTACCGATTGATCCCACCACTTCAGTCCACCTACCGAATCAATCACGCGCAACTAGTCAATCCAACGAGAATCCAAGGCAAGTGGCTTCCTCCACCTCGAAGCGATCGCGTAGCTGACATCAAATCGCGTACATAGTTTACAGTATCCAAATCCATCAATCGCGAGGCCCCAGCTCCTGCGATCAAATGGCCTCAATCAGGTTATCCCCCCTCCCTCCTGTCTGACAACGAACTCTTCACACTTACTTAATCTTCTCCAAAAGACCAGCATATCAATACCTTAGGACGAACGAGGAAGATGCCCCGTTGGGCGACTGTGGCATCTCAAGCGACTGGAACTACGGCAGATTGGCCAAGAGACCCGATGCGGCGCCACTTCCGAGCGACAGCAAGACGCAGCATACTGTCCTGACACCCAGTTCATTCCCGGCCGGCAAGAAATACAGTTCTCCGACCCTGCCTTCAAGATCGAGGATACCGTAGATTTTGCAAGAACCTTTGCGAGATTAAAGCCAAAGAACTATAGGAGGAAGACGACGTCCGGGACGTTAGGGCTAATATAGATGAGCGAAGTAATACGGATGGTATCATAGAATACCTGGCGGACTAACCTATACTACGCTCGTCAGAGCTATGATAAGGGAAGCAAGTGCCTTTGAGCTCGCTCTCGTCTTTATTCTTTCTTTCACTAGACAATCCAATATCACGGGGCTTACTGTGCACGACTTGATCTGGCTGCACGCAAGGCAGGGCCCCCCCTGGGCTGCTAGATGGACTCCAGACTCTCGAGCTGCGACGATAGCTGAGGGTTACGGAGGAGGCGTACGAATGCGAGGTGGTGTTGATGCCACTCGCGGAGCTGGACGAGTTGGAGGGACAGGCTGCGCGGAACCCTGCTGCTGCTTTGAGGCTACCATGGCTGCAGATGAAAACCTGAGTCCTGAGAAACGAGGACTGAGTTTGACTGCAGAGACGCCGGAGGTCTGTAGGCGTAAGAGGCATTCTTGACGAGGGGACTGATGTAAAAGGCGTCTCAGTCTTGAGAACACGTAGGGCTGGGCTGGCAATGGCACCCTACTTTGTCCTTGCCCTGTAGGATGGGGATTCCTCTTGAGATAGAAAAGAATCGAATGTTGGAGCGACTATCCTCCTTTCCCATGGTCAGATCTCAGCACTACCACATTGACATTTATCAGCTGCGAGAGTTAGACCAGACGTAATTTCGGATCTAGCGAGCATCCTACCACACCGATGCCACACTTTGGTCATCTTTTCGCTTGTGAGTGATACATGCTAGACAAGCAGAAGTGTCTGACTGAGGAGGACGGCTTGTGCTCTGGAAATCCGGTGCCTACTTGCTCTACATTGCCGTCGTTCACTTCAAAAGCGATCGTCAACCGCACTGTCACAAGCTGGAGGAGTGGTGCTTTTGGCGAAGGGACTACCCGACATTGTTCCCTCTTCCTTGCCAAATCTCAAGCGAAAGCAAAGAGCCCTAGCGATGCGCATCACCGCGCCTCCCTATCCTGCATTGATAATAACCAGCGCCTCCTCTGTTGCCAAGACGAGTATCACGGCGTGCGAGGCTTGTCCTCTTAGGCTAAGAGGTCGTTACATCAATTAAGAAAGAAGTTCTAATCATTTACGGCCTAGGCAATCGATGATTTGGCGCCAAGAGAACATTTCTGCCCTTCTTGACAGCACCTCTAGCCGAAACATCGAAACGATCCGGACCCGGACCCGCTTTTCCCGGAGCAAGACGCCGGAGGATCCCGGTCGAGACCCGGAGCTGGACAAAAAGCATCTCGGGCTTTGCGAGAGCGGAGATGGCTTTCTGCCATGAAGTCTCCGCCAACCTCGAGTCGTACACGTCGTCGATCATCAAGTACGATACCGCTGTCATTGCAGCATCCTTCGATAACCTATTCAGAAACGTTTCCGATGTCTTTCTTCGTCTCATCGGGCCAGTATGCCTTTTAATTAGCTTGACTACCCTGCTTTTCTATGGTACAAGGCCAGGCAGTACGTCAAATGCCCGTCGCGTTTGCCAGCCTGCGTCTATATAAGATTCCAACCGTTGGTCTTGGCAATGCACGATGGAAGAAAGCAATAACGAACAGGATCAGCATGCAGCCATTCAATGTAGTCCCCACGGCCTTGCGGCAACCTCGCCTGAATCAGTACTCGGCGTGACGGGCAATATCAATCGTGATGACGACACGGGTCAGGTAGCAGAAACTTCACAAGTAAGTATCAAGGCTAACATTCACCGAGACAATAATAATACACATGAGCATTCACCCTTTGGACAAACATGGTAGTCCTGAGAGACCCATAATCACATATTCATAGCTCGGGACACAGCTGGAGACACAGCCCCAGTCACGGTCGCCGGCTCAGTCGCAGGCACCATAACCCTGATCAACTGGTCGACCTCAGTATACAGCGGCACCAGTCGCTCCAGGGGAGCCACCTCCTCGTCGAGCTCGGCTGCGGCAGCTTCCAAAGACGTGAGCGTCTCCGTCGCGGCGTCAACCGTCGCCCGAATCTCGGTCACAGTGGCCTTTGCATCATCGACAGCCTTCATGCGTGTTGCCCGGTCTTTGTCGAGCTCGAGTGCAATGAGGTTGAGCCTGGCACGGTGTAGCATTGAGGCCCTGCGAGCATGATTGTCCTCAAGGTCGTCATCGCCCTCATCATTGCCCTCCTTATCGTCCTCATCATCATCTCCATCATCACGCCCATCAAGACCCCCATCATCACCGCCATCATCACCGTCACCATCGCCGTCGCCATCGCCGTCGCCATCACCGTCACCATCACCGTCACCATCACCGCCATTATCGAGACCAATCTCAACAGGAGCAAGTCGAATCCCACCAAACGCAACATCAAACTCCGCCAACTCCTTTCTCCTCTGCACCAGCCTTGACCCAGCCCTAACCAGCGCCTCCCCCCCCTTGGCAACAGCCCCGCGTGCCTCCTCGATACCAACCACCACAGCCTCCCGGGACCGTCTCCCGCGCGCGAGCTCGGCCCGCAGGGACTCCAACGTGTGCTTGAGCGGGCTATCGACGAAAAAGCCCTTGAGCCTGCGGATGCAGTCCATGATGTCGACCGCTCCGTCCTGCTCCTCGCTGTCGTCGACGGCGGAAGAGGAAGAAGCTGCTGCCAGGGAGGAGATGCGTCCTGGAGGTGCTGCCGCGTCCTCGGAAAGCAGCACCAGCTCGAGCTGCTCCTCGGTCCAGCCGCTCCACGGCCGCGGCAGACGGTTCCGCGCGTCGTTGCCGAGTCTGACGGCCGCCGGACCATTTGTTTGGGCGAGTCTGTGGAGGAGGCCGATGCCTTGTTCGTCGCGGCTTGAGGCCTTGTAGCGGAGGGCTTTGATTAGCTGCATTGTGTTGCGTATGGTGGGGCGGAGGTCTTTGTCTAGGTACTCTTGCTTGAGGGATGTTAACTTGGCGGCTGCCGCCTCCTCGGTGAGAGGATGAGGGTTGGGCCTGAGAGGAGGGAGGCTGGACCGCTGCTGAGGGTGACGGCTGGCGTGTGTATTGTGTGGGAGTGGTGACTGATCGACGTCTGTGTCCATGGTTGGGGTGTCTATGCTGGCTGGATCATGCAGCTCGGTTGGTTCGGTCTCTTTAGTCTGGTCCTCGTCTGAAGACTGGTCGTCCTCTGGTGTCTGGTCGCTATCGGATGTCTGGTCGCTCCCGGGTCTCTGGTCACGCACGACGGATGTCTGGCCGCGGTCGGAAGTCTGTCCAGTCACTGAAGTCCGCGAAACGTCAGTTCCGGCAGGTGAGCTCGCAGTCCTCTTCTTGTTAATGTCCAAGGCGATCTTGGGGACGTCGTATCTCCAGAGCGGGCCAGTACCAGGACTGAGCTGCAACATGGCCTCGAAGAGTTCGCCACCCAGTTGCCACAGCGTCCGTGGCGCGCGGCCTTCGTCGAGGCAGTTCTGCGTGAGGCTCTTCATGTAACTCAGCTGGACCGAGTTGAAATGCATGGGCTTGCCGACATCGCGGTCTCTGAGGAACCGGCGCGGGGGCAGATAGCCGTCCTTGCCCCACGTGTTGTTGAGAAACTCGGTGTTCCGAATGTCGCGGTTGAGTGTCTTGTTCCGCGACTTCGTTGGGGTATTGCCGGTGGTGCTGTCGGTGGTGTGTGGTAGGGCAGAAGCATTGGAGTTGCGCAAGCGCTGACGCATAGGGGGAGGAGACGCGGATGAGGCGGCGGCGTGTGGTGCTGGGCGGACTGTGTCGGCGCCATTGCGAGTTGGGATGCCAGATGTGGCGGTCGTGGTGGCGACGCGGATCGTGTCGGAGGTCATGGCGACGGAGGGGTACAGTTGTCGATCGACGGCAGTTCGACGTGAGAGAGCGAATGAAGGAGTATTGTTTCAGCGAAATGGCATCGTGTGCCGCTGAATGTCTTGGATGACTTGGTCCAAGATGATGTTGCAGTTTGTCTGTCGTCGAAATAAGGTGGAGATGCAGGGTATTCCGGGGTGCTGCATCTGAAATGGTGGGGTTTTGGCAGGGGTGGGGTGGCTAACCGCTTTCGTACTAGTACGCTGGAAGCTTCCAGTTCGCACACTTGCCTTAGGGTTAGGGCTAGCAGGTACAGACATTTGCCACATCGCGCAGCTGCTCCGTGACTTCCCCAACAAACTCAGCCTCTTCTTCGCACCAATGTTCTACACCTTGAAGTCTCCAGATGTCATGGCAAGCAGATATCAACCCAACAGCGTCACCAACCTACCAGCAGCACAGCTAGACCAGCAAAGAAGTCAAGGTGAAAGAACCCTAATCTCGGTCGGGAAACCTTGCTAACGTCAGAAAACGGAATACAGGCATCCTCTTCCTCCATTTCATCAGAGACCGCGACGCCGGCAAGGCCATGCACCTCAGTTCGGTCCAGCTGAGTTACCTGGCGTCGCGCACACCAATAAAGCAACACGAGTCCGCGCCTTATAGCTTCGTCAGCTTCGTCCAGAACGAGCACACCAGCCAAGAAGGAGGTAAGTAGTCCACAGTACCAATAGTGTGCCGTCATCTCTATCCACTGACATCCACATGTAGAAGATACATACTTAATGCTAGTCTCCGCCGACCTCCATCTGTCCGACACTCTCCGATCAAGCTCGTCCTCCAACGGCATCGCACACTCCAGCCGCCAGCTCAAAGCGACGCTGGCAGAATACACTGGGCCCTCATATCATCTTGCTGCCCTTCCAGATGTTCGCTCAGTCAACCTGGTCCCAGCATCACGGGGGTGAATGCTGCAGCTGAGAGTGCTGGGGTACTCTGTCTCCTGGTTGCGACATGACGTTGCGTATACCCCTCGAGGACAGAGGGTCCAGTGACGGAGCAGAGCTTACGGACGCTCATCACCCCCGGCATCAATCTTACGAGCCCACGGCAGTACCTTGCTCGACCTCATCCTAGTTGCTGCCTAGGACTAGTCTGTCTTCCGCACTGGCGCAGATGCCGATTCGTTTTCAGGCACAACTGTTTGTTTGCGTCACATCGAGTTCCTGCACTCTTGTTGTTTTCACGACATTTGTCCTACCTACAGCGATGTTTCCTACAGCTCTTCCCACCTCTGTGAATCTAGACCACAGGTATCCTTCCAGTGAAGAGTTTGGATCATTGTTTCAGTCATTGAGTTGAGCTACCGATTCCTTGTTGCGTCGCTCTTGGTAGTCCAAAGTCTTGAATCTACTGTGTCACTTGGCCTCTCTTGCCGTTTCTTTCTCTTATCCTCCTACACCCTTATCGCCTTGGTGTCTCTGGTAGTAAAGCACACACTGCTTAATCGGTCACGGTAGATCTACGCGTCCCAGTCTGTTTCATCCTGTAACATACCGCGCCGTTTCAGACGACTCTGGGCCCCCACGAATCAGGACCAACGGATATCTACCATGCTCCTTACGCTTATGCAACAAGTCTCTCTGAGCTTTGCGTTTACTGACTACTCCAGCGTCATCTTTTGTCCCTACATGCAACTCATTGTCCCTAGACTCTAGGTTACCTACTGTCTCTCTGGGATTCAGGCCCCTACAACTGTGAGTTCCGCTTTTGTCCCGTGGCTGTCCTATTTGAGGACTAGGCTGGTGTCTCGCTGTACACAAGAACCGCATGCTGTCAGCAACAGAGTGGTAATTCCTGTCTTCTCCATATCACCCAAGGCGTCTATTCAGCAAGCCTACCGTACAAGTAAAACAGTCCTGTTACTGGTAGTACTCACGGCGTTTAGCCTGGCTTGGAAACGTCTACTGCCTCCGACGGCGCTGGCAATGCAGACGCGAGTGATATGTACGCTATGGATGGTACCTTTGGCGAGATCAAGACTCGCGATGCTGGCAAGGCCGGCAAAAGCGCTGGCGCCCGGTCAGACTGCACCGAGACTACAAGCGACCGGGATTTGTGCCCGAAAGCTTTCTGAGATGGGCATAGCTTCTTGGATAAGCCACAAGGTGGACCCACGCGTGAAGAGAGAGTTAGGACAAGATCGACGCGCTATGCCTTTGCTTTGATAATGAGATGACCTACCCGATATCGGCAAGTTGCTGCGGGAAGCGGTTGGCATATGGTATTTGCCCGAGGCAAGGAAGGTACCTTGCTCAGCATCCTGATGAAGGAAGGAGGTAGAAATGAAATGAGAAGCTGGGAGGTCAGTTATTATTGACTGCGATATATGAGAGTGATGGCATATGCGATCATGTAATCGCCATGAGTGGTTGGCCACTGCGAGACGGTCGAGCGTTTGTCTCAGGATCTCAGCTCTTTCCACTGTTCACATCAATCACTCCACCCTTCTCCTCTGCCTGTGCTACGAGCCGGGCAACCCAGATTGGGCCAACAATGACCTCTCGCTGCTGAATATGCCACTGATTCCCTCGTCCTTCTCTCGGTGAGTCCGCTTCTCAGGCGGCAGAGAGGCATTCGCGCGGCTGAACCCACAAGCACACAGCAAGCTGTCGCCTCACTTAAGGGCCTAACTACCGTCCGCCACTATCTAAAACATGCCCTGCCCTGGACTATCGTTCCCGGGCAGGAAGCCGAAGCGGCTGTCCGTCTGAGGCTCCGGCACCAACTCCCTACCTTCCAGGTTCCATCCATCACCTCCTCTTATACGCATCGGCTGCTGCAAGCGACACTTATCTTGTGCGTTTCCCGTGGACTCACATGGGGCATTCTCGCAGTCATGTGCCGTTCCATTGAAGACGTCCACGGCGCTGGACTGTAGGTGAGGGGCGTGGGATACTGGGCGGCGGGCCGGCGCCTGAGCCGCGAAACTTCTTTCTCTGACTTGTACTGGTCATTTTCCCGTCTGATGCGGCGCTCGGCGACCTTGGCCAAGTGGGCCGTGGTATGGCGTTGGATAAAAAATCGCTCGATTGACGTCATAATGGTTTTTGTCTGTCCGTGGCCAGTTCATGGCGTATCTTCGCTGTTCCCAATTAGGACTAGCGCTGTGCCGCCTGGAGGCATTCGCTTTTCGACCACAGCATCTTCGCCCAGTTGGCAGGCAGCCGGCTGAACTTGCTTATCGTTTGTTTCCGTTATCGTTTGTTCCCTTGTCCATTGTCTCCTTATCGCCATTTTTATCCATTGTAACATTGTTTGACATCGAGACCTTTCCTTTCCTTCCTGCACCACCACATCTTATTAAAGTACACAAGCACGCCTGTTCGCGCAACTCCAAGGTTGCAGCTCAACTAATAACGACGCTGTATATGTGGAGGGTTCCTGCCAGGAAGCGGCAAGAGAAGAGGTGCACATCCCACATCACTACCACTGGATAGAGGGGCGGGTTCACCAGGCCCAAGGGCCCGGTTCTTGGCTCGTTGCGAGGACTCTCTTGAACCTGGGGGAGTGGAAACCTCAGTTCCCCAGTGTCTTCAAGTTCCAAGGCATAGAAGATTACATCCCTCCGCCGGATGTGCTGTCCGGGAAGCGCAGGTTCCCAGAGTCGAATGTTACACCTTGCATCCTGATCCGCCGATCACAGCAAAAAGCCATCCCCAGTGGTTCCAATGCCACCTCTTCTCCGAGGACTACGGCCTTCGGTTTGATACCTTGGTGGCTCCAAGACGCTTCGATGGCCCTCGGAAGTCATTTGCTCCTGCTAAAACGATGACATTCATTCATTATCTAGGTGTTGTTATCTCTCTTTCCATACATCCTTCGTCGCTCCGTCGCGTTATCCACAAGTCCTTCACTTCAGAATATTTTCTGTCGTCCCTTATTCCTATTGAACGACCAATTAAGCGACGACTTGTGTTTTTCGCCCGAAACCGTGCGCCGAGACTAGGCCGAGGAACTGAGTGAACCTCTGATTTGGGAACAAGCTGCTTTGGCCTCCTTGAACTGCTCATTGAGTCGGAGTGATGGGTGACAAATAAAGAAAGGCACGCTGGCAACGAACCGCAATCGCATTGACTGGCACCTCGTCAGTCAGACGTGCGCACTCATGGACAGTCTGCCGGGTGTTTACCTCCTGCAGGTCGTACCGAGGGTCGGTGCCAAACTGCTATTACGTCCAACCACTCATGAGCCAACTCTTTCCAGGCTCTGGATTTAGTCACCACAAGAGTGTATTCATACCTCTCCCAAAGTTTTACCTATGTTCATCTTCTTCTACTTGTTTTATTCCAATGTGCCTTCTGGTGCGTATCTTACTCTCATCCAGCCGGAACATTCACCCCCACAAAGTGGCATAGTTACCAAAACCCATCCCAGGCTCCGAAGCAGGCGACCTGTGAGCTCACCTGTTCTGTATCGCCTCATTTTCGCGCCGTCTGCCCATGGGAGATTGCCGCATCCTTGCCAGCAACCATTCTTCATGTTCCTCTGTAGCTCGAGAACTGGCAGTTCGGATATTCTTTGCCCGTACCTGATCCCTGATAAGGAACTTTATGCAGTTCCGCGCAAGGGACAGTCCACTACTCCCCCAGACCGGTGTCCCGGAAACTCTCAGAGAAGGCCCTGATCGCCACCCCCTCCGTCCCTTGGTGGCGGGAACGATGCACCGATAGTCCCCAGCACACAAGCAGCGAGCGTTTCCGAAAACTGGCAGGCCTAAGGTCCAGAGGTGGCACCACCTCGCATCAGCCACAAATGAGGCTCCTATCGTGGATGGAACAGATGATAGCGCGTCTGCATGTTGGTTGCTCCGATACTCCCACATGGCGCTAATGCAGGACGTGCCTCAGCGTCAACGGTCACCTGTCCAGGTGGAAAGAACCTTGAGACACTCCGGTTTGAGGATGAGATCAGGACTCGAGTCGGCAAAACACCGTACCCAATTTTTTAGAGAAGATCAAATACATCACGGGGATCAACCATCAATCAACCCTCGGCAAACAATAATAAGTATCCGGATTGTACCAGTGGTTGTTGAGATATATGGTGCTGAAGTCAGCCATACTTTGGCAGTTCTGGTGGGTCGATCTGCGACATGGACTAGTGTCGTTGCGGGCAGGTGTGTCGGTTCTTGGCACCCTTCGGGGCTGATAACTGGCAGGACGATGACAACAACAAAAGCGATACCCCGCTAGACTTTTGATGGAAACGCAATCTTGATAACGCAGCGTCGATGGCTGACGAAGACCCCGAATCACAACCATCCGCTCCAGGCTAGGATTAGTCTCTTCCGGCCAAATGTCGAGGGCAATCTCCTGCTGATTACGATTGCTGGCTTCGCAGTTTTCATCAGCGCTTCCTTCTCCTTCCTCGGAGTTGTTGTCGCCTCCATCAACGTCTCCAACCTGCTCGTCGGCTTGGTTCCACATGTCCTCTTCGCCAGAGATCTCCCCGTCATCTTCATGCCCATCTGTCGAGTGTGCCTCCCAGTCTCCCACTGAGGCAGAGTACCATTCTTCCTGGGAGAAGAAATCGTACCAGTGTGTGGTATGCAATTGGGGCATTGTGTCCTGCCATATACATTGGGTCCGCTTTCTTCGGCACTTTGATATAGACCATACCGTAGAAGCATCGAGGTCATAATATCGCTACTGAGACCAGGGCGAGATCACTTTGAGCAATCACATAAGCCCATATCGTCATCAGATGCCTCTTACTATTCAGGTTACCTTGTACTACTGATAAGTAAGACTTCACTGGGAAAGAAGTCTTCTCGGTCAGAGCAAAGCCGCGTCGGGACTTGACGTAGAGGTCAAGGCCAGTCTGCATGTGCAGCAGGGGGATGTCTCGGCGTACATCAAAGCAAAATGCTTGCCATAACCATCACGTTACAGCGCTTCTTCGCTCTTCAGGAGGCCCCGGACAAGGAATCGGATGCCCGCTAACAGCGGCATCATGAAGAGAGTAGATGCTTACTTTGTATGATGTTGTCGTCTCGCTCCACTAGGTTGTCTCGACAGCTGGAGTGTTGCTATAGCAGGAACTCGGATTCGACCTGATGCCAGGATAGCGAGTCCCACGCAGGAATAGCAGACCACCTGTGGCTTGGTGTAAGAGCATAGTCCTCGTCAGAGAGGATAATACATATTCAGCCACTTGACTGATGACGTCTCCGTCCCGGGAGATGCATGGACATGGAATGCTGGGCAAAACGGAAGATACCTTCCGACTGGCACCCCCTCGATCGTCGTCTTTTGAATCACGACCACCTTAGAGGTTGATGTTGAGACGGATATTGATGATTCCTCGCGCATAGCTGAGCTGATCTTACTAATGTTAGATCTACTTCCCTCGCCCTGATGACCTGACTATTCATCCATCTTCGGCACTTGTAGAGACAACATTAAGAGAAAAGTCGATGAGATTGATAAAGTCGACAAAGTCTGTGAGTTTCGTAAGTGTTGTTAATACCGTGTTCCAAGTCTAGATGTTTTGGTTCCCAGATACGCTTATGTTCAGAGTCTCTAAGAGCACTTGGCAGTATTCCCAGCGACTTGCTTCGCGACGTGGATACTGTTTCGGTTATAGGGAAGCTATGAATGCAATCCTTGAGAGTTCAGTAGCCGAACCTATCGCAGCCACGTCAAAACAGACTACCATCTTCAACACGATCCCCGGCACTCCGAAGTCTCCGGAGAGGAACACAATACCTCACCTATCGACAATGGCTAGGGTGTTATGCGCTTCTCGTCAGATAACAGCTTTGTTCTACCTGGCCCGTATCACTAGCCCAGCATGCTCCTGATCATGGCAATGCAATGCCTGGTGTCTTGCTGCGTGAGTCTCGATTGCACCCTGGCACAAACGCAGTACCAGACGAGGCTAAATGGGCTCACATGTCTACAGGACCAGCAGAGCAGAGATCGGAGGTTGTCGTGAAGATCAAAATATCAAAAGGATCCAACCTAGCAGAGCACAAGCTTGCTTTAGATGTAGCAAACCCAATTGCTGATACAGCATATGAGCCATTTCTAATCAGACCTAGACACCTTGCAACACACGAACATCTTGCACCCAGCTACAAAGATGCGGCACAGGTAACCAGCTGCCAATCGTGCCTAGCTGTCATCCTTACTCTTACCACTAGATCGCCGTGGTCATTGTCATTGATGGCATGGTTAAAGCCGACAGGCAATACAGCGGCACGCTACCTATCATATATGCATTGGAGAACTCGGGACGTACTACAGTATCCGTGGACCCTACTCTCTCTCTTTTCGTCACACACTACAATCAACCTTCCTCGACTCTCGCCCGCCCCTCTCGTCTATCCTTACGCGTCTTTTGGGCCACTTTGCCCTCTCTGAGCGTCTCCTTATGCATCAGGGCTTCATATTGGATATCCCTCACTAATACGTACGTTTGGCGAGACATAATTACTTAAAAAGCACAATTTGCTTACTTTTGCCCAAAGGAGCGTGCCTCGGGCATAATTCTCTCTCAACTAGGATCCGGCGACAAGATTGCGCTCCCGTACATTGACATTCCCAAATACGATGGCGGAACTGCGGTCCCGAGTTTATAGCACTCTCGAGTCGGGACCAGAGGAAATGTCGCCCAACGTGTTTCTGGCGCACGAAGCAGGCGTGATTATGGGCCTTGATCTCTCCTTTGCAAAGTCCTCTGCAATTTAGCAAGTGACTCTTGTGCCGCTGAAACTTGAATGCTTACAAACGCGTGATATCGCCACCGATCACGATGTCTAGATCCAGAGCTGTACTTGGGGGAACACCGCTGCTTCTTTCGGTACCCGTACGGCACACCCGCGATGGAAATAAACATGTCAACTCAATAACCTGAATATGTCACTTGGGTTCCGACATGCCGCCATTTTAAACACGAATTCGTATAGTCCTATCATCGTTTTGGCCTTCTTGTAACTTTGCTCCTTTAACCGCTGTTTGTATCTTGGCATATTGATGTCCGAGATAAGGCAAAACAAGATGAAGATAGGCTCAGGAAACAACCGGATGTCATGTCTGAGATTACGAGTGGTGCCGCTGCTGCCACACTGTTCTGTCGTATGGCAGTTTCTGTTTGCCATCGTGTCAAGAAACGGATGATGACGTAACCCGCACAATGGAACAATGGGCAATACACACCAATCGCTCCACTGCAGCCGTCGCTCCACTAGGCCGTGACTTCAGATGTCGCTCCACTTTGCCGGTAAACTGCAGGTGTCGCTCCACTGCAGGAGTCACTCCACTATTCAGGTGAAGCTCTACTCCGAAGTATCGCTCCACTGTCCCGTGCCTGAAGGAACACTGTCCTCAACACTTCGCATCACGATGCAATCATCACTTAATTGCTCAGCGAGACACACTGCTGCCGTTTAACCCCAAGTCAATCGCGCGAAGCTGCGACAAAGGCTTTCTTCTCGTGCTTCGCGAACCTCGACATCGACCATGATTACCGACATCTGCTCCCCTGTCGTCAAGGCTTGGCAGCAGTTCCTCCAGACCATGTGTGGTCCATCAGATGCCTCGAAGAAAGACTCCCACTTTGCATGGGGCGGATGGAATCCTAGTCGAGCTCCAAGGAACCGAAACGCAGACTCTTGTACGGAACCCGTCAGCCATTCCAGGTCTTGAGCATGGGCAACGGGCCACAGCACGACAAGAACAAATGCCTAGCCCGTGCGTGTGATTTCTCCTCTCGCAGCCTAGGTACGCAGCTAATCGAACACGTACAGTACATACAAACGAGTCTTCGACAGCTACCTTGATATGCGCCGGATGCTACCCCATTCGTTGGAGCAGCAGAAGCACCGTCAAGGTACGTCACGGCATGTCTCTGTCTCCCCCTGCTTATCCGCTTCAGTCCAGTTTGCATCCTCTCCATCTCCATCTACATCCTACCTAGTCTAGATCATACTTCTAGATAGGCGGGGTTGGCGATGGTTGGTGAAGTTGGTAATGGGCGCCTACAACCAAGGTTCGGCCCGGTCCGTTTGTTTGTTTTAGTACTTCCATTCGTCAGCGGATCTTCAGCGAGAAGACGAGAGCCGAGAGCCTATCTAACTCAAGATTCTCTCTCCAGAAAACCTTGGCGAGCGGTTTGTGCCACAGTACTTTGTGCCACAGTATATTGCGCCACGGCGGTTCAGACGACCTGCTCGACTTCGACAAAGCAATATACGACGTCCGACAAGCGTTGCAATAGACCGGTGAGCGGGCAGGTGGTCAAGGGTGCGTGGGCGGCACTGGTCGACATCTACCCCCTCAACCCAGCTCGCTTCAACTTGTACCTGGGTGTCAAAGAAGCTGGGGCATACGACCGTCCTGACCTGCTTCCAACGTCTTTTATTTTTGACAAGCTTGGGCAAGCTATAATGCTAATGCTCAGGGCGCAAGTCTTGTGTGGAACTTGCCAAGCTGCTTCACCTACAATAATCACAGCGGCGCGAGGTGAAGAGAAGAGGAGAAGGTGCCGAGGGAGAGATACCGAGACTCTCCAGGGATCTCAAGCCGCTGCAGGAGGAGAATCACTTGGCGACGGCAAAGCTGTAGGAGAAAGCAAGGAGTTGGACCAGGATCTGGAAGAGAATGAGTGGAAGGTCATCTTTGCAAAACTCGTTGGCTGGCCCTGCCACTCGTGAGGCCCGCCAGCGAAACGCTACGCATTTTCCTCGGGTCTGTCATAATCCGTTCTGGGGCGCTCCCGAGGGCTCAGAACCAGAAAGGTGTCCCCAGGTTTGCAAATCAGCTCACGAGAAATAGGCTTCGAGGCAGGGTTACGACATTGCAAGCCGCGGCGATGGCAAGCTCTGTATCTTTGCTTGTTTGCCCGCGAAAGACTTGGATAGCCGCAACCAAAGTAGACGGTCGTTCAAAGACCTTGGTATCTCGCGGTCACCAAAATGGCACTCAATACCTTCGGTGGATCGTCTCAGGACGCATTACATTTGTCTGAGCCTGAGTCTTCAGGGGACCACGAGGACGTTTCCGAGCCTTGAAACGCTTCTCAAATCATTGTCGTATCGTGCATAAGGCATCTGCCGAGAGGCGTATCTCGGAAGAGTTCACACCCGATGTCGGTTCCGTCTAAGCTCGATGACATTGAGCGCTGATGTCTCCTCTCGCTTAGCTTCTTTAAGACTCTTATCACTAATGTTATCTAAGAAACGAAAGACAACTTGGAACATCGAACCGTAAAAGTAGGCACTCTTGCCCACAAAGGCGCCACCCAACTAACTGCTAGTCGCCGCCCTGCCTCTAGGACCTTGCATCAGGGAAATTGGCCTCGTCTACCTACATTTATCTGCAAATACACCAGAGTTGCAGAGCCCCATAGATTTCATCAGACACTGCCGATGACTACGATGCCAACCTCACCTTAGTGCCTAACACGTATCGGCCACCAAGCAGATCAAGGGGCTGCATCGGCAGAACCGCATCAGCGACCAGGATGCCTTGGCTCTGCCTGATAAAGCCATGGGGGTGCTTAACAAAGTACAACAGGATGAAAGCATGGAATGCTGTGGTCTAGGCCAGAGATGATCTCCGTACTAGAGCACCTTTGAAGCAGGTGTGACGTTTGCTCGTCGCAACCTACAGCGCGAAGCCCGGCGCGCTGAACTTCGCACTGTTTACGAGAGGGCGTCTTGACATCTTCCAGCAACCAGACTGCCTACCTCCGCCGTACTTTCAGCACCCATCTGTGCCGCTCCCCCCACTGGGCGAACGGTCAAGGTATGCAGAACATGTTCTATGAAGACCCGAACATCCTCAATATCTTGCTCTTGTATATTAGAACGGCCTTTTCTACCCCAATAAGCCCGATGTCCCGATGACGCTGGATCGAAAGATCAACCAGTGCGGCTCTGGTCCGGGTCTCTGTAAGGATGGCAATATTGGCTGGACATAGGAAGACATGGGCGACGGGACGGAGAGTACATGGAAGCTTTCCAGCAAACCGTCATAGGTATTGGCGAGAAAGACTAGGTCATTATATAAGCTGTGTTCTATGCTACAGCCGCCTATAGATGGACTGCCGGTCGTATGAGTGGACATGTGGATGCCACAATCCTACAGAATCAACAGCTAGCATTAGAAATTACCCTTTTTACTCGCGTTACTTGCGGCTTTGGTGCGCCGGTTGCTAATCATCTTCTTACCGCGGCTAGGATTTACTGCGTCCACCTCCGACATATCTTATAGTAACCAGACTACAGAGTATGCCCCGTCTCCCATAGTTCTCCCCGGTAGCGCAGATTGTAATGTCTCTTCTACCGATTAGCGAAATCAACATCCCCTTCAATGCTTCAAGTTAAGATACCCGCTACTACTGAGCATATCTTTACACCTTTACACCTTTACACCTATGACCGACATGGACGACAAGACTCTTACAACCAGCTTGGGTATCAGCGACCGAGCAGATTACCTCTGGCGACTCCACGCTCGAAGATGATGGGCAACAGAGCAAGGAGTACCTCGGAAGACACCGGCACCGGCTCCGCGGAATCACCACGCAACGCCGCAAGCTCCAGAACCCTGCTAAAAACCTCCCCGAGTCAAGCTCACATCCGTCACAGAAGTCGTGCCATTGGTCATCAGCGACCTTTACGTTTGCCATCATAAAAGCGATGGCCTTGGCCTGTCGATGTCGCGGCCCTGTAACATACGAGAGGCAGCACAACTGGTGAAGCAGGATGACGGCCAATCGTTCCTTGGGGACAGGTCCCTCGTAGGAAGTCTAATCTTTACCCCAAGTTCTAAACTCTCCAATTAGCAGGCCATGCGCGGATGGGATGTTTGGCTTACGGGCCAAACCGTTGATCACTTTTTCCAGATGTCTGCCTTCTTACACGATTAGATGTTGTACATCTGGCATTGTTAGAAAGACCGTGGCATGAGACTCGACATATGCTCTTGCGCCACTTTGCCAGCTTTTTGTTAACCCGATGTATCTCGCCTTTGTGATGCTGCAAGGGATAGCAAGTGCCATCGCTCTCTTGGTCGGACTTGGGACAGGTGTTTCAGAAGGGTCGTTGTGTGCTTAGTTCGCTTGAATGCAGATCCGTGGATGACGTTCCGCCTACCTACCTTTGACCACGGGGGGTGCCTGCTCTTTTTCTCTGATTGACATCCGATACTAAAGTGACTAGTATTCGGGTGAATTAAGCAATTTACTTACTGTGCGATCCCGATGGTTCGGTTTGGTAAGTCTCGGATGGGAGAAGAAAACTTTGCTTCTTCGACGGTACCCTAGAACAACTTGTGTGGGATGGTGTTGAACTGACGGGACGCGCATTACTTCCCTCCGTTGGAGGACAACTCACGCGTCTACCAAGCTTCAGCAAGGTCCACCCCGGCGAGGTCGAGCGATGCCGGATGACCGTTTGGAGGTCTGTGTAGTGTGAAGTCTATGTGACATCGATGGCCACTTCGTCTGCGTGTGCAGACGATATACACAGCCTTGTTGAAGCCGTCGGGTAGTTAATCGAGACAGCCCCAAAAGTCTTGCTGGCTCTCCACCGCCAGGACAGAGAGAAACTGCGCCAAGACTCATTACTGCACAAGTTGATCTCGTGTTTGGCAAATGGCGTTCCTAATACGACGTTGTATGTAGGCATGAATTGTAGTCACTCCAAAATAGTGTTCCCGGCGTGTTAGGCATAGGGGAGCGGGTGTAACGTCGGGCTTGGTGGCGGGACCACGCCTGTCAGTGCCTCTGCTAGTAACGGCGGGTATGACTGTTTTCTGGCTAGGACAGGCCTTATTCGATGTGTCCTCGGTCTCCAGATCCTGGTCTTTATTTTATTTTTGGCCTCATAGAGAGTCCAGTCAGGTCGCTGCTAGTGGCGCTAGATGCGCTCACGTCCTTCCCAAGGAGGTTAGGCGCCATCGGCTAAGAAGTCCTGCTCCTCAAGTGTGCAGTGACAGCTTTAGCAGAACACAGCATCAAATGACGGGACAAAACGATGTGGTGCTCATTTTGAACCAGGACCAAAGAGAAATCCCAATTCCGGACTGGCTCCACGTACAGCAGCCCCCATTCCAAGCCCGGTACGCTGTCAATATACGCGAGGACAGGCGACTCCCTGGAAAAACATCCTTGTCCCTTTGTCAAAAATGGCTCTTATGAACTACACCTTCGGCAGCTGCTAAGGAAATATCTCTCCTAGATGACGCTCTTGTAGTCACTCCATGTTAGGGCAGGTATATAGCTCGACCATCTCTGACCTTTTCGTTCCTAGCCCCGGAGAGACACGGTTACCTAGGCCCAACTGCTGATAATCTAGCGGCTCGACCTTCTTTCCGTCTTAGACTGCACATTGGTTTGATCGGAAATATTTCATCTTAGCTCCAAACGAGGGACACCCCCTTGAACAAACGGTCACATCACGCCTCGTGCCATCGACATATATGGCATCCCATGCTCCACCAATCTGTGATCTTGAACCAACTGCGCTAGATTCAATAAGCAAAGGAGATGATCAAGCAAGAACTAAGACAGATCCTTCGGGTGTCGAAGCAGTGTCTCGCAATCAAGCTTCAGTAGTAGATACCCTTTCTGAAGAACAGAACCAATGGCTACACGACTGTGAATACTCAGCGAACCAACAAGTGTATCTCTGAGCTGAAGAGACGAGTGAGCCCACTCCATGGGAGGGAGCCATACGGTCCAAGTCTACAGCTGCTTGTGCATAGACGGATCATTGCCCTTACCAACAATCTCATCCCGGATTCTTTCTACCGTTGATCATTATCTTCCTAGTGCATCGAGATTCCAACCATTATTATTTCCGTTGGGTGCTAGGTTTGCCGTGGCCAACCTTGCCAACCTTGTAGAATGAAGATCATCGAGTATCTCACGAACAAGTATCGGTTGAGGTGAGTCCATCTATGACACAGATCCGCTTGCTTTCAACCGAGGGATTTCCTAGCAAAGAGCTATCTCCAGACCGCTCTGCCGTGCCATTCGTGGTCGTATCGCTTCACTGGACAATTACTATCTCAGGGTATCTCATAATTCCCCAGGGGATGTCGCATTATCTTCCACTAGCTATCAAGTCTCCATAAAGCTACTTACTGAATCAAGTCCACTCTCGTCCTCGTCCGAAACAACCGCTCCGGCTTGTGGATACCCATTCGTCTGATGGACCTTGAGCCCTAGGCTTGCTGTGACCCTTCTTGGGTGTTGGTGTTCTCAATGCTCCGGGCATCTCCAACTTGTCGTTGCAACCTTACTCGCAGCCTTGAAGAAACGCATCAAGCAAACTTACGGAATACAAAATGCGCATTCAAGTCAAACCTCCTGAACATCGTTCGAGGATCGACGCATCGGTCGTAGGTTAGTGCTGAAATATACCGGAAACGTTTCCGGCTTATTTACCAAACTCTCCACAAGACAAGCAAAGAGAAATTCGTAACTTAATATCTCGTGACCCTCTCGATTCCAAAGGTTAGATATCATATGTTTAGACCGTGCTGTGTAAACGCAGCAAGGAAAGATTACCCCAAAGGCATCCGAAGAGCGCGGTGATTACTGGTTGCAAGTGAAACGCCAGATGAAGGACCGCCACCGAGGTAACTCCATCGAAGCGGTCGGCAGATGGGCCAGCTAGTCACAGTTAACCAACAACGTCGCAGGTAAAGCGATTCTAGTATGGCTATCTTACTCTCTGATGGTAAAGTGATATCCATATCCACCAGGGAGTGGTTGACTCAGATATGTCGGTAGTGTACTATGGTGGCCTACCCCAAAGGTCCCTGAAGATGGCGTATCCTGACTTATCGGACATGGACTCATTGGGGGATTTCTGTTGCTTGCCAGGCTCAATACGGTACCAGGACATAGGAATAACGAACCTCTGGGAAGTATCCAGATCGGCCTGCCGCATGTCCGGCGTGAGGATTGTGTTGCCAACATATATCAGACCATGCCAACATCATCAGACCATGCCAACATACATCAGACCACGTCAGTTTCGAGCGAAGTAGGGCCATTTGAGTCATTAGAGGAAGCGAGGGAGTTGGTAGGGAATGGCCGCTACTGGATTATCTACACAATCGGGAACCAAATGAGCCGGCATTATCACGATTGCCCCGAAGCGACGCCTTGTACCACCGCAACACTCTTTCCGGCTCTTCTTAATCTTCGACAGTTGGTTGCTCTAAACTACAAGTCTCTCCGGAAGCTTCTTCCGTCCTTGAGCTACACGCAAAGACGTCTCTGTGGTCATTCCGACACGCAACATCTCCTTTCCTGTGGCGGAGAATCTTGAGATCCCCTCCCTCTCGCCAATCGGCCAGCTCTCGCATTACCATCGGGGAGCACGTCGACCGGGAGAGGGGCTGGTATCTGGAGGACTGTTGAGTTCGGTAATAGGTGAGGACCGTGGGAGGGTACTTGTTGAAGGAGGCTTTGTGCATGGGGCGTGGTGTCGGACTGTCGGACTGTTGGTCTGAGATATCTTGGATTTATTGCCTTTTTCTCGTCCTGGCAAGGCCATATCTCTCCTGACCGCTGGCTACTTGATAGGGGCTGACAGAGAAAGCCGAGCTATGCTCGAGATGCAGCTTTGCGGCGTCGTCTTGAAGGTCCTAGATATATAACTATGTCCCGGGCGGGGAATATATGTTACGACAAGCTTCACATAGGCATTGTCATGTGGTAACTGCAGCATGAGTTTACTTTGGTTATGGAGCTGCCGAGATGGAAGACGAGGTGATCGGACTCGCGGATGGGGTTGGGGGGATAGATCAGCTGCGGTCTCAACTGGGCATCGGTGTTGATCTTGCTCGTGTACGCGTTGGGCTGGGTTTTGATGATCTCGATCATGCCGCGTATTGGGTCGACGTGGCAGGTTGTTTCAGCCATGGCGTGGTCGACGGTCGGGGGCCTGTTACTAGTAAGTCTGAATCATTGGAAGAGGTTGTAGTACTCGCCCTATGCCCCATATTTGACTGACGCTGTAGTGGAAGTCCATCAGTCGCGAGGGCAGCTCGCCGAATTGGACAATGGGATTGAGAACGATGTTTCCACGATAGTTTCCCTTGCCACGACGATACTAGGCTTGGTCACAAGCCATCCTGCGTATGGCCAGCGAACGTAGTCGGTGGTAACAGTGTTAGTCCAGAAAGCAGTGCGCTACGCGAACGATGCCGATCCATCACTACTGATAGCTCGGTTGCCATGGTCGGTGTCCGCCAGGGAAGTGCTCATCGCATCCATGGGAGAGACCAAGTCACAGCATTGCAGAGGACTCGTCACAGTACACTAATACTAGATTGGGATGTCAACATCGGTAGGCCATGCCACGGGTCTTTGTGTTATGATGTGAAAGCTGATATTAGGTATTTGGTGCTCAATGTATCTCGAGGTCTGATCACGACAATTCAGTCGGCTCCTCCGTCATCTGGCATAACTGGAACTCTTCGGTTTATCGTTGAAGCCATCGGCCATACTTGCCCATCCGTTTCTCCGTAGGTCGCGGAGGCGTATCTTGGTGACCACTGTTCCGGAGCACGGTTGCTCCAGCCAGTCTCGGTGCAGCAGCTCCTCCCGCTCGTGAAGGCTCAAGGCGAGAATGCATTTGACATGATGGCGGAGATGTGAGATGGGTGGCAGAAAAGCAGTTGTCGCCATGCGTAAGCCTTGCTTGAGGAACGACGAAGACCTGCGAGAACAAGGATGAGTGCTCCAAGCCGTAGTCGATATATCACGTCCTGCATAGCTCAACACAACTTTGCGTCCTGAGTCTTGCTCTCGGCAGCCTTGGGCTTGACCAACGCGGGGGCGCAAAGCAATATGGCTAACGACTTTCCAGACCTATCACTCAGCCGGAGGTTCGAAAATGCGAGTTTCGAAAACCTTAGCCAAAGAATTCAAGTCGATGGGCAAGCTCTTGAAGCACGTTCACGCGGGTATCTCCAAACAGGGCAGTTCAACACACCCAGGCAAAGCGACGAACCTCTGATTGTGACCTTGGGTGCGAAATTCGATTGAATTTGGATCATCACCACCTGGCTTATCATCACCAACTGGCTTATCATCGCCACCTGGCTTGCCATCACCAACTAGCTTATCGTCGCCACCTGGCTTGTCGTCCTATCTCCCCAGAGAGCCGCAGCCACATCTTCATCAGCAACTGCGCAATGGACACTACTCAAAAGTATCCCAGCTTCAGCCAAGGCTCGCAAATCCATCCCCACAGGAGACGCAGCAGTATCTTCAACCGGGTCGCCATTAAGCCTGCCGATCACATCCGCCCCATACCATCCCGAGGGCGCGCCCATCGGATTCAGACTAGATAGCCATCTTCCATCAACCCAGCCATGCGCCTTTAGGCCGTGCTACGAGCACTTCCGACTTGCTTCTCATTTCCTTGGCCGGTCGTCATAAGTTCTCTCTCAGCGGTTGTAGTTGCTGTGCCCTTCGCTCGAACTTTGGACGCCTCACAGCGTCCTGCTGCAGGCTATTCTGGCTTGCAAGGCGAGGTTGGGCTTTTGACTTCCCCGAGGTTAGATAGATGTTGCAAAGCTTGCAACCTCAACTTGCCCCGAGGGTAATCGTTTGCTGCGTCGTTCCTTTGATCAAGTTCTTCCCAATGCTGCAGAACAATCGCATTCCTTGCCGTGGCTAGAATTCAACCACAGTAAGGTGATAGAGCCGCATAAGAGCTCGTTTCTACATCGGCCGGCATGAGTTGTACCTTCGTTGCGCGAGTGGTCGTTTCCAGATGTCAGATATCAAGCATCCTCTTGTGAGGACGCTCCAAACCTTGACAAGGGCCTGTGCGTTCGTGCATACGGTCTCGCCAAAGTACAGGGCCATTAGGTTGTATGTAAACTCGACAGCTTGAGGTGGCGCGTCCGGTCTTTTGTTCGTCGTTATGATCGTCGGCGAAACGACTTCTCCAACTAGACGTCCGCCACTCCACCACAAACGGTCTCGGCAGCACACCTGTAGCGGCAGCACAGCAGCAGTAGCGGGAGTAGCGCCGGCGGTAGCAGCACCATCGTCATGAGCAGCAGCGGCAACATTGGCAGTAGCAGCACCATCATCATATGCAGCAGCGGCAGCACCGGCAGTAGCAGCACCATCATCATGAGCAGCAGCGGCAGCACCGGCATCGACAGCAGCAGCAGGCTCCTCAGCCCTGGTGGCCGTCCTCGCTTTCTGCGACTGAGCTCTAGCATCTCATCCTTGTCGTCGTGCTCCTCCGGATGCGGAGTCCCTGCGCCTCTGCCGTTTCTTACCGTGGGGCCTGTCCACGGGTCTTGGCGCCATACTTGAAGCTATCGACCAGGGCAGAAATGTCCTCCTCAAGCTTCGGTGTCTTGCGAGACGTAGTCTCGAGTCCCTGCCAGCTGAGTATTGAGGTGGTCCAAGACGGTGAGAATGTTGGGTTCGTTCGACACCCGCAAAGGAATGGGTAGACGGTTGGACTTGGATCGTGGTCGCCACTGAACACGTCGGCGTCATACGGCAAGCTGTCATCCCGACAGATAGGGTGCGTTGAGCCGACCTTCTCGGGCGTATCTTGGGAAAGGGGGAGGTTGTCGTTAAGGCGGAGGCGTTTCGGGGTGGCGGTTCGAGGTTGGCGACTCGGTGGAAGCTGTCGCGACAGATGTGTCAGTACTGTCGTGGTTCTTGCCAGTTGGGGAACACTTACAGGTGGAGCGAGCACTGTTAGTATCTCTTCCTCTGCTCAGCAAGACGGGGTCTAGGCTTCCAGCATTTCTCGCGCCGAGGCTGACAATCGTGGTTATGGAGCACTTTGGAGCTATCGACTGGGTTGGAGATGTACTTTGGGTTGGGCTCGGGGAGGGCGTCGTAATGACTATCTCTCTGTCGGATCTCCTCCTGTCGTTTTCAATAGCGGTCGTCATGGTAGCCAACAAAGGGCTCCAAACCGTTGTTGGTATGGACCGGGTGGGCAGTCGCGCTATGATAGTTGATCTTGCACCCTGGCCTGTGAAGCACGTCGTTCGTGGATCGCGTCGTATCTGCAACGAGTGAGTTGAGAAGGTCGGCTCGTTCTTGTCCGAAATGCCAAATTGGCCAACACTTCCATCTCTAGGAGCGTGATGGCGATTGGCTGTAATAAGAGCTGGGATGGGCCCGTTATTTGTTTGATGATGATCTGGGAAAGCGGGAGCCTGTCAAGCTCTAGCACTGATGCAAGGATGGTGGAGGCATCTTTGTCAGAGGGGGGGTGACTGTAGATTTTGGTTCTCTAGTGTCGGGATTCGTATGTTATCGACGTTGAACCAAAGTGCGAGCAGAGTAGACGGGCACCTGTAAGGCAGAGTCTTGAGGCAAGTTCCACGATGTTGCTCTTGGCCTTCTTGTTGTGCTATAGGTTGCTGACAGCCTCAGCTCCGAAGTCAGCCTGGAGTTCTTCGATTGCCGCGTGGAAGGGTATTCTGTATTGAAGGTCGGCCTGTGTGTCTGGCGACGAAAAACACCCCAAAGTGCCTGCTCTACAAGATGAGTGAACTGATGAGCAGCGATGGACTGTCTGACGGCGTCCCAGATGTCCATGTTTGGGCCGAGCGACAAAACCATCTGCTTCAGAACACGAGTGTTGTGATGGCCCATCGCCTCTGTTCTCTCCCGTCGACGAGTATTCTCGACCGCGCGTCTGATCAATGCAATCGAGTACCTCGTTCAGTGGGTGACGAGTCCGAGGGTACAATGCATCGAGATGGTGTGCTTGGTTTGGAAATTGGAATCATATTCGAACTGGGTCCCCTCGAGCTTCCAGGGCGCGGACCAGCATCGCCTTCGAAGAAGTTTCGCATCACATTGCGCACAGCCGTATGCTCGAATCGAGCTGGCAGGAACAAGTAGCGCTTCGATTATTTGTCGAGACTCCACCTCGGGCATCGCCTTCGGTACCAAACATGAAGGTGCTGCTGTCGGCTCTGTCTTTGATGCTTATTCTGGGCACGATCCTGACGGTGCATCCGTTCGCGAGCCTGCCGGAAACGGTGAGGGAGGAGGCGCCGATGGTGCTGTTTAATCTGGAGCGAGTGGGGGGGATTGGGTCCCGGGCGGATGATGTGGTCGAGCTGGGCGACTGTGATGAGGGCATCAGGAAGCTGGCGGATACGCTGGGCTGGCAGGACGAGCTGGAGGAGGAATGGAGGCGGGTGGTTGGTGAGGAGGAGGCGGAGAGACAATTGAAAGATGCGAAGCAGAGAGCGGCGGTCCTGGAAGACGAGGTCGACAAGTTGGCCGAGGAAGTCGACTCGCCAAGCCATCTATTTTGGGAGTAGCAATATACTCTATACGATCCAGGCCATATGGATGACCTTACACGGCTTATCGTGTAATATATCGACACGGATAGGGTGTTGCCGTCGTTTGAGCATCGACTCATGCTGCAGACTCCTCACAGCTCATCACCCGTTTCTTGTCTCCGTCCAGCACCCTGACCTCTTGGGCCACGGCGTTGCAGAGCGCGACTCTGACCCCGGCACCGGTGAGAACGTGTATCCACAGCCGTGGTGTATCGCTCAGCCGATCATTGGTGCTCTTGACATCCGCGAACATGACCTCCCTTTTACACAATGTCCACGAGATAGGCGGTGGCGCGAGCAAGAGAGACTGTCTTGCCACGAGGTTCTGAGGCACCTACTTCACCCACAATGGCGTAGATTGTAGCCGCCACCGATGGCGAGTAGACGAACAAGAACCCAATGAGTAAGCACGACTGGGCCCAAGCTGCCGCAGAGTTTGTCGCAATGGAAGCAAAGCCTATGGCAAAGTAGAGGATTGTCATGAGGAGCAAGCCGTTGAGAAAGATGGTCCTTCGGCCGAGGTAGGCCAACATTGGCCAGGCGAGGATGGTTCCGACCACAGAGATGGCACTGTTGCCCAGATTCAAGAGGGCCTGGCGGAAGGTGGTCTATCATACGAACAGTCGTGGTGATGTCCCCGGGATGCGTGGGTGTTGTGGTCGCTGATGGCACTCATACTGTGACAGATCTCGTGGCTCGACGGATAAGATAGCTGCTGGGCGTAAGGCTTCATGGAAAAGATCTGAAGGAATCGGAGATCTGGGACTCGAGAAAGTGCTTGGGCTTGCGTCAGGGTTCCTTGTTTCATCTGGAGCTCTGATAGCGAGAGAGGTTAGCGATTGATCTGTCAAGAAGGTCTCGGTATCTTGGCCCGCACCGTAGGTCGACCATGTGCCTGCATCGAGCAGGACCATGTCACGAGGAGATTACTCGCTGTGGTTATCCCAGTGTCTATGTAAAAAGACAAGACTCAGAAGCTGCGGTCGTCTGCAAACGGGCAGAAGCCTGATACAAGGGGGTGGTCTGGGGTGCCGATGCTGGAACGCTCGTCGACGCCCGTGAAGCGGTTGATTGCGAGGACCCTCTGCATGCTGGGGGTGTCCGGGTATAACTTTTTGGATATGGTCTCGACGGTGAAGACGATCCAAACATGACGCCCGAGGAGAAGGCGCTTCAACGTTTCACGCTCGAGAAGCAAAGATTGCACAAGAAGAGGTCGATGTTCGACCTAGAGGACGACGACGACGCTGGTATATCCTTGACACATTTCGGCAAGAAACTCCACAGCAGGTTTTGCCTTTGGTATCCTGAAGTCAGGGAGAAAGCGATACCTCGGCGAGGAGTACGAAGATGTTGCAATCAAGGCGGTGAAGGCCATCCTGGAGAACATCAGTCTTGAGGGAGGAGGCGCCTCGGAATCGTCATCTGCACCAGGCTCCATCACTTCATCCTCTTCCGCTCTCTTCCGCTTAACAGGCTTCTGGGGCACAGCTTTCTCCTTTTCTATCATCGCAGCGATGATCTGTGGATGACAAGGAGTCCATACCCTTCAGAAGACAGCATCTACAGCTGGCTCGAGGGCCAAGTCTTGCCTGATGTGGTCGTCAACGAAGAGCCGGAGGAGAAATCGAATGGCCATATCATTTTTGGAGGAAGCTTCACAGGCTTGGGGAACGCCAGCACCCCGAGCAGACCTGACGGTCAGGTCATCAACCTGTCGTCGGCGACCATAACCTCTGGGTCTTCTAGCTCGGCTCAGGGATGCAGCGATCCGAAGAACATCGGTATGTAAAGCCGTCAGATACGGGTCTTTGAGGAGCCGCATGTACTCGTTGACGGCACTGTGGGGTCCGGATACACCCCTGCCGACCCAAACGGGGACGGCAAGAACTTGTCCATTCCAGTCACCATGATGATGCTCATACTGGCTGGAGTTGGAGCGCATTGTGAAGTTCCCGCACCCATCTGCAAGGTATCCGATGCCGATGATGAGTGGTCGAAGTCGTATTGGTCATTCTTGCTATTCGACTCGCCGCACCTCTCGACGCTGCCGTGTGTTTCATTGGCGTGCTGCTGGGGTTTCAGGACGTGAAACTGTCGATGGCGCCAAATCGTATTGACTGGAAACTCGGATATGGCAGCTTGCAGAGTTCGACCTGGGTGAATCGAGAGAAATGGGCAGAGAAAACATCGAGTATCGAAACAGGTTCCGGTGTGACTCTAGGCTCCCGTGGCCGAGTCGGTTTGTGTGATCTTGCAGAAGTGAAGGTTGACTGTTGGCATGCCCTCTGAGTAGTTCGCAGGATGCCAAGGTATGCCAACTCGAGGTGAGTAGATTGGATGCATTGGTGGTGACGATGAGGGTGCTGCAGACAAACGTGGAAGGTTGCGAGCATGCGGTGTGTTGAGGCGCAGCCTTGCTAATTACAGCGTCTATATCGGGCCTAGCGTCTGGTGCTTCATTGGCTGCTAAGGAGTGAGCCTAGCAAGGCTGGCTGACGTAAGTGGGCACATCTCTTTTGGTTGTTACGATGTCTCTTCGCCCAAGTCGTGCCGAGGGTCGACATGACTTTTGGTGTCTGAGCTGGTTCTCGGCCTGCGTCACGTGACAACCCGTTTTACTAAATGCGCACGCAGGCATGGTTGGGTTTCCAACTGGATCTCTGGGTGGATGCATCCAACGGAGTGCACGTTGAGCTCGGCTTACCGGGCTGCATCGCATGGAAGCGGCTTATCCTTGTCCACTAATTTGGACTCGACTGTCAAAGGGATACGGCAAGTGTCTAGGAGCATGGTTTATGTTGGAATATGCTGGTTGCCTTGAATACATGTCTGACGCTATCTTGGTTCATGGTCTGTCTCTTTTCTCCAGTATCGCTGTCTCCTGCATTGAAGGTAGTCGGCAATGTCCATGTGCGGTTATTTCGACTCAAACCACGAGTACTTGGGGTTAGGGTTCAGTGCACCATGATGCTGGAGTCGTGGACTCTTGGCGAGACTAGCACTCCCTGAGAGAGAGAGAGAGAAAAAGAATATCGAAGGGAAAAGGGTGTTCTGATTAATCAATGCATATACCACGGCGCATCAATATTTAGAAATGTTAAAAGATATGTATCTATCACTTCACGAACTGGTACCAAAGGGACCACGCCTGGTGATAACCCCTTTATCTGAAGACATCTGACAAGACACATAGACGGCCGGCACTGTAATTGCACATGTCCACCTGCCTCAGAAATGCCAACACGGGCAAAGTCGCGCAACACTGCCCATGGTCGACGGTGGCAGGATACTCGGAGGCAGGATGACTCTGGACAGCATGCAGCTTACGTAGGTACTTGCCGTGACGGGCTGTAAGGGGCAAGGAAATCCACTCGTAAGTGCATTTTGTGACGGATGTCTACTCTTAACTCCCTCTGCCACCGCTGCTACTGCTGCTGCTACCCTGCTACACCTGCTGCTGCTGCTGCTTCGGCTGCTGATGCCGCTTCCGACGATACCCCTGCCGAAGCTGGCCGAGGAGGAGAGGCGAGCCTCTAGTGGGGAGATGATTCTGTTCTGGTCGGTGGCGGGGATGATCAAGACGCCGGACTCCGACGCCGCCGACTTTTGCCATTTTTAGCTTGCGTCTTGCTTTTCTCCGGTGTCTCGGCCGGCACATTAATACCAGAGAGTTCTTTTTCTGGGCGACGAACCCCTTGCCTGTTGACCGTATAACCTACCTATCTTCGCTGCTTTACTTCTTTGATGTGACTCGAATAAGCGTGGATGCCGAACTCGGCGTAATATGGTATGGTGACAAAACCTAGCTATGCTTCGGCGCTGGGGAACTTTTGAGCTTCGCCCGAGTTCCGTGTGAATATACCGCTCCACACGCAGAGAGAGAACGTCGGTGTCAAAAGCATGGATCCTACTAGGTGCTGACTTCAGCGCGATCTGACAAGACAGCAGCCCTCTGAGGGCAATCGTCAATTTAACTATGATCGTGGCTACGAGCAAGAAAAGCCAAGTGTCTGTCTTGTTTGCATGCTTCTCTCTGACCTGGTTATGCAAATGTTCGACTCGCCTCTCGGCAACAGTCACTGGGTAAACAAGAAACGACTGATCCAAGCAGCTGCCGCGGTAGACTATGTCCAAGCGTTGTTGAACGCCTCGGCTGTAGGACGGTTGACTGTGTGCCTGTTTTCCTGAGATGATGTGGTCGTGAAGAGCAGAAGATACAGAGCCGCGATTGAGGTAAGTAGGTGGAAGGGTTTGGTGCCACCGAAGAATGCTTGCCAGCCCGTGCGGACGCTCCTGCACTGCCGCTCGACTTCGAGCTCCAGTGATGGTGACCAGTACCTGTGCAAGCCTCCGAAGCAACCAGGTACCGGATCTATTTTTGTACTCGATTCGGGGGAGGCGTATCAAACTGCAGGCTGAGACGTTGATATATTGTGCAATGTCGAGTACAATGCGTCGTCGTGATAATCCTCGATATCGGACGAAGATGATGGTAATGGAAGAAAGGATAGTACATACCTAGCTTGGTTGCTCGAATGTCAAATGTTCAAACGACTACGCGATGCTGGTCGCCAACGTTGCTCTCGCCGGTGATCTTCCTAGCTACTCTTTGGTGCCGTCCTTCCAAACATTGGTCGCAAAGACTAAAGTTTATCTTCTTTGCTCTAATCCTTCAGTGACGTCAATGCGAGGTTAGCTACCGCTGGGTTCCTAGAGTCTCATCGGGATATACATACCTAGATGAAGCCAGCGGCTGGTAACGATGGATGTGACAAGCCCTATGTCCAGCCGACGTTGGACTTGAGGGTCGGAAGTTAGAGGTTGGAGGAGGAAGGAGGAGGAAGGAGGAAGTTCGAGATAGTCGTCGAAATGGGCAGATAAACCAGGTCATGGCAGCTAAGAGAGGCTTATCTTATCGCCAGCAGGCAACAGCTGTGTGTTGAAGAAGGAGTCCTTGGCTTTTCACGGCTTCTCCATCGTTCCTCCTAGTATTGAATATTTACCATCTTGAGCCGGAAGTTGGAAAATGTTAGAGGACAAGACTTTGCCTGCGTAAGGTACCTTATGCATGTGGACTGCCACTTTTGTGCCTGCAACTGCATAGGTATTAATATGTAACTTCTTCGAGTAGTCTTCCTTCCATTTGTAGCAGCTCTCGAGACAATACGTCCATGAACAAGTAGCGGAGCTGGGAGTATCGAGCATTGAAGCTGCGCCTAGTATTATCACTTATGGGTGTCAAAAGAAAGGTTACATACCTTATCCTAGATATCCCGAGCTTTCCTTCCGGTGTGTCCTCGGAACGTGCTTCGTTCCAAGGGCTAGGTTTGTTATCTTCAGAGGATTATTTTTGGCGGTGGCTCTTGGACCATGGCAGACCTTCAGCGTACTTCGAAGTGTTCTGGCTAAAGCATGGAGTGAAGTAGTACTCATGTCGAAGCAAATGCATATGAGCTTGGCGCTGAGCAGTCCAAATCAGACCACTCCTTTTTTTGGAAGTCAGAGGGTGTAAAACCGTCGTGACCGGCACTCCTTGGGCCGCTAACGTAAGATCCAACGATAGCTGCTAACCCTAGCCCTAAGTGGCTGCCGGACGCAGGAGATTTCCCGGTTCCCATGCCGCGTGCTAGAATTCAAGGCCCAGCAACTATCCAAGAGAAACAGAGAGGATGTCTTGCATCACTAGATGGTGGAAAAGAAGGAAACTGGCCTGCTTTCCTCTTACCAGTCACTGGAGAAATGGCCTAGAGATGCCACGAAACCTGCCCAACATGCTTGGGAAATATGTCAACGGAACATCACAGACGTCACCACTTCATTCTTGGCGGTTTAGAAAATGTTGTCGCATAAGACTTCACCTTCTCTCTGGATGTTGTCCAGCGATATTCCAAGTAGTACCGCAGTCTTAGTCATATTCTGAAATACTAGAGCTGGGCCGAGCTGGTCTATGATTGCCATGGACTTCTGGTCTCCTTCCTTGAAAAACGTCTTCGTTCTCCTTGAGAAAGGACTTCGGGACTTCTTCTGCCGGCACCTGATTATCGGTGCCATATCACCAAGTGGGCAAGGGCCAGTGATGCGGGCGCGTGCACTCGTCCGTCACATTTAGAGCTTGGCACCCAAGTTGATGCCCGAGGCGAAGCGCGGCGGCTGCAGTCTAGTATTCATATCAGCCCTTCAAGGTTGGGACGAATGGAGGCTTGACGCATTCTGAAATCTCTGGATGATGATATGATCGTCCTGCACACTATTAAGTGTGAATCAGCTGCCCAAACTGGCAAAGCTGGTGTGCGGTGACATGCCGGGTGCCTGTAGACGATGCATTTCGATACCTTGTTTTCGAGTGAATGCTGCAAAGGCTATCAGGGTTGCATCGATCAGGCATGGAGAGAAATCGAGCTTGGGTCAAGATTACAAAGGCTTCAGTTGGCGAGCCATACGTCAGGTTAGTTATCCTAAAGGAAGTCGGAATCAACATTGGCATGCTCTATGACTATAACACATAGCTTGCTACATCAATCTTTCCTTGCTGTTTGCTTCTTCCACACACATGATTTGAGTAGCTGTTGGTGGAAACAGAGGGAGTAGGGTACCAGGTTGACGCCAACGACAGGATATCATATTCCGCGGCCAACTTTGCGAGATATTTGACGGAAGAATACAGACAGCCTACGGAGAAAAGGACGGGTATCTCGATATGCTGCTAGTACCAATACAAACCGACATGCTCGTCAGTATTGAAAAGCCCAACCCTCGCAATCCGGTTTTTTCAGTGTGAAGAGACCAGAGAGAAAGTCAACACCCTTATTAGGCACCGTTCTGGATGCGCTTGGGGGCAAAATTGGCAAAGCAACCGTCTCTGCCGTGGTGGCTGTGAGCAGTGTTGCGCCGCTCGTGGTGGCCAAGCGGGATACACGGGCAGAACTTCTCGTCGATGCAAACCCGGGTATCTTCCTGTCCAGCCCATCTCGCAGCATGCAGTAGTGCCAGCAAGTGCCCACATCCTGGGGGTTCACCTCATCCTACTCTCCCAGCCGAGTGAATCTGCATTACGTCTCTAGAATGTCAAAAGACTTGGTGTTATTGGCGTGTCGGGATCCGAAAAAGGCAGCGAAAAGCGATGCATCGTACTGAGTGGCCGTGATCAGTATGCCGAAGAAGGGGTAATCAAGTCGAGGCAGACTATGCATACATAAAGTCGACAGAATGCGTCGAATGAAGAAAGGCCATCTGCGGCTATCGGCTTGCATGTCGGAGGCGACTTTGACTGAAGCATTCCGCGCTACGCCAGATCTGCTGGCAATGCACCTCGTGCCAGGACGCATAGGCATGACTTGAGGTACCTTAATCTGTTCCAGCAAGGTTAGGAAACTGCAGAGGGATCAGGACGCCATGTTATGTGAAGATGCCTTATCTCCATTCTGCAGCTGCTATCCGCAACGAGATCAGACATTGAAGTTCGGCACGATTCCGGGAAGGTAGGCATCAACTTGAGTCACTTGCCTAAAGAAGTCTGGGTGAGCATTTACTTAGCGTAGCTGTCACGTGCCACGATGTCTGTCGGTCACGTGCCACGATCCGATGGCAATGCGGCTAGTGCAATGCTATCATTGGCCAATTTCAGGAATATCAGGTACCAGGTACGTTCGTCCTCCGACAAAAACATCAGCGACCCTGGCATTTCATTTCAACCACCATGCCCATTCTCCGTGCATCCATCACTGACCCACCGAGCTACACAGCAAACGCACGGAACAGGCTGTACAGAGCATGGAACGTCAAGTCCAAAGACCATGTCACCAAGCCTGTGAACTTTGCCGCGAAATTGCACCATCTGAACCCAAGCAATGCCAAAACGCCCGTTGACGTGAACTCTGCTGCGATAGCGCTGCAAGCCTGCCGTTGCTGGAGAGAGAGAGATCACCAAGAAGAGCGGATGCGCAAGCTCTGCATCACCTGATAGCCGCTGGTGAGAGGGCAGACGAGGAATTCCGAGGTGAGCAGACGCGTCGCAAAGACTCGCGGCAACACGGAATTTTCTCTGAGCCATACCATCTCCGCGTCGTGGCCCAACACCACCATGTCAGTGAAGGAGCCACGTCGGGAGCATCACCAGTCCGAAGCCGACATTGCTAACCATGTTTCCGCTCAGATTAGTTTCTTATCCGCCATCCAACAACTCGTCACTCGGCGGCTATACTACATGTTCTTCTCCAACGAGTCGAAAGTTAACCAAGGTACGCATCTTTCTGACTTCCGCTTCGTTGGTGCCCACCCACTGACATTTGGACTTTGTGCGTTGCAGAGATGCTGCTCGAACAGTTTCTCGCTGGAAGAAAGTGCCGAGACTGATCGTCTCTAAGGACCCAACACAACTGCGGTAGGTTCAACAGCACTCGAGACAAACACGGAATCTCTGACAAAGACGCGTCATAGGGCCCACTGCAGCTATACCCGTTTGGCCACAGTCTGTGCCCGCCCGAAAGATGCCTCACCGAGAGGAAGAGTGGTGGAACGCAATTTGACTCCCCGCTGGGGTAATGGAGTGAACCTCCAGGGCATGATAAGAGGCGGAGAAGCTCTCATTGAGAGTAATGAGGTAAACCCTCAGGCCAGTCCGCTTTTTCAAGGCAAGCCCTCACCGGAGGCCACAAGACAAAGCCCTCTCCGGAGGCCACAAGAGAAGCCCTCACCGGAGGCCAAAAGAGAAGCCCTCACTCAGAGGCCACAAGAGAAGCCCTCGCTTGGAGGCCACAAGAGAAGAGATCACGAACTCTCGAAAGACGTGTCCCACGACAGGAGCTGGATCTGTCTGTGCGAGAGGAGGTAAACCCTCCGGGCAAGCAAGGAGATCACGAACTCCCGAAAGACGTGTCCCACGACAGGAGCTAGATCTGTCTGTGCGAGAGGAGGTAAACCCTCCGGGCCACCCCAAGAGAAGCCCTCGCCGAGAGGCCACAAGCGAAGCCCTCACCGGAGGCCACATGACAAGAGAAGCCCTCGTCCCGGAGGCCACTGGGGTAACGGCCGCGTGGTAGTCCCAAAAAGAGAAAGGTTGATAGGTGAGAGCCTGATGAATTAGGCTTCGCGGGTTTCAAGGTTTGTAAGGACAAGCGAGCCGAATGGAAGATAAACCTTATTGAACTGCCATACTGACTCCTCACCGACAGGCTCCCTCCTGCACCTGGAAAACCTTATCCAGTAAGAGAATCCCTCACCGGAGGCCACAAGACATGAGAAGCCCTCGTCCCGGAGGCCATAAGAGAAGCCGTCACCCAGGCGCCACAAGAGATACCGACAAGAATTCCCACAAGGGTCCTCTGACCGAGATACTTCCTCCACAGATGCCTCTTCATGATACCAGGAGGCTAGAAGAATTTACTCTTGGCCGCGAGACTATGTCTGCCGCCCCGAGTGTTCCGGCAACGCCTAATGGCGTCTCCAGAACCAGTCATTTGCTTCGCTAGACGACTGTACCACACCAGTTCTTGCCGACGATGCATCACTACGGGCCTTTCGGCATCGCCTCACCTCGCCTTCTCCCAACAAGAAATACGCCTCAAACAAGTTCTACAGTCATCCTACATCTGCACTAGTCCTCACCTTCCAATATGTCCTGGTCACTGTCTGGAGGTTACGTCTCGAGTGATCAAGATTGGAGACTCGGGACAAGGAGTCAACCACCTGTGGCTGGAGGCAACGGGCAGGGAACTGTGGCCTACCCGCTATGCAGACACACAAGTGACAATCTTGGTGTCACAAGTCCTCCATCTGTGCCCAGTCGGGAGACTGCTCATATCGCGTGCTATCCGCAAGCATCAACACCTTCGAACCAATGTCAGCAGTCGGCATAGACTTCATCGGCCCGTTGAATCCAGAGGCAAAGGACAGACCAAAATAAATGCTTGTGGCCGTTGACTACTTTTCCCGCTTCGCTTGTTGATCACGACGCAAGGATTTATGCACGTGTCCGCCGCCTTGGATGAGTAGGATTGCTGGCCGAGAGGGGATGGATTTCCACATCACAATAACTCCTCGAGGTCTTGTTCTCATCTTTCAACTTCAACCTTGCTACCAACCTGTCTCGAAGCGACTTTCCGGGCCGTTGCGCGCGCCATCGCCGGCGAAAGAACTTTCAGATTTCAATTCCATTTCCCACTTGTGACTCGCGCAGCGCGACCTCGAGCTCCGACACCTGCCGCCGCAGTTTTTGGCCATCCGCTGCCCTGGTTGCAACTGTTCTGGTACCAGTCCTGTTCGACCTCGCCAACAACGAGATCCACCTCCGCAGACGACCCAAGGTTCCAGGCGCCGTCAGGCATTCCACAGGTACACGCCCCCGACGCTGCGGATTAGGGGAAACGCCTCTGTAGAAGAGGGCGCTCCAACAGTGGTAATTCGAGTAACGTCGGTACACGCCCCCAACAGCTGCGGCCTTGGGGAAACGCACCTGTCCGACTCGTGATAAATCTGAACAATCGAGAGCGTCCTGATGGCACCAAGGGCACCGTCGACGGCTCCGGCTGACGGCAGTCAACCGGAGGACTCCGAGACAGCATCCAACTCCACAGGCATCTCGACCCTACCTATACCGCCAACCATCAGTAGCCTCATTGACCACACGACCTAGGGCAGGCTCACAGCCTACGAAAGGAGCACCATCCACACGCTGGAAGAGACCAGCTCCTACCTCGGCTTCTTACAAGTGACATGGGCAGACGACGGCCTCACGGGACCTTCCCTATGCTGGCGCTTCAAGGAACAATAACTTGAGACCGCAGCCGAATGGGAGACAGTCCCTAAGCAGATGATACTCCTCCGTCAGGACCTACCTACTCGACAACAGCGTCTTCATCAATATAGGCGGCGCAAGAATCGTGACCCAAATGGAACAAGCCGCCAATTCCGACAAATACCACGAATGGTCACCTGGTGAGATTGACAACCACGCCCGGAGGAGCACCACCTTGAGAGGGAAGCTGGCCAATAGGGCATTCGCCGACGAGATCACCGGCGCCGCCACGACAGAATCAACCACTTGAACCACCACAGAACCCACGCCTCCGCAAGGAGAGCCACACCGTACGGTTACCTGGTGATACCAACAAGTCCGGAAGGTGTTATCATGGCGTACCACAGGCGGTGCAGCTGTCCTCTTGAGCGACTGGCGTTTGTTGTGATAGAACCTTCTCAAACACACGGGCAGGCATTATCGGAAGCAACTGGGTTCATATTGTGCAGTACCTGGATGCGACGATGGTCCCATGGCTGTGAGCTGCCTCTTCCTCATCCCGGTGCGGAAGCAGTCGAGATAGATGGCTTTGCCCAGGCTCATCTCGTAGTCGTGGTTGGCCTTGATTTCGGCCACACCGTCCTGGATGCTAGGGTGGTTCGCAGGGAGGCGTCTGAGGATTCCGGGAGACCGAGCAGCTCCGTCCAGCATGCACTCAGCACTCAGTTGGTACCCAGCCAGCTGCCAGACATGACTTGCAACGAAACCATTGCCAAGTCACGCTGTGGCCGAGTCCAGACAGATGCTTGAAACATGATAGTCGGCTACGAATCGTGCTAGTGGATGCGTCAAGACAGCAGCTCGCCTGTTACAGTCCGTTGATGCTGACCTGAGGAATGGAACGTTGAAATGGTCGCCGAGGACGCAACAACGAATTCGACTACAGCGAACACAAGGGAGACAAACATCATCATTAGACGATAGCTAGGAAGGGAACCTCGCCATTTCTCTCGTCTCACAGAGGTTGCTCTATCACCGAATTTCCCTCAGTCACCGATGTTGCACCAGTCAAACTGCCCCGTGTCTCTGTCGCCTTTCTAGGTTGGCCGAGACAAATCTCCTCCGATATTGGCGCACATCTCAGGAATGCTCGCCAAAGTGGTTGTCGACATTAATACGCGACATTCGCCAGTGCTCGGCGTAACTCCTGCAGGAGTCTTCTTGGCGTTCAACCTTGCGCAAGGTCGAGCGTTGGATGAGCGGAAGCTGCCCCAGTTCACCGATGCCCAGGTTGAAAGCTATGCGAACGTTGCTCGTAGCGGAGGATCATGCTTCCAGAGGACGAAAGAAGAGAACCAGGACAGTTGTATCCCATTGTGATGCTGTTTCAGCTGTTTTGCTTCTGGCCCCGGCCAACTTTGCTGGACCTCTGAAGGACGGGTGCCAGCATCAAGGTGCCGATGTGCTCTCGCACTTGCTGGAGATATGTATCGGCTGCTGGCTGGTCTTCAGTACGACTCCCTTGCCGATGTTCATCCAGTCTATGGCAAATGATTCGCGCTGCTGGTCTTCGTACCAGCCGGTCAAAAGGTTCCATGTCAAACTCGGGTCCTCGCTTTCAGGGCGTCTATGTCATTCGGTACACCTTCATTCCTGCCCCTCGCTGTCGGTTGAACTACTCGACATTGCTTAACAGTCTTTGTCTGCTTCAAGATAAACAAGTCCTCCACTTGTTCGAAACGGTCAGAAGCTCACTGAGCGATGGAGACTCTCCAGTTTATCCTCGCTTGATGAGATGTGACAGGTCGACCCGGAATCACGAAGCTTTACGCGGCTTGAGGGCCCATCTCCGTCATGAAGCTGAACAGATTGGAACCATCTTGACCTCTTTTGATTTGGCTTCTGTTCCATGCGATGTCCTAGGGCGATTGGGTGCTTCCCCGCCTCACTTGGCAGGCTTGAGCTCGCCATGGTCAGCCCAGCACTGCTCTGCTGAGTGACCGCCGTGGGGGCACTCGCCAGGCTTGTATGGGTTTTCCACTCTTGCAGCTGAGCCGCGTGATTGACCTCCCTTCTTTTTCTTCTTGTTCTTTGGATTCTCTCCTTGAAATCAATCATCCAGGTTCTCGATCAGCCAGGTTCTCGGTCATCCAGGTTTGCGACTTCTCGATGATCAGCAGGTTGGAACGCTCAGCGATTCCGTTCTGTTCAGGCGTGTAGGCCGAGGCCTCGTGATCTCAATGTCCTGATAGCTGAAGTACTGCTTGACAGGTCCCTCGGTAGGTCCAACAAGCCTCCAGTCTTCATCGACCGGTATTCGTTTGACAGGGACCATCCACTGACGCGCTGCAGCTCGCAGGAAAGAGAGGCCGGCAGGCGACACTTCTCCCTTGCTGCTGAAGGTTGCGGCAGTAGTTCGCGTCTGTGAAGATGATCGCCCATATGTCGGCTTGCTCACCGGGGTAGCCGAGTTGCGCAGAGTCAAGATGCCACTCCTCGCCGGCGCGAGATGTATTTGGCCTCCCGGCCACCCATAGGTTATGACGGCACTGAGAGTCAAGTCCCGAACGGTAGCAGGTCGCGTGCTCCAGGGTCGATGTTCGATATCCTTGGCAGCATCACCACGACGCCTAAGGTCCGCTCCATGCATTTGGGCCAACCTCGCGCTCATGAGGACAAGGGAACCTAGGCCCGAGGCAGAGTGGCTGCGTGGGTATTGTGCATGTTGACTAGGAACTGATCGACAAAGGGTTTCTCGTGGCAATGGGCAGGATACTCGACGATCCCAGCCCACTTGACCTCAAGCCAGACGCGGCATCAACCACTAAGCATGGAGCATGCCAGCATCCAAGCTTCTCGACAGTGTGCGATAATACTAATCCACGATGTATAAGACGACTGTCGATTAGTTGCATCACTGTCTATACTTCAACGACACCAATTCGTTCACTTCTCCATTCGTGTTTCGGTATTGAAGTCGCATTCCTCAACATGTCTGTCCGAGTCATCGCGAGGATACGTCCGCCCCTGAGAACGAGGTCGACAAGGATGTGACCGCCACGGTCAATAGCATCGAGGAAGGGCGGACCCCGAACCTTGTCAAGGTCCCGAGCCCGAAGAACGCGGCTGAGGTGTTTACGTTCGCTTTCAACAGCGTCTATGACCAGCAAACCAGCCAGGAGGGACTGTTGGTGCAATCTTCTCACCATACTAACCCGAAGGGTAATTGGTTTTAACTGCATTCTCGACCACATCGCGAGCTTGTTTGCAATCCAAGTCAGCCTCCAGCTGCGCGTCGACCACCGCCAAAAGGTTGAGCGTGTGGTACTATCCCTTCAACAACAGATTGAACCTGTGGTATGGTTCTTGTCACAAGATGGAACTTGTGGTACGGCTTTTCCCACAAGTTGGAACTTGTGGTACTCGGTCCTGCCACAAGATGGAACTTGTGGTACTGTCCCCTGTGCCATTACCACACACGCCACCGTACCGTTCTTCAGTATCCTCTCGACCATTATGCCGCCATCTCGAACGAAGTCTATCGGTGGAGTACACCTGTGGTACGGCTGCCATGTTGCGTTACACCTCCTCTGCCTGCTTTGTGTTGGCTTTACGCTTCTGCTAGGAACCGCTGCTAACGGGACCTGGTTGATGTTCTCACCGTCCACATAGCTATTGTACCTCCGACGCTTTTTACGAAGCCGTACACTCTGTGTATTTTCGAATGGTCGTCTAACATCGAGCCAGAAGGGACTGCGAGTATCTGGAGCCTCTACGCCGGTGCTGCATCTGATTTTGGTACTCCCCCGCCATCATCCATCGCCATCAATCCAGCTTGCACAACCATTATTGTTCCATATATGTCCCCCGCTCATTGACCGGTTTTCCTTTCGAGGAACGTTATGCTCCTGAGGAACTCTGTACTCTTGAGGAACGTTGCTCACAGGATGGTTTACACAAAAAAGAGGTGGAGTTCGACACGTGCCAAGACTCAACCAGCACTACAGCCGGGGAGAACCAAAACTCCGCAGATGACAAAGGCGGTTAATAGGAGTGGCATCCTGGTGGCTAAGGGGTGGCCACGCCCAGCATTACAAACATCGACCCGCACCAGTTGCGACTGGCCGAAACATCCGGAACAACGGCGAATACTCAAGTACCTCCGCTGACACAAGTGACGATGAGGAAGCGGAGAACTTCTCAAAGCGGAATAAACCAACGACTGACGACGATGTCGGGCATTTTCTCCACAAACGAGCCATGGTAGCCATCCTTCACTATCCAAGCGGTCCGACCAACGACGACGACGATGGATATCTGGCACCTCAACACTTCGTGGACGACGACGTCGCCATTTTGCAATGACAGACCGAGTCGCCATGATGACAAAGTCTTCGACAACAAAAGATGAGACGGATCATGTTCCGCCAGGGACCAGTCCTTCTGTTTGATACGTCACTGCGATCTTGGCCTTGGACTGGACCGCGGAGCAAATGTGCCTCTCACATGAAGGATCGAAGATGGTGAATAGCCTTCCAGGATTGATGTTCTTGCAGTGGTTATCTTCTAACCTCCTCTCTCGAGCAGCGAGCCCTACAATCGGTCTGCACTTGCGAAGACACCTGACTGTAAACCACCCCAAACTGCTTCCCATGCTTGAAGCTGCCGACTCCTCAACTTCTGCGTCACCAACATTGTTGCTAGTCAGTATCGTGAGCCTGGACGAGTTGGAATTCATGGAACACAAGGGACGTGTCGAATCTAGACGCCCTCGGAAGATAAACAAGACATCCCAACATCTTTCATCCGGAAAACACAAGGGTAACGCACTGACTGGGTCGAGTCCTAATCAGGGCAAGGACTTGTGACACTTCGATCACCATCTCTCATCACACTTGTGACCCCCCAGACACCATTTCTTCACTACTCGATGGCGGCGATAGGATCATAGGAAAGGTGAATCAGAATCGCGCACTGCTCGAGAGCTCCGGACCGTTATCTTATACACACGATACAAACAAGGCGCAAAAACGAACACGATCGCGCAGCTGAATGGCTCCGGGCTAGCTCATCCAGCATTCCTCGAAGGACTTCTTGCATTGGTTGATACCCTATGGCCACCGATCCCCTTGCGACTCGAATGAAAGAACGGCACAGACAGGTCTGGGTAGCACTCCTCCCACGTCTTCACGATTAAACTTTCTTCGGTGTCATTCTTTCTCTGCGACCCTGTCTTCTGTGCTAGCCATAGCCGGTGGACAATTCCCTTTCTTGCGCACGTCTTCTCTGCTTCTTTGACTCGATAGATTGTTCTTTGCTTCCATCTTCGACAAACACCCACCACCGCCAAGCCACCAAGATACAGACCGCGTCCAAAGCGTGTCAGCGAACGATTGCCAGGACTCAGAACGCCTTTGACCTTGGTCACGGCAACCGACGCTTTATCACTGCGTGCCCAAGCGCGAGCTAAAGCTCCCGCAGAGTCACATCGGGCTTCGAAGCATAGAGGAAGACCATGAGGTCGTGGATACAATTTGTCGCCGACGACGAGTGTCTGCCGCCCATCAACCGCCTCCCCAACGAGATCCTGATCAGCACTTTTGCCAAGCTCGGGTAGGCGTTCCTGGGCATGACAACATGCCGGTTGCAGCTCCCTGGCCTGTCATTGCCCCCCAGCCCCCTGCCAGGCTGTATGCATTGGCGGGCGAGACAGAATTTTAATCAAAGCTCTGACTGCATGAACATGACAAAAGCCATGCGCCGAATGTCCGTTCATGTTGTTCTGCGAGGCTGCTGGCGTCGGCGTGAGAGCCGTCCTTGGGACAGGCGGGTGCGCCGCAGCCGTTCCATT
>KV875121.1:0-48047 GCA_001879275.1 Coniochaeta ligniaria NRRL 30616 | reverse complement strand
CGTATGACTCCCCTCTCCGACAGGCTCCCTATAGGTGAGCACCTCGACCTCCCAGGGAGCAGTTCTCCATCTCCAGAACCACACACTTCTTCTTCTTCCTTCAAAATTTGAAGTACTTTGAACTTCATTCAACAGCCAACAGCATCATGGCCACCAAAGCCACCAAAGCCACCAAGGTTCCTGAGCCCAAGCTCAAAAAGGGCAACGTCATCAAGTTCCCCACGATCACAACGCCGATGCCCAAAAAGGACGGGCTACTACGGAAGCGCCTATACGGAAACGCCCGTACGATCAACAAGATCGACCTCGACGAGATGGAGGTCGAAGACTTGAAGACAATGGTTTTCTTCGGGTGGGAGTTGGTGTCTTTCTTTCGCGTCAACCACCAAGTAATCCGGGGCCACCCACTTCCCAGGTCACCATGCGTTGTTCAGATACCGGATGGCACTGTTCCCTTGCTTTGGCGCTTCTGTCGGTTGTGATGGATCTTGCTAGTCGTAGGGAGCGACTCGCAGCCAGCTATGGTAGGCACCTCGTCCATAAGTCAGCTTGGATCGCTGTCGCAAGTATATGAACAATGGTATCTGTCATATGGCGGAGTCGAATGATCAATGAAGCACTTACCTGCACAACCGTTCCGGGGACCGTGGGTACTTCGTCGGAGTCCGCCATCTCAGCTGTCGAATGTGCGACGGATCGGGTCTGAGGAGTGGAAAACGTCGAGCACCGCCGTCAGATCCACAGGGGCCTGATGAAGAACGAAAGCAGCAACAGATGACATGCCCCACTTGTACAGGATGGCGCAATCGGAAGGCGACGCTATTTTGGATGTCTCGTCTCTGTCCACCAGAGAAGCAAGGCCGAGAGAAGAAAGAGCAAGGTGGGTGACCTGGCTGTGACGGAGGCACGAAGGACGGTGCCGCCGACTGGCTGATCACAAAAGGGGGAAGGTGGGGTAGAGAGATGCGACTCCCTTGAACCTTGAGCCTGGAGGGGTCGTGGTACTCAAGCATAGCAGGTCTGGTAGTGTCGGGCCCTGATGAACGTGATCTCATATGCTCCTCCTGGTTGAAGTTGAATGCTGTCGAGACCAGAAACTCCATGCCTCTGATTCTCTCCGTGACCAAATTGGCGCAACAAAATATCCCAACGTAAGCCATAAAAATAATCAAATCTCTTAGCGTAACCTGGTATCGAGGTGGCAACGTGCTGAGTGTCGGAAACTCTGGTCGTGGTGGCGCAAAGTTCTAGTAGGTGGGCGGCAGGCGAGTGGAATTGACTGTAGTCCGGAGATGAAGCGGTGCCATCTAATGTCGTCAGTCCCCGGACTCGCTACTCTGGGTGGCGTGCTCGATGAAAACTTCAAACACTGCTCTTGCCAGCGTTGAGATATGGGAATCGTATCTTCAACGGTCTTCGCTGTCGAGGTGGATTAGAACGCTTTGGATCGGGCTGATGCTGATGATGGAAATACTGTTGCGGCACGCAAGGAGCAAAGATTGGCAAAGCGGGGTTTGATGATGTAGTCGTACCGAGGGTCGGCACGACTTTTGATGTAAAACTGCGCTTAGTGCTGTTGCATCCAACCACTTTTAGGCCAACTCTTTACAAACTCTAGATTTAGGTACCGTGACTCGTCTTGTGATACCTCTCCAAGTCTTAGCTATATGCATCTTGTTCTGCCCTAATGATGGTGTCATTTACGGAGTCTCCAGAACCGTAGCTATCTCTGCACATGAGAAGTTTGCAAGTTACCGCTATGCGGAGGTGATGAGTTGGCTTTGTATCTTGGGCTCTACAGAGGCTTCAAAATGAGCTTCGCCACATGATGATTTCCAGGCTCGGAAGTGCAGTGGATTTGATGCATCTACCATCTTCAGACTTGTCAGAGGCGTGGCCATCCCCTCATGGACATGTCTTGGCGATCTGCTGCTGAATGTGGATTTATTCACCCATCAACAGGCGATGTCGACGGCGGCGCGTGTGCAACCGCAGTTACGTGTTGTCTCGTTTCTTGGACAACGTGGCTGATCGTCTATTGAGAGTCATGCAAAGACTGTTCCGGCAAGTAGTGAGTCAATGCACGTCACTTCCTATCATCAGTGAGGTCAGGGAACTATGACAGGCCACTCGCTATGCAACGTATGATCAATCACCTCACGTCCTCGCTATCTTCGACTTTCGGTCAACTCACTATCGTCACGGACAGCTCGACATTTTGACACCACTCTCCACCTTGAGAGGTGGACAGCATGTCACTGGTAAGCTGGACAGCATAACAGCTGGATAGCTTCGTAGCATGACAGCGAGCATAACAGCGATTCGACATGACAGCGATTGGCAGGATGACAGCGGACGATTGACAGCATGACACCTCCTTCCACTTGACACCTTTGATTGAAGCCTTATCGATCAGGGATTCGGTTACCCCACAAGTCCGGCGCGCTCCGCTTTAAACTCGCGCTCCACCCAAACTTGCGCGACACCTTACGCTCCACTTTAAACTTACGTTCCACTTTAAACTTATGTCAGACAAGCTCGGCCGCACACGCTTCACGACGTAGACGCTTGATGAGCTGACCGTCGAGTGTTCCTGTTCCGGTTAGTGTAACACGCTGGCTTGATGCGTCGGAGCCACGGATGAGTTTGTAACTCGTCAATGTGTAGGATGATGGCTTTCGTTATATCCTGATGCCCGAGATCGTATGTTCAGAGTAATAACCATCTAAGATATCGATGCAGGTGTCTGGTTACATCCTTTGGAAGCTGAGTGCCTTATGATCAGTCGGCAATGAATGCTGCTAACAGTCACGCTGTAATGGTGCAGTCCTGGTGCAGTGCACTCCTTCAGTAGTGGCCAAGAGCAAACGTTAGGGTTAGGGTTATGTTTGAAGTACTTGGTGTTGATTTCTGCGCTATGCCATGATTCTCTGCTGGTGATCCCTAGCGGCTTGCAGCTGCAGCCATTCCATCGGCGCAGAAGATCGACTCACACACCCTTGCATCCTTCTCTCGCGTGTTGAACGAAGGTAGACTGCATTCTGTCTGCAATAAGGTGCCTGGATCGCCTTGTTGTTCAATTGGAAACTCTGCTTCGGCATTCAATTGAACGGCCACATGATCGCTGTCTGTGCATGGCGTGGAAAGTACCTTTTGACGCGACATGACGCTATCCCAGTGGTCCAAGAAACATGTCTTGCCTGCCACACTACATTATAGGGCTCCGCGTAAAGCTTTTTCCGGAGCTTGCCCTTTAAGTTGGAGGAGACTTCGCGACCAGCACCTCTTCGTCCTCACGCGCGTTACAAATAATATCAAAGGAGGCAATCCGCGCCGATAACCCAAGTGAGAATAATTCGGAAAATCCAAATTTCTCTCATGGAAGCCTGCAAATCTTGGGTCAAACATTACGGGATGAATCTCCCGGGGAGCCTGCTATCACCTTCGCGAGGCCAAGATGTCCCTCTCCATTCTATCACGGTCCTGGACAGCCGCAGATTGTGTACGTGTGCGGTACGAATTGCTCAACGAAAGCACAGCAGGCACTCACTCCCATTGAGACCATGTCGATGATGACGTCCTTCAACATGATGGAGTCCTCTGACTATCGGCTGTGGTTCTAGTACTCTATGAGGGGAGTCAGCCAATTCATTGTTGTACATATATGAGGTCCAGCTAAATGAACCAGGTTTGGGACGATGCGAAAGAAGAACCATGCCGGCTTGCATCTGTGAGATACTATCAAGTCCCCGGACATCGGGGTGGACTCGACCTCGTAAGCTGACTCTCGCCCTCAGACATGTACTACCTCGACATCGTCGCCACGCTCATGCTTGCCATGGCAGTGAGGCAGTGTCGTCACCAACGTGTCCCTCCTTCAGTCACTTGGTGGCTACCAAGATCAAACGTTGCACTGGCAACCACTGGAAACAAGTCGTCAACGGATCTCCTAGTCTCCCATGCCATAGTGTGCAGCAGATGAAACCCTTATTATTTTCCCTACTCTGGTCTTGCTTGAGCATCATATTACATCCCGAACACCCCATAATGCGACCGAGGGGAGAACTTGCAACAAGTTCGCAGTGGTCGCTCGATGCGGGAGGGACAGTTGTCAAATCGTCGGTGGCTCGTGATCGAGCAATGCCTGAGCCAAGCAGGAGCTCACGTCGATTGATAAGCCGCGTGCATGCGAAGCTGGCCCGCCATCGCAGCACCGATAAATGCATTGGACCCATAAAATAGAAAATCGATTGGAAAATCAATCAGATCTAGACATGGACGCATTTATCGGGCCACACCAAGTCTTCTCCTGAGCTTAGTCGCCATCCTCCCATATGCCAACCACGCCCGAGATGCAACAACACCTTGGCGTTGTGGCACTGAGACCAATGGTGGGCATCACAACAGCGTTGAGCATGGGAAGATAACGTATGTCGACCCGTTGGAAGTGATCGTCTAGGCAGGGCCATCGTATAACCCGAAGTCACCAATCCCGGCATGTCGGTCCATCCGAGGAGACCTGTCCTCCAGAGTTTCAGTGACTGCATGCGTTGCTGCCCGAGCACAGGTGCCTCATGCAACGAAAATGGCGCGTCGCTGTCTTCTCGGCCGTATGCGTATCTGACAAACAACAGAGCCCCTTGCAAAGTGTCCGAAAGAAAGAGAAGACGAAAGCAGCCTTAGCAGCGGAAGGGTCCCGGAGGGATCCTGTCTAGTCTGATGTAGGGTTTCACACAAACATGCGCCACGCTCGAATCAGCGCTGACGGGACGGTCACGGTCGTATGTTCGGGTTATGTCGCGATGCCCTACTTCTATCACTGCCCGAGGCCGAAGCCGGACGTAACCGGACGTGGATAGTGTAAGACTACTGCGACGACCACCAACCGAACGCTGGAACATGGTGATTTGCATGGCCCTTGTCGCCTCATCGCTCGGTTATTGAATGGGGGGCTGCCCGGTGTAGGGCTTTCTGCCGTCGAGCAAGGTAGGAATCGAACTGTTGTTGTTTTCTGTGTGTCGTATGTTCCGAGAGTACCTAGGTGAGCATCAGGCACAGACCATCGCGTCATCCCATGAGAAATACCAGGCTATGTTTGACCCCTTATACCTCCCTCGAGTCCTCGGGACGTGTGTCAGAGAAAAGGCTGAACAAGTGACGAAGGAGTCAAGTTAGAGGGACATCCAAATCCCGACCGATATTGGTGGTGATCCAAATCGGCTATTGAATGCTAGCTTGAAGCCGTTTCCAAAATGCAGGTTGGGTAGAAATGTAATTTCAGATTCGGGTTCGAGGTCGAGCCGGTGGAGTTCTCCAGACTTTAGGTGTTGCTCGACTGGCATCCGTGTCGCGGATTATGGTTACGGTGTGGTTTCTAGGTGAATAGGTTGAGCCGTCGATGCTGGCTGAGGTCACGCCTCTTCCATATCATGCGACGAGTTCATCTTTTGAGACGAGAAATTTGTCAGCATTCTATCTGACAAGATTCTGGCTATGACGGGCTTAGAGATGATCAAGGTGTCGTGGTCATGACGTCGGATATTGTCCACGGCCTTGATGGACGATATAGTCATAGGATGTAACAAAGGACTATGGATGATCACTGTTTAAGGTCAACCGATCAAAGGTCTACCCGGAGAAAGAGGAGTTTGATGTGCCTGACAGTTGGATGGGGAGTCGATCATGGGTGGTCTTCGCCATTACTTCCGGCAAGCGACTAGTATCCTTGCGTTGGTCAGCGGCGATAATGAGCAGTATCGCCTCGCACCGTAAAGGCAAACCTCTACCAGATTACAGTGGTGCATTAGATGGTGAATATCGTGATTAGCTGAAAAGCGTGGTATAGTCATCCACCGGAAAGCACGCTAAGCGACGATATATTCGCAGCTGTGGCTGAAGCATGTCAAAGTTGTCCCATACAGACAGCCATTGCGCTGTCCGGTGGAGGAATGGTGGTCTGTGGTCCACGTGGATGGCGTAGTTGCAAAGTCTGGGGTGGGAGAATGACCACACGAGGTTGTGCGTCCAGATGATTACTTGTCTGAGAACGTGAGCTAGTTCGTTTAAAAGACCAATCATTAACTGGGTGAGATAAATAGCATTGCCACTTTGGAGAGAGGAGGCCACTTTGGGGTTCTGTCCTTCGAGTACGACTTGTATGCGCTACCGGGACCAGCGTAGAGTTGCATCGCAATAGCAAGGATAGACTCTCGTAGGATGGGCCAGAAGATAATGTTGAGCTGTTCAAGCACAGATGTAATATCACTCTTGGCGTAGATGAGTCCACCTGGTCAGCCGCAACTTTGTATCTCACTGTTGTACATCAAACCAAACCGGCAGAAGCGCAGGGTTCACCTGTATCCACCCAGCGTACTTCAAGACTTCCATCTCTGTTGGCCCTGCAGGTTCGTTGCCATCACAAATTCTTCTCGATGTTCCATTAACCGAAGTACAAAGACTGCCCGATATCCTACAGACAAGAACCTATCAAGGCCCTCCACCGTCCCTCGACCATTCTAGGACTATTACACAGCCGAACACCACTTTACACGCATTCATACCAACAACAGTCGATGGACCAAAGCTACTTCTTCGCACTCCTGCTGGAATGGCCAGAGAGAGGCTTCAATTCGTCGGAGAGTGGGACCTTGGCCCAAGTACTCCAAGACAACAACCTCTTGCCTTGCACTACACAATCAACACACATTGTCCAACAGGTTGTGCGCCCGGCTTTGCTTTCACTTGCGGCACGAGCTCCGCGCCGTGCCCCCGCATTGAGCTTGAAGCTATTCACGCTTCTACCCACAGTTTGTAAGACCTTCATTTGCGCGTTCTCAAAAGACTTCACTTTGGCGCGATTCTGCGCGACCCGGCAGAGCTCGGCTTTGGCATTTTCGTACGTTCAGTTCTCCTACCTCCGATGATCAACTCTTCGCGACAAGCAAGCCCACCGGGGCGTGCAGCAAAGTCGTTCGAGGTTACCGACAATCATGTAATCTTGAACTTGCTACAAAATACTTCAACTCATCTCAGACCACACCCAACCCTCTCTCTCCTCTAATAGGGTGGGCGCGGCTTGTCGACGATGTACTTGATGACCGAGTATGGGTTACCCGGGATGGTGTACACAACGGTGGACTCGGAGTCCTCATCGTCGGCAGAATAGACCTTCGTGGTCGTATCGTGGGCTACCGAGCCCTGGCTCTCGTTGTCGGCCATGGAGGGGCCGAAGCCAAAGTCATCTTCCTCTCCCACCCGGTGCTCTCCACCCCCTACCTCCTCGTTGATCTGCTTGGCCTTCTCGGTCTTCTCCTCTCCGGTCTTCTCCTGCTGGGCCGTTTTCTTCTCGGCCTTCTCCTCCTCGATCTCCTCCTCCTCGACCTTCTCCTCTTCCTCCTCCTCAATCTTAGTCTTGTCCTCCTCCTCCTCGGCCCCAAAAACAAAGTCAAGGACTACCGACAAGTTAGCACAAGGCATCCAACATTCCATCAGCAGCCGCACCGCCTTGGAAGGCCCGGCTAATCTCCTCGCGGCTCCAGCCGGTCGCGCGCAGCATCGAGACGGTGTGTCTCAACATCTGACCGAGGTGCTGCCAGACAGACAGTGGGTCAGTTCCGAGCCGCTTGACGGGTGGATTGGGATACCTACATGGTCCATGATCTCGTTGCTCTCCGCACATTTTGATCGTCTGTAGGTGGGTAGCTATCGAAGCAAAATGTTTTAACTGGTCTGGCTAGAAGTTGCAGTCATTTGTCTGGATGCAATATCACAGATTCCGGGCCTTCAGATGTCGTCATGGCGTCACGAGAGTCTCTGCACGAACCTGATATCATGGAAGGCACGATCATGGCACTTGGTTGAGCGTACCTGCCTACCTTGTGATGTGGACCCACGCATGCGGGAGATTGGCGTGTCATCATCTTGGCACCCGAACGAGGAAGGAGGTTACGAGGATACTCACCTTCCTCATTGCATGTCCATGTCCACGGCACGCGGTTTCGCGTGTGTCATGTTGGACCATTGCAGCCACCTACAGCAGTGGAGCATCATCGCCCCATGACAGATGTCGCAATCATCGTTGGCCACGCAGGAAATCTCTGACTTGTTTCAACTTTCAAGAAGGCGTGCGTGCTGAAGCATCGGCATGTGTTTTCTTTCCAGTGGCGAATCCTGCTGGACAATGAACCACGTACAACACCTAATGAGAACAACCCTGAAGTCATGTCGCAGATAATACTTAACCCAAAGGGTATTAACTGGCAAACACCACCGAATGTAGACGGGTCTTTTTTTCATCCTCGTGCATGCAAGTTGCGTCTCCAAACTAACGGAAAGCTCGGTCGGTAACACTGCTGCATACGTTTAAACCTTGGACCGTTGAGGCCCTTCTGTTTATCTCTACTGATTACGGCACCGTTCCATATCTCTCTCTGCATCAAAATGTCACAAGCCGAGTCGGGAAACTACACTTGGTTTAGTGAAAAGGGTCTACGCTAGTTGGAACATGCATTTATTACCTTCACTGTCTCAGAAAACACGCTCTCAACAGCCTACGGATATAAATTGTAGACAGACCCTTCGACGCCATCGAGCTCTTTAGAGATTCTCTCCGACATGCCAGAAGTCAGAATGATTGGAATAACCACAATTCCGCGGCAGTGTCTATATCCACAGCGCAGACTGACCATCCTCTGGCAGATCTTCCATGAGTAACGCCGATACGTAGCGATATGAGAGGCAAGAGTCGAGAAGTATCGCACCACCACGGGCGGGACTTGGAAGGTAAAGAGGTCGAGTCCAGGTGCAGGGCCGCACGCTTTTGAGTCGCTCCGCGGCTGGTCTGATATCCGAAAGAAACGCTCCGAGATATGCTATTCTCCAGAAGCTGGGCACCCAGGTCGTAGTTTTGTCGAACCACTTAAGATGTGTCTCGTTCAAAGGCATCTGGGCATCAGCATGTGTCCAGACATACCCCTTCGCGACCGTGCTTCTAAACCATCTGCCACCTGTGCCTTGGCGGATTCCTGGCGTCATCAGCGGCGTATTAATGTATCGAGTTCGCTTCGATCCGGTGGTGGAGGTAGAGAGGTAGGCATTGCGACCTCTGACCAGTTTTGGGCTTCGTGTCTGCCTCCGTCTTGGTCCATTCTTCGGTCGTTGACAAACATGCCCAGACCAAACATAACGATCAAGCATCAAAACACAGAACAGACAGTGTTGAAGGACAGCAAGAGAAAAGGAGATTTTTAATTTGTATGTTTCCTCGAACCTTGGTTCTCATAGCGTCTCCTAGCCTTGCACGAGAAATCCCACCAGACTGCATTGTCGAGAGTAGAAGCTCCCTACCACCTTTTTGGCCTGATACAGGGGTTCCAGAACTCGGAACCTGCCAGCTTGATATGCTGGAAAGAGCCAGCTTAGAGGATTAAACCTTTTAGAAGGGATTGGGGATTGAATGGGTGTGTTGTAATAGGAAGGCTTCCTTCTTCAACGCAGTGGCAGCGGCTGCCCACTAGCGCGTTTCCTTATCTGCTTATCTCCATGCAGCTGCCAGCCATGCAGAATTTGGTAGTGCATGGGTTTGCCGCTAGTGCATTTGCCACAAGTGGCTGCAGCCCTCACCAGCCACACCCACACGACCTTTGCATTTTTCTCGCCATTCAAATCTTCTGACCCTTCAACTCCAAGCTTGTTCCACCCATTGCAACCATCTTGCAACCATCTTGCCACGAACCCTCCCATAGAGACAAGAGTGTACTATCATAGTCAATCCAACGGCGAGACTGCTCTACTTCCACTGCTCCAGGTCTCTCGGCACCGCCAATCTCCCGCTGTAGCGAGAGGACAGACTCTCCAGCAAAAGTGCTTCGTTGGGCGTACCGTAAGCATTACCACCTCACACTTCCCTTCAAATCCGTCCCTCAAAGCTGTCCCCAAGCTAATAAAAATACCCATCGCCACAGACCAACCCCCCATCACCCGCCTGGTCAAATACAAAGCCCACCGCCGCGGCAGCCCAAGCTGCGTTTACGTCTTCTTCTTGACACGATTTGAAGACGGAGTGGAGTTGTGGAATACGAAAGGGAAGCCGATGGAGGGAGCGACTGAGTCGTATATACGTTTTGGGACGAGAGAGGAGGTCGCTCGCAAGCGCTGGGTATCGATGATGCTCGTGCTGCGTTCGAAGGTCTTTACAACCTCATGCGTCAAACCCTCCATGGAGGCGGCCCATATCTCACTGCCTTTATCTCCATCTTGCCACTGCATCTCGTCGGCGCGATAACCTCGGATCCTTCAGTCACTACGGCGGCTATCGCCAGACCAAAATCTACCCTACGGCCACGACGACCGATAGAGGCGGACGGCCGACGCGCTCATCTTGTGGGATCCGGCCTCCGATAAGTACGCCGTCGTCGCCGAGCTCGTCGACTCGGTGGCCCGGTTTCCTGCATCTTGGCTCCTGGGTCCTTGTCTCTTAGGAGTGGATGACGAGTTCTTCGCAGAACTCCACCACTTCCAGCCCCGGAAGATACGTTTCTGCCGAGACCACTCAATTGATCGCTGGCCAGCCTCTCGCTGCCTTTGTCTCTACCTTACCACTACATCTCTCCGGCGCGATGACCTCCGATCCTCCCTTCACCACAGCGGCCACACCAGCTACTGCGTTGACAGCCGCGAACCTACCTTACCTTCTACGACGGACCCTACGTCATTGTCGACGACCAAGTACGTCTCCGCCCGCACACCCGCTGCAAGGACTGCTGAGCAGACGCGTCAACATGACCGACTACGCGACTGCCAAAGAGGTAGTCGAGAGAGTCAAGGGGACGGCCATCACCGGCAACGAGCCACAGTCCCAGCGGCCCTTCACCGTCTCCCAGCCCCTACCACTTTTCAACAAGTCAGCTTAGAGGAGCTACTGGGCCTTAAGCTGCAAGCGCTGTGCGCGTGTCCGTCCCAGACAGGATCCGACGAGAGTGAACGAAGAGTTCACCACACTTGCAAGGCAGCTACCTCGCTCGACGCTCGAGCATGCTGTGGACGCTGGAGCGGTGGATGCTTATTCCAATTCCAACTACCGCGCGTGTCGTTGACGAGATCGAAGCTGACTTGAATACCCCTTTGGCGACTTCAGGAGGTGCTGCAGACCATCGACACCGTCGCGCCACAGATGCGCCTTGCTAGCTCGGCAGCGCCTCCCGCCGGGATTGCCCAGGGCAGTCCACACCCGGCGTCCAGACTCGCAAGAGCACCGCTTCAGCGCGCCTAGGAACACCGGTCTGAACCTCAATCCCGGCCGCTGCCTCATCATCCTCCCTTGCTGATCGACGGCAGAGACAGCACAAGAGCAAAGTAATGCGAGAGAAAGGACGACAAGCCCGTCTACACACCGACTTGGACCAGTAGCTCGCTAGCCTTCGGTGTGCGCAGCTTGCCGACAGACTCAACATCAGCTGCCACGATTCTCGAGCACAAGCCTCTGGATAAGCGCCACTTGTTCGTTCTTCTGTCTAGCATCAAAGGCTGGCCCCAGGACCCGGTCGGAATGCCGTCTGGGATGGGTGGATCAGAGAACGACACCGTGGAGCCCTGTCTAAGAAATATTGATCCTCGCTTTTAACGAGGAGGAAGAGGAGGAAGAGGAGAGCAGAATACTAGCTGGGGACGACAGCGATGATTTCGACGAGTCGACGATGAGAACTAAGAAGCAGATGAGGAAGAGAACCTTACTGGAGAAGGACATGTTCCCTATTGGCCAGACCTGGACGGAGAAGGAGAAGCTGAATTGGCTTGGGGCCCAGAGTACTTCTATCGATACCCTACAATCTGCCCCAGCTGACCAAGTTTGGTGTCGTCCCTGAGCATATGGTGTTCCATTGCCTGAAGGTGAGCCTGGATGTCTTCTCGAATCAATGTCGGAATTATTTGCCTCGCGGCTGTCACCCCAGTCTAATCATAGGTCTGAGATCCAACTTGTCAACTTTCATATACGTAACATCCGTTGCAGAAGCGTTCAACCATTGAAAATGCCGAACAGTGACTTAACTTAGCCAGAGCCACTACACATCAACAGCATCAACTTTCCCAGTGACCCCTGCGCAGACTATCACTCATCAAACCCAGCACGCGTCGTCAGTCATAACAACGCCCCATGCCTCGCAGGTGCGACCTTGGTTATCAGTGATTCACCCCCTATGCCTGGAGTGTTGCTCCTATGGGCATCTGCTCCAAGTATTAGATCCATTCCGAGGGCGAGCGAGTCACAGTCCATCCTCGCTGCTTACCACGTCGTCCTCTAGTATGTGCTATGCCCAGATCTCCAGAGAATGGATTACCCTTGACTAACGCACTCCAGGTCCGAAGACACCCACTGCCATATTTCGATGCCGGCTACGCCAGGTGGTACCATAGGGAATGCGGATTATGGCCAGGCACCGGCGTTGCGCTGCGTGGTCTTGCTGCGTGGTCTTGCTGCCCTCCGAGACTCGATAAGGCCGGCGATTCTATGTGCTCGTATCCCTCTAGGAATCGCTCACACGACATTCAAGGACCCAGCTCGGTGGGCTGGACGACATTGCCTGCCTCTGTTGGCGAGATGGTCTCACTGGCTCGTCTGTACTGGCAATGAATCATGGGCAACATAGGCTGTAACATGCAGTGCGCGGAGAAACCAATCCGTTAATACTGTGGAACAAGCTACCGGATACCGTCTTGATCAGACCACCTCTTCAAATCAAACACATAGGTGATGATGGGACCTCTTGCTGGTTGTCAGCACTCGGGTTCCCAGCACTCTAAACCCCTTCCAAGAACAAGAATCTTGTCCTATCTGTACGGCATCTATCCACAAGAGGAGCAATTTTGTTAGCCGGTGCGACACGGTCAGCGTCCCTTCAAGATCTAAACAACGCCGAGCTTCAAACTTCGCACACCAACATCAGCGGCAGGTTGATTTGACAATTGATCGCGCCTGCATATCGGTCGCCACACCCACCTTGTCCCCGTACTTTTGACCCTCGATGCAGTCCCCGGCATTGTCTAGCCTCTCCCTGACTTCGAACCCCAGCTTCAAAGGCTGGATTGACTGCTGCATCTGGAGCTGCATCGCCGAGCACGAGTGTCTTCCTCACATATTCAACGACGGGCCCACGCACGTCGAAGCTGTCATGTCATCTTCGGACTACTTCTCGACGCCGACGAAGCGAAGAAGACCAGGTGGTGCCGCGACCTTCAGCATTGAATACGTGCCCATTTACACGCCCCTCTTCTGTTGACCGGTTAACTGGGACGCAGGCCTTCGCCCTAGCCAGATACTCTGACTCGGTCTCTTCACCGTCGAGAACGGGCAGCGCGACTTCGGGTCGCAGTAGCCCAGCCGAGAAGAAGCCGGATCCTGAGCCAGACCACCGAACTTTCTATTCGGCTTGACACAGCTCGCCAACGGGGCGAGGGCCCATTCCCTGCATCTGAGGCGGGTTGCCCGACCGGTTCACCTGATGGCAGCGTCACTGGAGAGCTTCGCTTCTGTCCCACAGCGGCAGCAGCCTCTGCCTTCGCGGTCATCCGGCCCCTCGGCGTCGATAACTACGGTCCCTCGGGTGACGCCTGCCGACGACGACGCTAGCCTTGTACAGCGACGTCGCGTTCTGTTACTCGTCTTTGTGTCAGATAGTGGTTGGTATATTTGCTTTGCGCAGAGATTCAACGGGCAGACCGTGCGTCCTTGTCTTTCTGAGCTCTCCTGTCGTTTTGTCTTGGTATATTCCGGTAGCGCTTCTCATAGATTGTGGAGTCGGGTTAGAATTTCCTCTCTCATAACCTCCTTGGCAAAGGGTACCTCTCAGCGACACCAACACGTTACAGAGTTCGTGCACGCACTGCCTCCGAAGACCTACGACATAGGCAGCGTAGGATATCCGGTCGTGGTGGGAAGACGTTTTGTCTGCCGAGCTGGCGAGATAGCGATGTATGGTCGACGGGGGACTTCTTCCCCGGGGCTAGTTTCCATATGCTTTGAGCGTTCTGCTGTTGCGCCGGTCTCTTTTCTTTTGTACTCATGCTCCGGGACCCGAGACATGGAGGGGGACTCACCGTGGACAGGTTGTCGTGGCAAATACAGTAGATGCAGACACAGTACGTAGCCTTGGTATGAGGACAGTCCACATCAAGAGGTCCAGCAATAGCTCGTCCATCACAGCCACCAAGCAAGCGTATTGTAGTCTTTACTCAAGATAATCATTAATCAACATTGATAGCTTCGCCGCCGGGTCTCTCATATTCCTTCCCCTTATCACCGACCTCCTCACATCCACTCATCATTCTATCGCAGACAGTAGTAGATATGCCAAAAACAGTCGCGATAAGGTAGACAACAATCAGATAACGCCACAATCTCAGTCCCAGGCCAGTAAATACGGCGAGCCACTCATCGCAAAAGCCAATCAGAAAAAGGGGCAGAAGTAGCGCAGACATCTGGGAAGAGATAGCCTACTAGACGATATGACGTGCTACACCCTCGCCGGTCAGAATAGCCAGCAACTAATACCCTCCGCTTCGACGTTTCCCCCGACGAGGACGAACGGTTCGCCTCTCAACCAACAACCGTAATCCAGCTCCAAACTTCATCCGTCAGCCAGAAAAGGAATCCTTGTCGCCGTCGCCGACGAAGCAGCCAAGCAATCGACTATTCCCTCATAGGCACCAGCTTATCCGTCAGCTGGAAAACGAACCCTCTCACAGTCTTCCAAAAGGTATACAGTTGACTCTTTGTGAGATGGCACAGCAAATAGAGAAGATAGACTACCCCCCACCAGATGAGCAGACTTATCATCACTCTCAGGTCCCAAAAGTCGACCGGATTTGATTCAAACTTGGGCCACAAAATGGGAAGCACTGGGGCTCCCAACAGCTGCCCAAGCATCAAGAATCGCACGAACGCTGTATCATGTGCCCAGCGGAAGAAGTTTGGGTGGGACGGAGGGGCATTTTCCTTCGGCGCATCTTCCTTCCGGGTATTTTCCTCCCGGGCATTTTTCTTAGGGGCATTTGCCTCCAGGTCTCGTGGGCTGATTCCTGGGTCGGCCATCGGATTAGTGGTGCTCGCCGTTGGCTCTGTGTTGCTGCTACGATGAGTAGCTGTTGGTGGAGGAGCTGTTGGTGGAGGAGCTGGTGGTGTAGTCGCTGCTACTCGAGGAGCTGCTGCTGGAGGAGCTGCCGGTCCAAGCTGATCCTGTGGTTGGGACAGGGCATCTGGCACATGTCGCGGCGGCACCGCTGAGTTGGGAATCGTTGCTGTCCCCATCGGAGCATGTTGCCCTTGTTGATGTAGGGGATCTGTATCCTCCGTCACCATGATTAGCCTTGCTTCTCAGGATGGGGCCCCGTGCTGGAGAGGTGATCATCTTGATGGGGCGACTCACAGTCCATGGCAAAATATGGCACTTTGCTAGTTTGGCTCTGATACCGGCCACAGCTGAAGAGGATGTGGAAAGTGGAAAGCCCTCAGATGGTATGACCCTAGGCATCTGTGTCGTATTTATACTCCATATCGCGGTGCTTATCTCATAGCATGAGGTTGAAACACCGAATGGCCCAGAACCCTCCAACAAAACCCGGAACAAAATCTGCTTTCCATGTTAAGGAATGAACGAAGAGGCTTCAGCACCTCTCCAAAGATCTGGAAGGGAGGATAAACCATAAAGGACCCGGTGCGAAAGAGTCCGAGACTCGCAGAGCCACAAGTGATGCTGTGATCCAAGGGGGTGCATCTGTGACGGGAATTTTTCTGCCTTCTCTGCAACTCTAGACAAAATAAACAAGGCCAGAGTCAGCAGCAAGCACAGTCTGGGTTGACCCAAACTCCTTGACAAACACTGAAAGATATCATGGCGAAGCCTCACCGAGCTGGAGCTTTGTGCTTCTACAGACAGACCTCTGGTGAGACTACTTGCCCAAGACATTCTGGTCGGCCTTGCTTGGTAGGCAAAGATTACTTGGGGATGGCGACGAGCACGAACGAAAGGGTTCCATCTCAATCTTTCTTCTCCCGACAAGGTACATATTTCCGATGATGCCCAGAGGTTGAATGGAACGGCGGTCGTTGATTATGAAGTCCAGCGGCTTGGTCTGGGTTGACAGGCGCATGGCAGTGCCAAAGAAAAGGTTATTAGGCTTGATCATTGATGCCGCAACCGACGTGAAAGTAGAGGGTTGAGGCGAAATGACACGCTGTGAGCCAGTGTCATACAAAGACCAGGCATAAGCGGGACTGAGAGTTTCCACCGAAAGTGGAATGCATCAAATGAAAACAGAATTCTTTCTCAAATCTTTCCCGGGACGGCCTCAGGTTTCGAACTCGTTCCGTTGTACGCAGATGGAGGTACCGGGATTCTGCCGTGTGCCATTCTCATCTTCACTGCTGGAAGCCTGGGATGACGTAGCTTTCGGCAGGTACGTACCTTTGGTGTCACCAGGCGGCCAATGGAGACCGCTGTAGCAAACAAATCCTGAGAGTCAAGGAGGTACAGGAATCACCTGCAAGACAATGGATCGGTTTCATTTGCCGAATTCCGGCGACACCTGAATATTTTACTGCGCTTGAACTTCCGACCCTCTTTCCTGGCCTCTCTCGCTTTTAAAACCAACGCGTTCCCCCCAACAGCGACAACCGTCAAGCGACAACCACAACCACAACCGATAGTCACAGTCACGACATGGAGTCTGTGAAGGGAATCACAGCCCAGTTCACCATGGATATCGCCAAGCAGAGCGAGACGAGCCGCGAGGGTGAGCAGCCCCTCAGCGTCCAGGACAAGGCAAGTACTCCCCGTCCACCCTACCCTGTCGGTCTTCTGGGTTAACACAAATCTAACATGCACGAGATGCAGCAACTCGATGACCAGAAACTCCCCGCTGCTGTCTACAACAACGCTATCCATGCTGCGGGCAGCAAGTACCCCTCGCCTCCTCCGACCGATGGCAAGACAACCAACAAGACAACCAACAATACGACCGCGGACGACCGTTACCTTGGCTGGATAACCAAGATTGAGAAAGAGCTTGCCATACCCGGATTCTTTGCGAGCCAAAACATCAACTTGGGAGACTATGTTCCCGACTTCGATGCACCATCTCTCACTGTCAAGCTTCTGTTTGAAGTCGCCTGTCGTCGCCGAGGACTCACCTTGGGGGAGCGTAAGAGCACCGGCATCTCGGTTTACATGAACGGCTGGGAGCTCCACCAGCTGAGGCGCTGGGAGATTCAGGACTTTCTGGTCGCCTTTGGATTCCACGAACGCCCTGCCTATCAACTTGCGGTTGATATCAGAGAGGCCTTGGACGTAAGTCCTCCCGTTTCGTTGTCTGGTATAACCATTGCAAAGAGACGTCCTCCTTGCTCTACGCGTGAAGTGCATTAACCTCAAGCCGTGACAACTCCGCCGCATTGAACTTTCACCCATATTTACATGATCAAGACTGACTCGAGTCCCACTCTGATTCTAGGCCTACCAGCAGCTACACCCGGATGAGTTCAAGGATGCCATGGACCGCCGCCGGAAGAGGAAGGAGGTGAAACGGGCACACAAGATGAGCGGCGGACGCGGATCCAACCTGGGCCTTGTTCTGGTTGTCCTGGTGCCTGTCTATTTCCTTCTTGCCAAAGTCTTGCACTGGCTCTGATTATGGCCACCAGAGTGTGAACAAGGTGTCGGTTTCTTCACAGTGCCACAGGGTCTTGACGGATGGAAACAAGGAGAGTGGCTAAACACGAGATGCGCATTTACCCAGGAATGGTGGCTCTCTGCTCCCACCCATAGAGAAATCTAACACTTGGTCGGGAATGTTTACTCTAAACCAAGCAACGAACAGCCGTTATCATATGTACAGCCCCCTCCAGGTCGACCTTGGAGTGAGAGGTGCTGCGTGAAAGACTACCAATCAAGGCTCTTTGACTGAATGACCGCAAACCTAACTGTGCCCAACAGACTCTGACATGTCTCTATCCTCCGTGAAGGATACAAGTGTATTTGTCGCAGCGTCGCCGCCCGGTGAAATGCCACCCGGTTCCAGGCCTCTGCGCCACTGCTGTTGCCCAGCCGGAGCTACTTAAGTCCGTAAACCCGTTGGCTGAAACGGTAGGAGACACGAATTACTTTGTATTACTGCATTCATATTACAGCCGTGTGTCCTCTTGTTAGCAACCCTGAGCAGTGTCAGCGATGAAGCCAGCTTCCGGCGGAGCGAGCGACGTAAATAACCGTCCCTCCTTGGTCTCTCGGCTGCGTCCTGAAATCTAGAAGAGATGAAGGAGCTCACCTAGAAAGACCGAGTCATGGGGTCTGTTCCATTCGAACCAGCCCAAGCATGTCATCTTGGGGATGCCCCGGCTCCAGCTTGGGTAGCAGTTCAACACGGGTATGACTGATCAGGCTGTGGCGGCTCCGGTTAGGTTTCGGCTTGGAGGAGGTGAACGTCCAGCTGCTTTTCCTGTGAAGTGAAGGGCGCCATCACGAAAGTCCGTACCAGAGTGTTGGAACGGTTATTTACGTCACTTCACTGGGGTATTGTCAACTCCAATGTCAATCTTGTGAGTGGAAATCTTAGGGTCTAAGTGACCACAGCCTTGATGCGGTGTCCCGGGCTGGTTCGATGCTGGAGAGGATCGTCTGGGACGCAACCCAAGCCTCAACTCAGTCAACGGAAAGAGTCGGACTTCTTTTCTTGTTCGCCATCTCCACCTAACTGGCCAGTGATGACCCGCACGCTCAATGCCGAGTCATCCCATGCCTCCTCGGATGGGTCGTGGTTTCTTTTCCTTGCGCCAGATCTTGCTCAATCTGGGGCTCGGCAGAGTGAGCTGGAAGGAGGACATGTTTGGCAGCCCTAAGTCAATGACCGATAGAACAGTCCTAATCACCCCGCCGAGCCGAACCAGCATCGAACTAGCTTAGGCAGGTATGCCACTTCGCCTTTGTTCTCGGCGCCTCGGATGCGCCATGGTTTCTTTCCTCGTGTTTCCTTCGAAGTCCTTTCACGAGACAAGCCAGAAGCCTGAGCGAAATCAAATGATTAGGACTGTACCAGATACTCGCCAGTCGTTCTTGGTATATCGAGATCCTAAACAGGAAGGGTACGTGTTCAGGAGCAATTGTATGACTAGAGTCTAGCGGGTCACGGAGCAAGCAGCATGGCCCGACCAGGCGGTTCAGTGCCAGTTGGAGAGTCTAGACGCAATCGGACCATTTTCGAGAACAAAGCGGCTCGACCAAAGTTACGTAGAACTAACCCTGACTAAATCACAGAGAGTCATTCACCTCGGCCAAGAATAACCCTAACTAAAACGCTTTGATGGGTCTGAACGTCTTCTGCTCGGCGAGGGTGTCGATTGATTAACCCTAACCCTAAGAGATCAACCATCCGAGGGAATGGTATCCCGGATCGTAGCTGATCTATTCTGGGGTGACGTTCACAACCCGAGATGAAGAAATGGGCGTGCCTTGCCCAGTCGCATCGCACTCATACACCTCTCTTGAAGTTCTGGCTAAGAGCCTTGGAGCGCTTCGAACCTCGTGGTTGTCGTGCCTTGTTGAGCAGCATCACGATGGTTCGACCAGAGGCAAAGGGCCCGACAGCTGCTCCTGGCAGGTCCACGCCAGCAGAATGGACGCGCATGGAGGATTTGCCCTCAAGACGAAGCAAACATCGTCAAGATCCAGCCTTCGCCAAGTCTTTGATAAAGCATTCCCCGCCTTCGTTGGATTCTCTTCAACCAAAGGTTCTTGCACGAGGTACTCGCCATAGAGAACAACAGCGACAAGCAATTTCGAGTTATTCATCCGTCTCATCCAGAACTCTTCCCTCATCAGGTGCTAATAGGATCCCTTCCAACAGGTTCCTACCCATCATCCCCAAAGGCCATCGCGCGTACGAGCATGTAAATCGATCTCTGCGGTAGGACTTCCCTATCCACGGTCGTATCGGACATATGACAGGAGTACTAATGATTCAATTCTACGACATCGCTGGACTGTGACATATCGACGCGCGAATTCTACTATGGACGCCGTGCGCCGAGACGTAGGATTCTGATTACACGATTATTCCTTCCAGCCATGCGAAGAAGGCCAGATTTCTCATCAGCGGTTGACCTGCCTCTTCCTCTAGGCATCGTTACTCCCCTCTGCGTCAATGCCAACACGGCCTGTAAGTGCTTCGGGTCGACGTATGAGTTCAACAATCACCGCCTCCTGAGCGTCATTATCCCCCTTCACCTCTCTCAGAGTCTCCTCCGCCATCTCGACGCGTTTCACCAACGCCCGCTCGGACACGTCATCTGCAGCATCCTCATCCATGACCTCCCTGCTCACGGGATTTGTCCTAGACAGCTGGTTCTCAAGCTCCGTGGGCACCTAGCATGTCTGCTGGACTTGCTGCTACAGCTCTTTTGTGTCCTGGTGAAGTTGTCGGACTGCCTTGGATGCCTGGGATGCATTACACAAGACATACACAGTATCTCGAGCCAACTGCTTCCCGGTCTGCTTTTCTTCGTCCTCTCCCTGTCAATGTACCTCATCTCCCCCCCCGTTTCTTCCATCCTCTACCCTATTGTAGCTATCCACACCTCCCGCACTGCCATCTCCTTTATCATCACTGCCGCTTCCATTCGAAGGCCTGCCACCACCCTCGTTCACTGATGCATGGCCCTGCTGCTGGTCACCTATGGCCTCTGCCCCGTCCTGTAGCATGTCTCTATCTTCACTCTGGCCACCTTAACCATCGCTATTCTCGTTATCAACATGATCGAATTTGTAATCCTGGACGAGGTATGTTAGGTCCGAGCCATAATCATACACCAACCGCGCCTATGCCGCGCCATTTCCTCGTCCTACTTCGATATCGCTCTCGTCGTAGTCACGGTTAGTCGTAGTCACGGTTAGTCGTAGTCGTAGCTATCCACCTCCTCATCCCCTCGTCCGATAGCTAGTCCCCATCAGTATCAGCAACATCAGCGGGGTTGAGTCTAGCCCTACCTATCTTCACAGTCCGCTCCCCGTCCCTCGGACACGGCGTAGTAGGAACGTTGTTGGCATACCTGCCGGCCGACATGTGCGCGAAGACGGGCCGCGAGTTATTCACCTGCACACCGGTCCGCGTCGCCCAAGCGCCGATGACCAGGATGTAAACCTAGAGAAGATCAAGCCGGCCACCAGGGCGCTCTGTAGTCCATTTCCGCGCCGTCTTCCTCCTGCTCGGACGCGCATTCGACTCCGACAAACAGGAGGACGAGGCACGGTCGGTCGACAAAGACGTCAACATCGACATCGACACAGATACAGAAGGTCTGTGCCAACCCTCGAATATGTGTCTGACGAGCGACTCTTCTATCACCGCGCTGATCTCGGCCTTCAGCGATGCGATCAGGACATCGTGGTCGTGTGTCACAGCCCAGAGCGGAAACTCGGGGGGGTGGTGGTGACGATGGGGGTGCGGTAATGAGGCAGGACTGTTGCGCCAGACGTGCGTCAGCTTGCGGCATTCTGCGCGCACGCCAGATTCGGCGCTGGTGAAGGCGGCGGTTCGGCGCGCGAGGGCGTCACGGATTTCAGTGCGAGGGCTGCGTCGGTTGTGGCACGATTAGACGTGGCGGGCGATTGAGGAGAGCGGCTTGTCTATGGCGTGGAGGTCAAAGGTCGAGTCCGCTTTGGATAGGTAGAGGATGATGAGATATGGTTCGGATGCATCTGCATCGAAACTCGTTTTACGCCGTAGCACATACTTAAAATTACAGGCACGTAGTCGCATTTGCTATACACTTGCGTTGCTCGACGTTACGGAAACCGTGTATGTCTACACTTACGTTTATTATGACGTCGCACGTTTTAACCTCTCACGGTTTCTAGTACGTATAGCACGTTTGCCTCTATCTCCATAGGTGTTAGATCATCAACAGCGTCCCAACACAGTATCTAGACTCTGTCAGCTTCCCAACCCCAAACCATCGATGATACATCTATTGAAACACGGGATAATGTTGAATACTGAAACACAGCGTCAATCCACAGGTTCTTATAGTATCTAGACTCTATCAGCTATGGTTTACTTGCTAGGCCGCCTGTCGGAACATGCCAGGTCTGGGCATTAGTTAGTGCGCCATGTTAGAAGCCACAGGTACTACACACACATATTCAACAGTGCACCTCATTAAAAAGATTGGCGCCCCCGAGAGCCTATGAAGTTTCGTACATTTCTCCGCAGACCATTGTACCGAAGTTCTCGACTATCCTTGGTGCTCGCTCCTTCACCCCATGAATGACATCGCAGAAGAATGATTCACACCTCTCTACAGCAGCTGCAAGACCAAAGCTACACTATCACAGAAGTCTTCGGCAGCATGCCGTACCTTAACATTGCCTCCATCAATTGCTACCAGCTCGAGTTGGCCCCTCCCAGATTTTCTCTCGCTGATGCACCTTGCTAGATGCACTCTCTGTTATGCACCGAAGGCCCAAGATGGGCAAGTCAAGTCTCATAAGAGGCGATGTGCTGGTGCTAACCTCATCCGGCACAGACCTTCTAATCCAATATGTGCATCTGATAGATGCATATACACCCAGACCTGGCTATCATTCCACCAGACTTTCTGATGGACATGATCATAGCAGAGTTATCAGTGTAGACGGCACATGCCGGTGAGCGTCATACTACCTTGCAACTGCGATGCACTCCCACTCAATCGTCGCATCATGCCCAAACCTCGAATTCAGCATCGCGTCAATTAGCTGCACCTGTCTTTGAGATTGCATCAAATTTGGATCGCTGTACACAAGTTTGTTGGCATTAGTTGGACGGTTAGTCGGCAGGCGGTGATCTCGGATTGCAGGAATTCTGGAAATCTAGCGCAGCGGCTTGAAAGGGGCGGTGATCAGAGCGCCAGAAGAATGGGTCTTGGTAGCGCGCAGACTTGAAAGGGGCGGGTGCTGGAAACAGCATATTTGCACCGATATAGTAGCCCCAAACAACCCCAAACCAAGTCACGAACCCTGCTAAATCAATGGCGGCGGGGACTTGCCAAAAAGCCACAGTGCACCGAGTAAGGTCTACAAGAGACCTGGGGAAAGAGAAAAGCTGCGCAAAGAGAAGAGCTGCGATGTAGTGCCGACTCTCACAAATGTTCTTCAAAGGGAGTATTACAGCCTACAGAGAGTTCCATTAATATGATCATCGACTTTTCATCTTTATCATCCCTTCTCAAGATCGTGCATTTGAAGAAGCTAGCATTCCAAAGGCTTGGCGCAACTGTCACATACACCAAGCCACAAACAGACAGAAACAAGCGACAGACAAAGATCCCTTCAGGCAGATAAGATAAGGTAGAACAGAACCATCGAGTATCTATCACGTAGAATGAACAATGACATCTAGATCTACCTACATCCATCATCTCCATATATCCCAACACACCTCCCATACCACCCAACCGACCCTCACCACCACCATCACCACCTCAACCACACCTCACATCTCGCCCCTCAACCATGTCGTCCCCCGCCCACCGTCCCCATGCTCCTCCATCGCCAACAACCACAATCCGCAGCATGCGCGACCTCCGCACAGAAACCAAATCGCATCCAGCGCCACGCCGCAGCTATGCCTTCCAGGTCAACAACGCATCATCATGGGCCGACGTCTTAGCCTCCCTACAAGACTACGTCGCCTTCCTCGAGACGGCCCTAGAACGCCCCGTTGTACGGCCTCTCAGTCTCAGCGCCCTCTCGTCATTCTCGTCTGAGTTGGGCGGGACGGCGACCAACGTGACAAATCCTACTTCAGTGACCGAGGAACTCCCACCACAGTTGTCAGTGTCGGTACACAACAGCAGCACAGTCGCCGTAGACAAGACCAGCACCCCATCCTGCTACACCGTCTTCGACCATGTCCGCCCAATGTTGCATAAACCAGATCAGCGCCTGTTTTCCCAGGACACCGACCACGCAACAGACACGTTCGACTCGCCCAGCGGCCCCGAGGTATCGCCTCCGCCCCCCGTCAGCGTGCACCCGGCCTCTCACTCCGTCACCGTCCGGGAAGAACCTCTCAGCTCCGCCGGGGAGGATATCGACCCCAACCCCGAGTCCGATTTCGAAGACGTCCGCGGATCTGGGTCAGGCGATACCGCTTCCAAGCACCATTTCCGGCTGGAGGACCTGACGGCCAAGGACACCAATAAACCCCCATTCGACTTCGCGACCTGGCTCGCCTCCCTGCCGGGAGTCGATATATCCTTTCCTCTATCTGACGCGATTGCGGGTGGATGGCGGTCGAGTAGTTCCGAGGTGGATATGGGGCATGGCGAATCTGGCGATATGGATGATGCGTCGGTTTCTTCGTCGGTTCCGGTGCTCGTGACGCCGGGTGTCGTTGCGTGGGTTGTGCGGACTGCTGCTGCGATGCTGAGCACGTCGGGGTGTGGTGGTCTGCCTACCTTTGATGAGCAGGGGAGTGAGACGGCTGGTTCGGGACCGGTTGTGGCGTCTAGCTCGGCTGGGCGCGAGAGTATGAAGATGTTGGGATAAGAGATGAAGGGGGATGTTCAACGGCTGATCATGGTGCTTGTCGCGCCCCTGGAGTTGCGGATGAAGTGTGGAGGACTGTCGCGACTGATGAGACGTCGTGAAGCGAGGTTAGAACTTGTAGAGCGAGCGAGGACGGGAGGGATGGATGGACTTGTTGCTTGTTGGATTCTTGCTCTTGCGTTGGATTGCATTTTTGGACATGCACTGCGATTCTGCTTCGGATGGTTGGTTAGTTGTTCGGTTGGTCTTGATTTCTGCTGCTGGGCGGAGGATGGCCGGAATGGCTTACCCAAATTGAGACATTCTCTCCTTTTTAATGGTCCTGATTCCTTGTCGATGTGAAGTCGGTGGCGATGAGGGTCGTATTATTGTAGCAGATAGCATGTCGATCATATCAACCGGTGATGCTGATCAACAAGCGATTGTTGTGATGCTTAAACCAGAACTGCCAGAGTTGGTGGCGACGAGGTACGCACCTTGGCTGTGAGACATGTCAATTCCACCCGATAAGCGATAAGAACTGAAATGGAACAGTCTCAATCAGACACATCAGTGCGGATTCCACGTGACTTGGAAATTAACCCAATACGGTAAGGCGGCTTGACCCAAGTTGACGGATTATCTACTCGCCGCTGTCAACGCAGACGGATTATCTTCGTCTGTCAATTTCTGCCGTAGCACAAATATCTGATGTGGTGATTTTACTTTGGCATAACCCAGGATCTCCGGTACATCGTCGAGTCGAACAACGTCCGGAACCTCGCCTTTGACTTACTTGCCCTCAGACATATCCAGCTTGTGCTGCTGCGTCGTCCGCATCATTCCGACCAGTCTCTTCAGCGCTACCGGTCCACCGTCGTCACCGCCAAACACAGCAGAGTCCAAAGACTAGACAGCAATGTGCCACGACATGGCCACTTCCTCGCTGCTGTGAGTACATGTCAACCATATCACCCTGTTTCCTTCAAGGTACAACCATCCCAGTTGCCAGCATAATGACGCCTACTAATCTCAAACACCGACAGAGCCAAGTCAACTAGCAGATGAGACGACTTTCCACGACAATCTCAACTTCTTATACCTCCCACTCCTCGAACTCTCGCCCGCTCGACGACAACCCTTCCGACATGCCCGAACGTCCCATCTCCCGCCGGAAAGCAGAACAATGTGCGCAAGAGGCTCAGTGCCAACAAGCGGAGGACACAATGGCCTTGTTCTGTTCTGACGGTCGACAGGCAAGCAGCGTCAAAGTAGACTCTGCCCAGATAACGCACCCCCCTGCGGTTCTGGCCTAGCCTTGACGCCTGAGCTGATGCCAGTTACACCTGCAAGGTCAAGCTATCTGCTACGACATATGGCACCGGCTCTGGTGGCCAGATACTCGACATCTCGCGTGTCCAGCCGACCGCGGTGGAAAGAGCGGTGTCGTTATGATTCAGGCTTACGGGGCCAGACATGTCCAGACGAGTGCTCATGCAGTGGGCAGACCATAAAACAGCGGTCGTGAATACATATCAGGTGCATTGGCAGTCACGGTGGCGCGTTGACTCGGCTCGCTGCTTGACCGACCAGGGGATCGGGAACTGTTTGCTCCTCGCCGAGAGGTAGCTGCGCTTATTACGCTGCTTTGACTCTGCGTCGGAGAGCTCAGGAAGGCTATTTCCAAGGCACCAGGATCCAGATCACGCAGAAATTTGCCTTCAACCAATCGCCATGACTCAGATCGCGTTTGACCGTGGTTACCAAGCCAAGGCATGACCGAAGAGTCAAACCAGGACACAGATTCAGCAGATCGTACGCCACAGCCTACATCAGTCGGTCCTCGAACGGTCACCACCTTGACGAGACTTTTGCTAGTATACTCGTCTCTCACCGCGTTGACAGCCGCGACGCAGTCCCACATCAATTTCCTACCTCGTCATCGCTTTCGCTATCGATTTCCGACCTGGATTTCATCAGTCCGCGAGATTTCGATCGACCAAGCGAGACAGATCGCGATTTCTATCGACCCAGCGAGAGATCCTTTGCCCGGCGAGCCGATATCGACTTTCCATCATGCTTCCACGTCATCAGAAGGAAGCAAGATGGCCAGCCACTCCGGCAATCAACCATATGGCCCTCCAAGCCAGAGCGGACATTCAGACAGCCAAAATCTGGCAAATCCACAGCCTAAGAAGCTTGGAGTCAACCATCTCAACGATCCGCTACCTCGATGAGTCTGTTACCTCGCTTCGCTCGAAGATGGATTCACTAATGGAGATGGTGAGGATCCAGATGGGTCAAAACCAACAACTGGCTACCCTGGTGGCCCAGCTGACTGCTCACAACCGTCGCGAGCCGTCTTCCCGCCGCGATCTGCCATCTGCAGCTGATGGAAACGACGATTTTGAGATGATTGGGCAGTACCAGGTTCCTCAACGTGAGGGACCATTCCGCGAGATGACCACTCACCGCGAGATCAAGCCGAAGAGATGGTATTTCGCTCCCAATCATAGCAGACAATCTTTGGCTCCATTCGTCACAGCTGGCCGGGAGCCATCTGCCTACCCACACACCTCTCTATTCAATCGGCAAACCGGATCTCCATTTGAGACCAAGCCTTACTACACACGTATCAAGCGAAACAACGTCGGCCAGTTCAATCCAGATTATCCAGGCCCTCAAGACCTTAGGATGATCTCTGACGGCAAGACGCTCGTTCTCACAGACGTGACGGCTTTTCGAGAGCGCTTCTACACCATCACCACCAGCCCAGAAGGCGAGAATCAGGCCCTCAGCTTGTTTGACACCTTGCTGAGTGGCTCGACCTTAATCTGGTGGAACAGCAAGCTCACTGCTGAAGACCGCCAAGAACTCTGACATGGTGGAGGACTGGGAAATGGAGGACTGCCGGTAGTCGTTGATGCTCTCCAACAGCGATTCAGGAAAGATCCGGCCATCACCACAGCCAAGTTCACTCAGCCAAGCTCCATCTCAGCGGCCTCTACGACGGCAACCCAGACCTCTGGCATTGAGCACCTTTGTGCAGAAGAAGCTGCGATACAGTAGGCAGATGGGCATCCTCAACGAGAACGCAGGGCACACCTGGCACGCTGTGATGACACGGATCTACAGTCAGAGGAATCTTCACGTACGCAGATCTCTGCCCGCTCCGAGAAGCGAGGACTCCCTGGCGCATATTTAGCCTCGGTTGAATCCAGCAAATCCATCCTCACTGCGGCAGTGATGAGCCGGCAGCAGTCCCGCCAGAAGTCTCACCGTCACGCGGAAAGCTTCAATGGAGGCAGATATCGCGATGGAGGCCGTAATGGAGACCACAGTCGAGTCCACGATGGAAGCAAGAACCGCAGCGCCGCGCTCGTCAACCACACTCACAGCCACCGGCACCTTAAGCACCGGCGCGGCAGATCTTGTTCATCCACTAGATCCGAAGACAACGGTCACGGCTGTACAGCCAAGTGAGGTGAATAGGACCCTGAACTTGCCCATCGCGGTGGCTGGATCACTCTCCATATGCAACAAAGCCGACACAGCGGTTATTATCCTTGAAACCGACGTCCAGAGTACGACAAATCCCTTTCTTCTTCATTTCGAGTAAGCCAAAAGAGCTCCGTCCCACGTTCACCACCATCCACCACCTACACATATCAAGAACCACAGCAAATATGATCTGCCTACCACTGTCCGATCGGCTTGCCCGAGGTCTGCTAGGCTGCCAACAATCTCGGGGTAAGAGCAGTCACCAGCACCTGCAGATGTTCTGTTGATCTCATCCAAGATCCGGCACGAGACTTTCCTCGGTCTCGGACTTGCTACTTTTCTTCTTCTCCCTCCTCTTCTTCTCCCTTCCACTCGGTGCACTCCAACGACAGATCGAACCGAACTATTCAAGCTCGGCCTCTGTATCAACCATGTGCTCGGTTGTCCTGCGCGCGACACTATGTCCACCAATGTGAAGTAAAGGCGAGTGCCTTCCCCTCCGCTTGGATATATCTATATTAGTAGGGTGTCTAAAGTATCTCTACGTTGAAGCCTTTGTGTCAACGCGGCTTTGGCGTCCACGATATACACTCTCCACCTTGGGATCGTGCGAAGGTTATGAGAATGCCGTATAAGTGTGGCTTCTCGACTGCTGGTTTTCGTTGATGAACCTGAGCCTGATTGGAACCTGCTCTTGTCTGAGTTGCTGTTGTGATCAGCCTCTCTGATGTCGTCGCGGGGTACGGCTCTCAATATTATCACACGTTTATAGCTATATTGGCCTACGTCGTTATCAATTCTATAGCCGATGTGTCTGGTGATGTTCTCGGTCTTACTCTTATTGTCTGTACCACTATTATAATTTATGGCGCGGTATTCGTCATCGTCCTTGTCTTGAGTCTTCTGTTTCGGCTGACTCGCCATTTGCCTGCTAGGATCGTCACGACTACGACTTGGAAACTGCCGGCTATCTGATTCACTGCTACGGTAAGGACGGGTCCATAGCGACGGTCACCTCCACATTATCGTGTACGACATCCCGCTCAGGATGTCATCGACAGTATAGGTTATCGCCAGGGCAAGTGATGGAGAGGCGTCCGCGGGTGCTGTGTGAGGTTTGGCATTTTCACAGATTGGGCACCAGAATATGGCTGTGAAGATCAGCCACCTCGCCATGCGCGACACGCGGCATCCCATGTGACATTGCCGTGCTTGCAGGCGCAGAGAGGTGCCGTCGCCACTAGTTGAGATCCCCCATAGCTCGTTCGTCAATGACTGTTTCTCGCTATCTAGTTCACGACAACCTTCGGTCAACAGCTGCCACAACCCCCAGGCTAGGAGTATGTCTCTTCTTCTTGTGCTTCACGACTGTTCCCTGCTTACCGGCTGGGCATAGCCTGGCACCTCTAAGCTACGTACCTGCTATCCGAGCTTCAGAAGATCATGCCTGCCAGCTTTCCATACATGGAAGAGGTCCCGATCAGCCAAGATCGAGCGCAAGAGCATCTCCCACATGCGTCTATCCCACTGTTCTTCTTCTTCTGTTCATCCATTCCGAACGACACGTCTGTTATGACACCTCAAGTCCATCACTCCAAACAACACCACGCCCTCCACTTCAACATTTTACACCTTAACAGCGCCCACTGCCTACGCTCTCACCGTAAGTGCAATTCCAAACCCACTTGTCCACCTACTAACCTTGACTCAGGGATTGCAGCGCTGTCCCCTATTTTACGGCATGGTGGCTGCCAGACGAGATTCCAGGGTCGCATCTGCATCGACATCTGTGCCTACCGAGCCCACACCTACGCACCAAGAACCACCGCACTTACCCGCAAGCCAATTGCACCCAGAGCAGGGGCATTGCGAGGAGACCCTCCGAGCCAACTTGCAGGTCGAGACTGGGCAGGAATCCCGCAGGATTTGGGCTCGCGACAAGGTGTTTAAATGGTCTGCTTGCCTGGTTCTAAAGCCCTCAGCCTGATATCACGATCCAGGCAAAAAGGTCGAGGGAAAGAAAACAATCCTCCCCCTGTCCACTGCCACAATCTGTCCACCTTCATCCGAGAATAGGACCAAAGAGCGCCTACAAGCGTCTAAAAACCTGGTCTTGACAGCCAGAATAAATATAGACATTGACTTCATCTGGAAACAACCACAGATCCCCAATTGGCCCAACATCGCCAGTCGCATGAGAGCCATCGTCAACCCCATATGGGATAAGCTCTCAGCCCCCTTCAGCGCCCAGATCCACCTTCGGTGCAAATGGAGGAAGCTGATATTGGCGTGGCGAACACTCTTGCCACAATACCACGGCCCCATGGTGGATAGAATCCCCGCCTTCCATGTCCGGTCCTTCACAGAGGACTAGGACGTCTTGACCCCAATATTGAAGATCGAGATCAACTCGCTGGGCAACCAGATGAACCGCACTGTCAGCCTGTTTGTAACAAGGAAGACGATCAACCCGAATGGCAGGAATAACCTTCAAGTAAATACTGTTGCGCCTCTGGTTACGAAGCGTACTTTGCAACTACACATAGCTGCTTTGGTGCTCACCTGTATTCACTAGGGTAGCTCGCCGACAAGCCGATCTACCGGCTGTCATGGCCTCATAGGATCACTACAACGTTTATTCCACTTCGACACGTCTATTTATACCACGGTCTCCTACAAATGACGGCAGTCCTAACTATGCGTGCCCGGTCACTCTCGAGGACAAGACGCTGCAGTTAAATAACGTTTATCGGCTGTAGTACCTGACCTCGACCTTGGCAACACACCAATACCGTTGTCTCAGAAGTCCAAGCCCGGCATGGTGCTGAGACGTAATATGTGATATCCTCCGCAATAACGAGGTGAAGACCGGAGGATGAGCTAGCTGCCATCGGTATCGTCCAGACCATCAGCTGGAATAACGATGATTTGCTGTGGTCGAGGTCGGACCGTCCGTACTGGTACATCATCTTTCTCATCGGCCCCATATGAAAATTCTGTCAAGCCACGGCGGTTTGTTATATCGCGCGACCTCACGATGCCCGGAAATTAGAGCCTGGTCAATCACTGAACAGGTTGTATCATCGGTCAGAGGTCTACTTTGTGAAGGTTTTGCGTGCAGCTGCATGCATCACAGGCAGCCCATAATTTGGTTGGGACGCAAAAGGGATACCGGGGGGACCAAACCGGAACTGTCATGAAGAAGGATTAAGGAAGCTATCCTATATACAGAACAGGTTGCGGTATGCTGTCATCTCTCGTGGTTGCAGAGATATCATGGTTCTTGTGTTTCACGCGGCGGATCCGGGACGGCGGACACCGGTCCCACTTTCGGGACGGAGGACACCAGGATCCACTCTCGGTCCGCGCTCCGGCCGTCCCGCCATTCCGCCATGCGCAAGCGCCCTCCACCCCAGTCACCTTCCATTATGAACAAGATTAATCTGTTTCGATTAGGGTTATCCAGTTCCTTCATGGCGCATACCCTCGCTGTCGAGATGCGCCACGGTGCATTACACTTGCGTACCGGCCACGACGGTGCTGAGAGACGCCAGCTCGCCATGAAGCCCCCGGAGATGTTTGCTCAGGCACATCTACAGACTGAGCAGCCAGACTACTTCGCGCAGATGAAGATGAGAATGGCATATCTTTATCCAGCACCCACGGGTCGCTACACAGACTTCTCAAACGAATACACTCCCAGCCATATTGTGCAGCGATCCCAAACTCGAGGAAATAACAATGTTCAATTGACTGCACATGCTTGTCAAATTGTAGGCAGATGGAATCGTTTTTGGGTGTGCATGCTAGGTTCCGGTAGAATCCATGGTGTGGTTTGTAGTACCAATCCCATCACCGCCCCTTTCGGTCCGCGTCCCTTAAGGGCTAAACAGAACAGCACTCCAATCACCGCCCCATTCGGTTCTGGCAGGTGGCAAGATGGATCTTCTAATCTTATCTTAGTGTTGCACGGCCTAAATTTTCTGTGCACTCGAAATGCGGGTGCAGCAACCTCACCACGTGACGAGACGATGAGTTGTAGGGTGCAACTCACTCGCAGCACTGTGACCAAGTATTTCTTAGCCTACCTAATGAATGCAAATCTCGTGGCGCCGATTAGCAATGCAACTACACCAGGTTCCACGAAGCCTGGCAGAAACACACAGTCTCCGCCAAAGACACACTTCACAGACAATGATAACAGCATCCACTTCTCTGATTGCAGCTCGGAAACTATACGCGCATCTTTGCTAGGCGCGAGATACCTTCCGGGGACAAACAACGAGTACACCGCCAAGTCTACAGCAAAAGAAGCCTCCACGAGCAGCTTGGAGCGACTTGGCCTCTTCGCCAGGACTTTGGTACAAGAAGAGAGGGGCGAAAATACCCGCTGGAGCCCCTCGTCTTCGTCAAGGATACTGCCGGTGCGGAGCTTGTGCATCAAGGGCATCAACCATGCCCTTGCCATCATCGTCGTGCCTACTCAGGCCAAAGTCACCCTCAAACTGTCGGAGGCTCTTTCGCCGGCCGATATCTGGCTCGCTGCCAATGTCCAATATTCCGAAAGACAAGCCCGGGCTGAGCGAGACTAGGTGTTGAGGTTGATGCATCTGCTTCACCTGCTTCATCTGCTTCATCTGCTGCTTCTGCTGCTGCTAGTGCTGCTGCTACTGTATCTGCTGCTCCCCGCCTCCCCAGCACCCTGTCTTGTTCCCCTTCTCCTTCTCCGCAACAAGCTCGGTCTTCGATGCGACAATATCGTGTTGGTCGAGAGCGGCGAATCGGTCGCATATCCTCGACTCGGCAGCCGATTGCCCTGGGGGTCTATATTCTCGGTTGGATGGTTCCGAGAGGGATTGATCACTTGCTTGTCAAAAGCTCCAGCCCTAAGAAGCCAACCTTGCTTTCTTTTGCCTCTGAGAAGTGCCAGAGCATCTGCCAGCCTAGCCTTCAGAGATCCATCTCCAAGCATTTCCGTGTCGAATCCCACCAAACCAAACCAACACAGTGAACTTCCAGTTCCGCCAAGATGAACCACTCGACGGGAACAACAAACTACCCCGACCCCGGCCTACTAGCCCCATTCAGCGTCCATCCGCCAGGATCCGGCTGCTTGAGAGAGGCTTCCATTCCCGAATGCATGCATTATCGGTCCGTTCGCAATCTCCGCATGAACGAAGGATTCGACAGCCTCATGATCGCGCCTCTCGACCTCGGACCGCTACGCGACCTACTCGAGCGCGACAAGTGGACCAGCATCTGTCCGTATCGCCTCGGACACGAGGTAGACGGTACCGAGGCAACTTTGGTTCTCGCCATGGGCCGGGGTCCATGACAACCCAGCGCGCAATGAAGGTTGTGCAGGAGCTGCGGGAGATGCTTGCTGGGTAAGTTGTGTCCATTCCAACGTCTGGCGCGGAAGGCACGTAGAGACAGATCAGCTATCTGCTTCTCAGTTGTTACACAGATGATTAACTTCTTCTTAATACTTAATAGACACGATCCAGGTCTTGGCAATATCACAGTGGAAGTCACTGTGCTCGTCTGAGCATAGTAACAATCGCCGACGGCGTCGAAACCGAGAATCAGCTCGACCATATCGTGCCAGCATGTCGGAGGTAATCTGACGGGAAGCACGATGACCCAAGATGCCGCCGTCGCACTCGTCGCGACGCAACTCCCTCCAACCGGAGTAGCACGATAACCCTCCATCGCCTCGTCCATCACAATGCCAACCGCATCCAGGGTCCCACCGCAGAGGTGTCCCGCACGGTCGATGCTATTCTTGAAGCGAGCCGGCGCAATAAACAAGTGATCGGCCTTGCCGGAGCCCTGATCTTCGCCTCCGGCTATTTCGGCCAAGTTCCGGAAGGACCGTAGCCGGCAATCGAGGCAAATCTTGAACGTATCCAGTAGGATGCCCGTCATGGCGACGTCACCGTCATGGATTTCTCGCCTGTCAAGTCCAGGATCTTCGAGACCTGGGCAATGGCGGATGTAGCCGAGACGTCGGACCTGCTCGCCGGCATTACGGGCCGCACCTGTTTCAAAGAAATGAAGCTCTTAGGAGAGCACCTGTTGACCAGGCTCCGGGACCCGGTGGCATCGCCGCTTTCTGCTCGAGGACATATGTCGATGGGTCTCGAGGGGTCCTGGACGCGCTTTGTTACAGAGTCGCAACGGTAACGGCCACCGGGTTCAGCCACATCGCCCTTCCTAGACCGCTTGAAAGGGTTGGCCATGGCCGCGAGCTTCTCTTCCTCCTTCTTCACCGCAGGCTTCTCTTCCTTCTTCTGGACCGTGTCCTCGTAGTCTGGGAGCGAGTCATCATCGTCGTCGGCGTCGCTGCTGTCCTCAGACCCGGATTCTCCGACCTTCTCGTCTTCGTCGTCCTCGTCCTTACTGGGCTTGAGCTTGGACTCGGAGTCGCTCTTGTCGTTGTCGTCCGCCTTCTCGGTCCGGTCACGATACTGCCCGAAGGCTGGGGTGGTGCTCGGTGGAAGTGAGACGGGCTCGAACCGCTCTGCGGTACTCCCTGTGAGCTGCACCTAAGCGGAAACGAGACTCTGGTCGTCCTTCTTTGTCAGCAGCCAGCCTAGGCTTTGGTGGTGCTATCGGGAACCGGGGTATCGGACGGTCCAGAGGTGGAAGATCTCTAGTTATGAGCCCGGCCCTGCTTTTTACTGCAGCCGGAATCTCTGTAAACAGAGCACACCTCCAAATACTGCTTGACTCACCAACACAAACCGCAAAGCGGCCCAGCCAAGATGGCAAACGACAAAAACGACGGGGAGACCGTCGTCAAACTTCTCGGCAAAAGCAACTTCATCGAATGGAACCGACTCTTCCGCCGCGCTGCCAAAGCAGAAGATGTCTGGATTACCATCAGCGGCAATGAGAACAAGATAACCGAGCCCAAGATGGAAGACTACATCGTCTATGCCGACGGTACCACTTGACCAACCACTCGCAGCGCATCAGATACGCAGAAAACCTCTTACCATAGTCAAGCACGTTAGCATCTCCTGTTTGTTTAGCTGGTCGAGGCGAATCTCAGGTCATGTATCGTGAAGTTCCCGTGGCCTGACCGGACTTAGAAGACCTACGCCACCTCCAGAGCATTCCAATCTCAAGGACTGATGCCGTGCCCGCGAAATGCTCCTGGCGGAAACCTTCCATTACAGCCTGGCAGCCTTGAGCTTTCTGAGAGGATGTGAAATGAGAACCGTTCAAAGGACATGGGGATTGTCAAAACTACTTCACAGCGCGTGCTGCGGTGCTACGGGTTCACCCGAAATCCACTGGGACTGCGATCAACCTTCCAGCTAGAGAGCTTAAACCCATGTCCTCCACTGTGAAGAAGTGCCGCATTCAATCCGACCTCCACAAGCTCCTCGACGCAGAGGCTTCTGGTGGCATAGTCTACATGATTGTCGCCGTGCTCGTGATAATCACAGCAAACTCTGCATTTGCAAAGACCTACTTCCATGCACTCTACGTCTATGTCGGGCTGTTCAGTCTCCAGCACTGGATCAACGATGCGCTGATGTCAGTCTTCTTCCTGGTTCCTGCTTGGCTCGAGATCTTTGTCGCTGCGCTTGCAATTGTTGATGATCTTGGAGGAGTCATCGTAATCACGATCTTCTACACCTCCGACGTGAACCTCGTGGCACTGAATGGTGCAGTGCTCATCTTTGGCAATCTCGTCATCTTCAACTGAATGAAGGAGAAGGTTCTATGGCCATACCTCGCTCTGGGTGTGTTACTCTGGGTTCTTCCATTGGCCTCCGGCATCTATGCGACACTGATATTGCACTGACAATCCCTCTCAAACTCACACCCGGCAAGCCCTGAAGCCACACACGTCGAAGCAACCCCCCACAAACTCGAGCAGGCTCTCCACAAGCCCGTCGCATCTTCTTTTTCGCAAACACGGGTGTTTTGTTCTCTGAAATGAAAGCGAATATTCTTCTGGATGTCAGGTCTCTAGGCGTCCCTTCCGGCTTGCTCCTCGGCAAGCTGGTTGGGGTCCTTAGCGTAGTCGCGTTGCTCGTGAGGCTTGGCCTGGCTGATCTACCCGTGCAGGCGAGCTGGCCACAGATGGCAGGCGTCGCGGTTCTGTGCTTCACGACGAGTCTTTTCATCCGCTTTCTGGCGTTCAGCGACCCGGCGGGCAGGACCCCGTGAGAATCGGGATCCTGATGGGGTCTGTCGCGTCAACAGTACTAGGTGCTGTCTTTGTCAGTGTTTTCAGCAGGAGGTCATCAGCCGGGCGAGTTCGAGAGTGCAACAGCGCCACTACTTGGATCGAGGAGCGCGACCTGGGCTTCTGCCCAATCTCAGTGCGTCGATTGCGTTTCCCAACACGATATATGCCTCATACTACTTGACGGTGCTGAAGCTAACCAAGGCTTCAACCATGTTCACAGGGGAAAGACAAAGAAGAGGCTCGTGCTCAATGACGAGGATGATCGCCACGTTTTTCATATTCACGTTAGACGATGTTATGCTTGCCTCAACTACAAAACCAATGCGTTCAACGTCACCCATGCATGGGATGGGGAGACGATTTGCGGTCCGCTGTACTTATCCCACTGAAGGCTCAGTGTGTTATGTTCGCGTTCTCAGTTCTCCAGGAAACCTTGACGCTTCCGCGGTCATTTGACCTGGCTCCGTTTGGCAAAGCATTGGTTGCAAGTTCGTGGATGAGAAGTGCCAAGGAGAGTGCCGTACGAGGGCCGATCTCCATCCACATCGGGACCAGAGATCTTGTAGCTAGCTCTCCAGAAGAGAAGGTGAGCGTAGCACCGAATCGATCACCGCGATCATTCGTGCAGACGACTCATCCTGGCCAAATAATACCTCATATGCATTGGTAAGAGCATACAATTTGCTTGTGAATGCTTCAACCGGAGCGCGGTCGGTGACAGGACCCAGCCGCTGAGTGGTAATTGCCTGCACCATACCCATCGTGTTTTTTAGACAGTGGCTGATGTCGTGGTCCAGGGCTTGCTGATCCCGTTCCGCCCGGATCCTATACATGGCTCCCGGCGTGCGATCAGCGATCTTGTGTACGAAATCAGGCTCTTCTGTCGTGAATTGGTGAGGTTTGTCGTAATGAACAAACATCACCACGGCAAAAGCGCCATGTTCGATGATCGGGACGTTCACGAGGACGGAGATACCGATCGAATGAAAGGGTTCAATTGAAGCAGATGTCGGTGGATCCCTCGCAACTTCGGGATAATGACCATCTCGCCGAGCTTAAGGTCCTCAAAAAACGAACCATGGTTGCGGAAGTGGTGTAAACCGCATAACCTGGTTGCAGCTGTATTATTCCATTCAGGAATACGCGTCATTTATTGGCAGCCAGGTGCCACCGGCGGTCATATGGGGCATCTTCATTCCCAGCTTTCAAGACCTCGGCCGTAAGAACGCCTGCGGCGCCGTCCTTCTCTATGAATATGTTTCGACAGCCCGTGATACGGCGTTCATCATCCACCGTTAGAATCATATAATCCCGGGCCCCTTACACGATCAACCTAAGCTTCGTTATACTATCATGCAAGTCCTCAACAGCTTGCATACGATAGGTAACATCGATAAAAGTCATGACAAATCTTTCGTCCCCCGTCGCCTGAACATATCCATCGAACTGGCTGCTAAGCACGCCCACGTTTTGGGTAAAGTGCCTGTTCTGGTCCGTTTTGGAAATCTCTGCGACGTCTGCGATCTACTCATCCTCGAAGCTGAGGAGGAGTTCTCGTGTTGTCCGCCTAGTGACTTCCTCGACTAGTTTGTGGGAAATAAATCGCTCCAGGCTGGATTGATGGTATCGTATCGCCAGTCAATGATCGTGCCGTCGGCATCTCGAGTAACGGTGCCAACAACGATCCCTTCTTCGAGCTGGTGGACGAGGGACCTCCATCGGAGTTTAGACAGAGACGTAGCGACCTGGTTCAACGCAACTTTTCCTACACGACGAAAAGGCTCAATCTTGCTTGCCGTCCAGGTTCCTAGCTCCCAGTCCATCGTAGCCAGGGATCCCAGTACCAAGCCGTTTGGCATCGTGACTGGCATGGCACACCCCTGTAGGAGATCCCCCCAAGGTCGGTGATAGTGGTACTGTCCCTGGCGAGATCATATATCGTGGCATCGCTAATAGTCAGCGGCACTTCGTCGCGCATGATATGCTGGTTGAAAGAATGTATCAACGGCGTTTCAGCCGCCTTGGCACATGTTCCTCTGGCAGCCCGAGATGAGTAGTACGGTATGTCATCCAGGATCGACACCAGTGCTCCCGGGCAGTGCAGCCTAAGTCTGGCCACTTCGATGATGTCTTGGAACTCAGATTGGTCTTCAACATTAAGCAAAACTATGTCGTATTCCCACGACAAACGCTAGACCTTAGCTGACCCTGAGGGTGTGTGTGTCGTGGTCCCAGGACAGGCGTATGCAGTGATCACACGACATGTACCATACCCCTAACCCTTGGGCTGTGTGTGTCGTAGTCCCACGACACCTGCCAGACCCTAATCCTTAAGGCCACAACTACGGTTGACAATAAGGCCAAACCAGGACTGCAACAAATGCAATGAGAGGAGCGAGTACTCAAACTTAGGAAACCATCATCGTGGCGTATTTGGCCTCAACGGGAAACCAGGACGCAGAGAGGTTCAACCCGAGGTGTCAGCAGCCATATCTACAAACCACAATTTCGAACGGCGAGACGAATAGCGGCACCGCCCGAAAGATCACCGCACTCTCGGCGTTGGTGCCGAGACTGCGGACGAAGGACTGGTCGATCTTGATCTTGTCAAAGGGGGATTTCTGCAGATAGCCTGGGAAGAAGAGTAGCCCGTGCCGACGTCGTGGCAGAGTTAAGGTTAAATGGGATAGGCATTTGCGAATATACCAGCTGCTGGAAGGGTTCAGGTGCTGGATGCCGACTTGCTTGTTTGGCGGAGGAGTCACATTGCTTCGTAATTCTAGTTGCAGGAGTAAAATGAGTTTGATGCAGAAAGGCATGGAGTCAAAGAGGCAAGTTCTCAAGCGGCCTGCCAGCTAAACTACTTGATCATCTTACCTTGGGGCTGCGCTATCAAAAGACTGTGATGCGCAGAGATACGGAGTCGAAGGATGCCCTGCAGTACACTTTTGCGCGAACCAAGCTCCGGAATGTGTCTGTGCCCCTGGCCAAGTCTCGTCCAATCTAGTGGTTTTGGGTAGACTCGATGGCAAGACGGACGGCTGAGAGGGACTGAGTCAGGCAGTAATCAAGAGCCAGCGAGCCTTTGCAACAGAGCCCATGTCCTGGATGATCTTGGAACGGCTGTCGTGGTTGCATAATACCATGTAAGAACTCCCACAGATGAGCATCTCCTGCTCCGTCTCCTCTCAGCCAGAAAGTGTTCTGTAACAAACCATCTTCGACGTCAACGTAAACGTTCTCATCTGATAAGCCAGAGCTCCGTTATCTGTGGGATGCTGTGCGTCCATTGATGTTGACTTTCTAATAGCGCCACCACTCATCTCCACAGCTCAGATATATGGACGGGTATATGTTCGACTTGAAAGCCGGGCTCATTGTGGCTGCTGTAACTCTGACCCGGTTCTCTCCTCGTGCTCATTTCGTTTCTGGCTACTAGTGAGGCTAGTAGCGATGCATGTCTGGTTCCGAGAAAGGGCCTGACCGAAACGACGTCAACACAAGGGTTTGATCCAACCAGAGATGAGGCCGCTGCTTGTGCCGTCGCTGGTGGCACGTTTCCATGGTTGAAGCACAGTCCAAGCACACAACAGGTTGTTCAATTGGACCGGTCGCCCAGGATCAGCCTCCTTGGCCATTTGCAGGGCTTTGAGAATCAAGGTCAGCTGGTCTTTGTCTTTTCCTTTCCCAGTAGTCTTGTCGGGGACATGACTGGTATCGTGGACGATACTCGACGCCATAGTGGGTTCCCGGGACCGGCATCCGAGTTGATTGTGCGTAGGTCATTTCTGATCTGGCCGCCGCAGGTGGAGATTAGCGGTGCTAAGACCTGGTAGAACTTGAGCGGTTTTACCGTTTAATGGGGATCGCTTGCAAGATGGTTGCAATGGTTGGAGCAAGTTGGAAGTGCCTGAGGAATTGGAGTGCGAGGAAAGGGTGTCGATGATGCTGTTGAGGTCATTGATGATTTGGGACTTGTGCATGTATCAGAATTTTGATCAACCTTGACTTAAAATATCGAAATGTGTCAAATTTGGCGTTGGCGATGCGCTCAAACCGTGTATCTTAGACTGCGTCAACGACAAAACAAAGAAAATGTTGCTGTGCTTTCTCCTGTGGGCTTGTTGTAGGTGGTGAGTGACATGTGCTGGTGTCGTGATTGAATTGGTTGGTTGGCAGTGTGGCGGCTTGCTCCTTCCCGAGGTAGCGTTCGAGAACGGTGTGAGATAGTTTCGAGGTCACTATCCATCCAACGCAGTGTCTCAATGAGCAGCTGGATTGGCCCCGAAGGCGTCTAAGAGACGTCGTATTAAGATCTCGGGGTGGTTTAGCGAGTGATATTAGTCGTTTTATCGAGATTGATAACAATGTTCTGCAGAAACAAGGAGTGAAGCGATAGTTGGTAAATAGTCTGCAGAAATAGGAGTTTGGAATATGTGAAATTCGCATTACTTCTTGGAAGTGTAGCGCTAACTCTGATAGGGTCGCTAAACAGTGTCGGGTGGAAGTACTGCCCGCAGTCTTGGCACTCCTAGCAGTGTGAGCAGCATTGTCCTGATGGAGGAATATGCCGCAACAAAGCACTCGCACCGAGACACCTCGGAAACCCCTTTGCCTAGCTTCACAGCGCAGTAGAGCACTGAGCAGGCAGAAGATGACCAACAACCCCCCGAGACTCCAACCCGACAAGCCTCCACCAGTTCTCATATACCCCAGATCTCGGCACCAACCCTCATGAGGAAGAAGACTCTCTACCTCCGAGTACAAACAGTTTCCAGGTAGATGTGATGACTATTTTTGGCTGTCGTGCAGCAGCGGCAGAGTCTCACCCAACAAGCATACATACCACTAGGCCAAGCTTATTACGATCCTACATTCGGTGCCGGCGCCAACTCGAACACAACTCTCCGCCGGATACAAACTGAATCTGCGAACAAGATATGGTATAGGTTGAGGACCTGGTTCTCGGCATCTGGGTTACTATGGACGGTGTAGAGGCGCTCTTGGAAAGCTACAACAATACATCCGAGCGGTGATACGTACAACTGTACGTTTATCTAACATAGCTGCGGGAAGGAGGAGAAGGCGTTATACCCTCACGAACGAGTCTCGCAGACGCGTAATGACACATCGGCAGGCATAGCACAGCACTTTTCCTCGGACCGTAGCTCGGTCCGGGGAGCGGCGGAGAGAGATACAGAGAGAGGATGGCTCCGCGTCCTAGCAGGTTAGATAGGCACTACTACAAAAGTGGCTGGTGCTCTTCAGACAATTCTCCGGGCCGCTTCCAAGACCTTGGTGAAGGTCTTACATTAGTCTGTACGTCACCACCTAGGCAGAGGCCGTCTCAGATTCGACACGCTTTGGAATAAATTCAGCGTTCGTCAAGGAACAGCCCAAGAAAAGGTCAGCTTGGCCGGGGTCAAAGCATTTGTAACGGAGGTTAGACAGAGTTCCAGATCTCACCCTTTTGCAAAAACTGAGAAAGCGGATACTGGCCGGTGGACTCCAGTGGTCACTGAACTCAGATCCATTTCCCTTTTGCCTCCAACCTGTCGTGTAGTCTGGCAGTTGCCATCTGAGGCCACATCGAAGAGCGACAAGCGAGTTTGGTCACAGTGCCTACAGAGGTCTCAGCATACGGCTCTCACCGGTGCCACCAAGTCTGTCTACCAGGACTTCAGAAGCAGCGCAGAGACAATACCCTGTTGTCAAAGCTGGGACTGGTACTGGAAAGAAGACAGGCGAGATATGAAAAACTGCGAGTACGGCAACATTCTCCCCGCCAGTGTTTACCAGCCCCATCCAAAGCTAAGCGTTCGTTTGCAGCTCCTTGTTGGCCATGTCTAACACCAGTACTGCATACCCTTGATAACATGTACACCTGCGCCTCTCCTTGGCCGCCCAGGTCTTGCCTGCGACGTATAACAGGTACAGTCGGTGCATGTACGATCGTGCTCTGTGCGGGCTGAATATGGCGAAAGCAATGACAGAGGAAAGAGACAGACAAAAGAGAACCCCAACACACAAGACCACAGCTAAAAAGAAAGCACTTCCAGGAACACAGAGGATAGGAGCAACAGGCTGCGGATTCGAAAAATATATCGCTGTTCCAGTCAACGGCGAGACTTCGGTGCAAAATTACTTCGTGCTAGGTGCGGTGGTGACAGATAAGCGCTGCTTATGCAGTGGTCGAACGGAAGGAGGTGTATACTCTTTGATGTTGAACGTTTCAACAACAGGAGTTGACCTTGTCCATCCCCTACACCGAGCTACTCTACTCAAACACCAACCCCAAGACATGGCATTGGAAATAGAAATTTCCTTGGAGGAAGCAAGCAAGTGATCATAGTACGTTACGCTTATCACTCTGCCCGCTAACAATACAGTGGTAATCACAGTGTTCAGCACCTAATAGAAGCCAGGAATCAGAGGCCATACATGATTGAAAGAATCGTTTGGGTTACTGTAGTATCAGAGCAATGCCGTTTAAAGTGAAAACACTGGCCAGCTTCAAACTTGACACAACGTTCATGTTACGCAGGTTCCGGTGGAATCCATGGTGTGACTTGCAGTGCCAATCATGGCAAATTCCATCACCGCTCCTTTCGGCCCACGTCTCTTAAGCGCTAAACAGAACAGCACTCCAATCACCGGTCCATTCGGTTCCGGCAGGTTCTGGTGCAATCCACAGTATGGCTTTTCCACCCGCATTCTTTGCATGTTAAACTCCCGGCGAAACACTGTCACATTATCTCCCCCACTGGTTTAGCAACGTAAACTCACAGTCTTGTCCACTCTCAAGCTACTTTGCACAGCCAACTCAACAAGAATCATTGTGTTCCCCTCCGCCATCCACATATGTCAACACAGAAGGAATCCACGCTATTATCAAAAAGCCTTTCTTCCTCTTCCCGTCGTGATATTGGCTCGTCGCCAAGGCATCCAGGCGCCAAGCTCTCCTCTCACTCGCCTTTCAGCAGCAAGCAGAGAACTCGTCACCTCCACGCCTTAAAAACACGGTCGATGGGCAGAGAACACGACAGCTTCGTATTAATGCCCATGGTAGCAGATCTCCAGGCAAGCCACGTATTCGAATACCTTTATGGCCCCTTCCCATCCCATTACGCTTGATCTCATGTCCGGAAATGACGCCGAGACCGACGATGCATTTTGGCTAGTACTCGCAAATAAGTTGGGCGTGATCCGCTTCGGACTACGAACCATCGTCACGGCTCGGCTGTCTAGTCGGGAAGAGTCGGCATGGCGTCCAAAAAGACCGACGTGATGGTGCCGCTTCCTCTAATAACGGTGTAGAGCTGTGGATGGGTGTGTCGATGGATTCGGATGACGTGCAGTGTTCGGGCTCTGGGGATCATCTGGGTGGTGGTGAGATACGCACGTTCCCGAGATTCTGGTGCCCTCGAGGGCTAACCATGATTGTGTGATGCAGAGATGTCCTTCGTCGTGACAACCTTACGCTCCCGATCGGTAAGCCACCTAATATCACTGAGGCAGGGAACGTGGCAGCCGCAACCCCACAAGACCAACGGCGCGGCCGAGGAAGACAGCGATGACGACCTCACGGTCGTTGACGTAGACGACCTCCCGGCTCGTGTAAAGGCCAAGTTCACCGCCAGTCCTTGGACGGCTAAGACGCCGGACCAACAAATCGTCGGTGTCAGGACAGTCGGGGTCAAAAAAGAGCCGCAAGCCTCGCCGCAGGTAATCGATCTCGATGAAGTCTCTGCACCCCCACCAGCCGCCGTGAAACATGAGCCTCAGGACAGGGATGGCTCGCTCTTCGGCGATGATGACATGGCTGACGTTAACGCGGGCCCTGGTGCTGTGGCTCCAGCTGCAGTTGCAGCCCAAGGCGATGATGAATCGATGTTTGTTAACGAGGAGCTGTTTGAGCCTGTTGCGGACAATTTGTTTCGGATTCACTTCAAGGATACCGGCCTTTGTGCATGAAGATACTCGGTCGGCGTCGTGAGGTCCAGGTTGCCGTCGTAATTGGTGACGTTTCTGAGGCGCAGTTGCCTTTGGTGAACTCGGCTATTGTTGTGGCTCGACCTTGCTTGAATTGCTGGTGCAGAGCGTCAAAGAGCACTGGTAATCCCGTATGACGGAGTTGTTGGGGTTTTGAAGTCAACTCGCTACTCCACTTGTTAAGGTTGAGCTAACCACTGATGACCTGGTTACCGGTGTGCGGGTTAGCCCTAGAATGGCCTGAAGGTACTCCTGAAAAGCTTTTGGGTCCGAGTCCGACTCTGAGAAGACAAGCATCTTGCTGTCGGAGCTCACACTGCGTGGTATTGAGGTCTGGACAACATGGATCAACCTGGCCAGCCGCTCTTGGCTTGATGGTTTGCCGTACGAGGCTTGGTCATTTCATCTGGCGTTTCAATGGAGATTCGGTCCGTCGAAGCCGGACCTGAGCTCGCGGTGGGGGCCATCTCGCAACCGTGGCGGAAAAGCTGGCAATTCCCAGTGATCTCAAGATCATCATTCTCGTCAGCTGGCGAGCGACACAAGTCAAAGTCAATCTGATATCCTCGCAGGTGGCATCGTCCAACTCGTCATCTTTTCCAGGTCATGACATCACAGCCCAAGCATGTGGCGAGACAAAAGACCGAACCAATGGATTCATCTGCTCTCGAGGAAGGAACACCAGTCGTGTTCCAGGTCATGGCATCCTAACCCAATCATGTGGCGAGACAAAAGACCTCGAGGAAGGAACACCAGTCGTGTACTCATGCAATGGACGTCCAAACTCAACGTGTGAACATGATTTGTTCAGGCAGTTGTTCGCCACTCTGATAATTACCGCAAAAATGGTTCTGTTTTGCAATCCCAGAGTGACAAGTGCCAGCAATCGCACCATCGCGGCTGACAATATCCGTGGACTCATCGTCTCCCATAAATGGGGCAGGCAAGGTGTTGACGCCGACAAGGCCAATGAGGGACTGCTGGAGGACGACCTGCCCGTCAACGGTGACGCTGAGCGATAAGTCGTTGGATCATTGCAATACGTTGGACAGGGCGAGGTCGAGGCTCACGGTTTGGTGTTAGATCGCGGAGACGCGATTTTCGCAGCGCTTTGAGGAACCAACGGCCTCCATCATCCATCCCCACGCCCGGTTGAAGCGAGGTAACAGACTCGTCGAGACATCTGATGATTGCGAGGTTGAATCTAGGTCGCCCGGGCGTGTATGGCTGGATCTCTGCTCTCTGACTCGTCACTTTGGCTTGGAGTGCTTGCCGGCTGATTGGCGGGCTCGTTCGCCATCTTGGCCGAGTTTGTTGAACAATCGCGTGTTGCATGTTCGGTAGAAATTGATGTATGGGTCGCTGGATTGGCTGACGATTGATCGGGCTGCTAATCCCAGAGGGTTGGGCTGAACCTTGCAATCTGTTGGGCCTGGGTCTTTCTTGGTACAAGTCCTCGTGCGAGTCCGGGGTTGGCAACCGGATGATGACGAAGGCCAGACGCGATCTGAATAGTGGCGATTGGTCGCTGGCTTGTTGAAAGCGCACGCCACATCGAGTCCAACATCTCGCGATTGCCAGTCTGCTAGACTCTTAGGCAACACTCCTTCCCATATCAGCCAGATCATCCAGATGATGCCAACCACTGGACACTTCTTATGTTGCTTATGTTGATGTTTCGCTTTCAGATGCTGTCAACCTGCCTGTGCCCGATGCTGCGTCTGAAGTCAATGCGTTGTCTCCAGATGACCGAGGGCTTAAGGGACAGCCCGCACAGAGTGAGGAAGGATGTCGTATGTCTGCGGTCATTTCGAACCATTCCAGTAATCGGTGATGTTGTTCCCCTTTGGTTCAAGGGGAAGATAATCACGGACCCCTTGAATCAAAGGGTCACAATATCACTGACTACTGGAAACATTCGAAATGTGGACTGGTGATGTAAAAGTAGAGCAGTGGTGTGATTGGTATAACGTGAGATGACTGAACTGATTTGAGACGAGTGTGGCGGCTTATTTGAAGGAGAATGGTATGGCGACAGAGACAGCGCTGCGGTGCTCGTGAAGGGGGTCTGTCGACGATGCCACGAACGGCAGATCAGACACGGTGACTCCTGTTGTGGCTGGTTTTGATCTGTCGGGCAGAGACCTAATTTTTACGGCAAAGGACGACATGATCGTCGTCATTGCTGTCGTGGATGACGGAATGGCAAAGCTCCATTGCCGGGTTGTCGTCGGAGCTGCTCTTGCTGATGTGCCGTACTCCGCCCGTGAAATCCTGTATCGTTGGCTCCGACTTCCACATCCACGCCCGCACTCTCGACACTTGCCCCTTCCACTCGACTCTGCCTTCCTCTCCTCTTGGCCTTGATCTTTTTTCTTTTCTTTTTTGCAACCTCTTCCTCGCTCTTCTGTACCCCCCTCACAGATATCTTTGGTGTATCTGTGCAATCGACTCCCACCTCTTCTTGTGTTCTTTTCCTGGCACCGTATCTGTGCCCCTTGCACCTCTGCTGCAGTCATGTTCATATCGAGCAACGCGTCCTGTCCTGCCAGCCATCATGGTCTCGGTGGCTTTAGCCCTCGGACACCTTGTCCTTGTAGTTCTGTGGCCATTGCCCATCCATGCCTACTTCCTCAGACTTGCGAGATGAGGACATAGACCGCTGCGTGCTGCGGAAGAGCCAACAGGCACACCGCCAAAGAGACCTGAGAGCCACACCGGTATTGGGAATTCCGATACGGCCATTGCTCCGCGCCCTTGTCACTCTCCGCCCTTACACCTCTCTCTGCCCATGAATCCTCCTGCATCTTCTCTGCCATCGCATCCTTCCTGGCTTGCATTTTCTCTCCCTCCCATCAGACCAACCGTCTCCATCTTCTTCTCGTATTTCTTTCTCTTTTGACAGCCATGCTTTGCCGGGTTCTTCTTCCCATCTCTCCGATGTTCTCCTCTCTGTTGCTCTTCTCTCCGGTGCTCTTCTCTCTTCCCTCCTCCTCTGCTTGCCCCCTGCCCTCCCAACTGGCATCTCAGCGCCGACCAATAACCGAGCGTTATTCAGGTCATTCTTGAATCCCGTGTCCACCACCCTGACCCTTCCATATCTCCGCCGCTCCGCCACAATCCTCCCAACTGCTCATCTTCTGTCAAAACCATGCGAACTGCATGGTCTCCAAAGGAAATTCGCAGTGCACCTTGTTTGGAGTGAAGCACTTCAGAGGATTCACGACTCTGATCCCCTCTGCTCGTCCCCTGCCTTCCACACACCCTGCATATACCCGACCCCCCATCTCTCTGGTTTCAGTTTCCCAAACCGCATTATGCCCGCGCCAATTAACCGAGGTGAAAGGCGTATCGAGATAAGCATCGTTTGGCAACGTGATCTGACAGTGATGGCGTCCTAGTTGGGAGATGTTTGGAAGTCATCAGTGTCAGATCGCGTTGCAAACAAGGCGTACTCGGTTGTATACATCCCTCCTTTGTCTATGTTCTCCTTTGTCCCTCTCCTTCTTTGTCCCTGTGCTCTTTGTCCCTGTGCTCTTTGTCCCTCTCCTTCTTTGTCCCTCTCCTTCTTTGTCCCTCTCCTTCTTTGTCCCTGTCTGCCAAGCCTTGTTCATGTGCGATGGTGTTGCCAAGCTCATTGTGAGAGTGGAGTTTGTGTAGCTTCCGTCCTTCTGTCTTCTTTGGGTTCATGAAACGATGAAGTGAGAGTCGAGACACCGTGGCGTAGCTTCGTCATGGACTTGGGAGTAAGTCGCTTGCCTGCTGGGATGGATTCGACTTGCTGCCTACCGACG
>KV875120.1:0-49464 GCA_001879275.1 Coniochaeta ligniaria NRRL 30616 | reverse complement strand
CATACTTTACACTTGACACCCCGACAACATCACACACATACTTTACACTTGACACCCCGACAACATCACACTTGGCAACGAACGAAAAGACGACCATCTCGATTAAGGAGATACCCTTCGCAGCAAATCAAATTAGACGTACACCAACCCAAGGGACTGTCCCGAGTCCAACGCTATCGTGCTAGCACGGCACTCTAACCCAGCGGACCTCTGACCTCAGCCAAAACTCCTACCTACTATGTCCAACGGCTCGCAATGGCTCACCCCGCTCTCCGCCATTGGGTGGTCGGGAAGATGACAGCTTGCTACAGTCAAGTCGGTAGAGTTCGGAGGGGGTCCCCAAAGATTACGTTGCTGCCCCGCGTCCCAGATCTTCTGGCTTGATTAGCCGGTGCCCTCAGCGGGACGGGTATCCTCTGACACCGGTATGATCGAGGTCCTGCTCGTTCTTCTTAGAGATTGGTATCTTGCACACTTTGGCGGCTTGCAAACTAGAGTTCGATTAAGATGTTGTCTCGATATGGCCGAGATTGTTATGTAGTTGTGCTTTATAGGGAAATTAGTCGACAAGAACCGGCATGAAGATGGGGGGCGGCGGAAAAGCAGCATTCAGTGGATTCTCGGTTTTACTTGTGTAATTTGAAGTGGCTGAAAGTCCAGCGTTTGGAACTTGCTCTTCCAGGTGCCATGTCCTCGAAGGGGAATGGCTGGCCTCTCAAGATATGATGTAAACACGTCATACTGATTATCGGATGACAGGGTAAATCCTCAAACCTAGTCGACCCAGAAGCGTTGTTCGAACGAACGATCTGCCACTCTCCAGCCTACCAGAAGCCTCCCAAAAGACAAGAGCACCGACATACTTGAGGACAGGATCTCAAGCCGTGAAACATGTGAATGGATACGCCTTGGAAGAACATAGCGAGTAAACCTTTACAATAACTTCAACGCCCGAACGCCATCGTAATGCTTACGTGAAAGACTAACGCGCCAAAAAGACTCCTGTGATTTTGCTTGCCGTTACTATAGCTAGAAAATCATGTAGAGCTACTAGCAGCGACGATACCCTCCTAATGACCTTCAATAACGACAAACCATCGCATTACTATTATACCGCCCCCAAATCCCCGTTACGTCAAGCCAAAAATCACCGCCGCCCAACTATCCCCCGAAGATTCCGCACCGGGGCGCATCTCCCATCCAGCCTGAGCGGACCACAAAGCGATCAATATCGCAGTCCGTCACGTCCCACAGCGTACCCGTAACGGCCGGGCAGCAAGCCACAAAGCTACTTCACGCGGTACCGTACACCTCGAACTAGCCAGAGTCGGCAGAAGAGTGCCGACGAGCACCTCCCACAGGAGGGCGGTCCGTCACGTCCCACAGCGCGCCATCCTGGCCCAAAGCCACAGCATTCTATCGACCAGGCGCGATGTTCTGAGCCCATAGTACTCCTACTCCTGCCGGTCTAATGCACCGCCGCGGTCCCGTATTTGGGCTGGCGCCGTCCAGCCGCTGCTTTTATGACGGCTAGCCCGAAGATGTTCTCGTGGCAACGCGCATATTTTGGTCCCAATGCAGTGTCCCTATGTCAAAGTCTGGTGGGGTCGACTCGTCGAGGGACGGAGATGCGTCAGTTGAACATGGCAAAAACTAGCAACGGCCGTGAGAATCCTGACCTTTGCGTCATACCAGTTGTCCGCTTCTGTGACGAAGGCTGGGCTGAGTATCATAACCCTAAGCCACGCTCCTTCGTTCATGAACTCGAGTGGCGGCTTTGGTATTGTCTTCTTAATCACCGATTGTTATTCATACTCTCTTACCGATGGTGCGGTCAGAACAACTATTATGGTACTCGTGTTCTTTAGTGTAGTGCTTTAGGGTACGTTAGATGGTGTCTAGAGAGTACGAGTGCTATGATGGTTTGGGGAACGGTTGGAGTTTGGAGAGTGGTTGAAGAGTGAGTGATAGTGCTTTTATACACAAGGTGATTGTGGGTTACACTCTTCTAATCAGCCAGTTGTTCAGATGCCGAGTCCATTAGTTGCAGTCTCGACGACAAAGACTATCGTTTGAGAAAGTGCACGAGTTCTTTATTAAGCAGTTGCTCGAAGGATTGTTAGAAAGGCTCGCATCTGGATCGACATCTGTGCAACACCTCCGCACCAAGAACTACGGCACTTACCCACAAGCCAAGCACACCCAGAGCAAGAGCATATCGAGGACACCTCCCAGCCGATTTGCAGGTGGAAGCTAGGCAGGAATCTCGTAGGATGTCGGCTCTTGACAAGGTGTCCAAATGCACCAATGTTTGGCAGTACCTCCGCACCAAGAACCACTGCACTTACCCGCAAGCATCGTCTGGTGAGCCCAACAGCTGCGGCTTGGAACCTAGACCAATAGCAGCCCGTCAAATTTCACCAGTCGTCTGATGGAGGAGCCAAGCATTGCTCTGACCGGTCGTGTCCTTGCATGGTATCGGTGGTGGTGACCTTGGATCTTTGAGTCCGAGAGTAGGCGACGGAACTCGGCATTCATCGTTGATGAGGGTTTGGCAGCATTTCTCTTTGAGATATTGAGCAGGGGTGTCTCATATGGCAGAGTTCAGAAGGTTCATCCAGTGTTCGAACTGCCTGTCAGGTCTTTCCAGCCCGCAAGACGATACCTCTCGCAGGAAAGGACATCTGTTTTTCTTTGGTTGGGACATGGCATAAATCGTGCAAGTATCTGAGAAAGAGCAGGGTATCTGCTGCCGCAGCTTAGTCGCAAGCTGAGCCCCTGTTTATGCCCTCGAGGTGTATTTCGGAGTTCTTTCTTAACAACCTGCTTTGCTGTCGTAGAGGAAGGCGACCTAGTATATCGCGCAATAGCTTTGGTCAGGTTGCGATTGATGTAGGTTGTATTATCTATTACCTCGGATATCTCGGACGGATCGCTGCTCGTGGGAGCGTGCCTTGATATCGGCGGATTTAATGGCTCTCTTGGCGGCGTAGACGATGTTATCGACAACCTTAGCCGTCACTTCAGCTCGGAAACCCGTGGAGTGAATGAGGCTGGTGATGAATGACTCGCTGAGAAGGTAGCCTCGGAGAAGACGCTCGATCGCATATTGTGTGGTGACTGGTACACCGCCACTGGCACCTCAGCGGCGGGTGGCGGGTTGATGAGGTGCACTGTGCCTGATGTATGGGATGTGGAATCCTGTGCGTTGTTGTGCCTCTGGAGCTACGCCGTTATGGTAATCTCCAGGCCCCATCGAAATGTGTGCGTCACTCCAGCTTGCTTGTTGCAGCGCGATCAGGATTTCCCCTCGGCCTCGTGGTACAAGCTCTTTGTAGGTGCGCATCAGAGCCTCGTACTTGATGCACAGACTAGCCGACCAGCAGCAGCTGCTGCTTGACATGGCTAGGCCCACACTTATGGGCCATTGGGGCAACGCGTCCGTGGCCCTGGTGGTGCTCGGCGCTGCTGCGGCAATCATGACCGTTTTACAATGATTTAAAGTCGAGCCGAAGGACGTCGTAATGCTTCCAAAAGAGCCCGCCGTCCATAGTATCTCGGTTGAGTATATGCATTTCAATAGACACATTCTCGCATATCAGAAGTCTTTGGTTAGCATGTAATGATGTAATATCTTTAAACTTTTCGAAATGTCCAGTTAGATGGCTGGCTGGGACGGTGTTGCGGTAGTTTGTGAGAAGTCGTCGCAAAGCACCAATTACTTTGCGTTGTTTCTTTTAGGTACCCGACGTTCGTCACTGGGGCAAGATCAAGCTGTTGGGTAGTTTCCAGCAGTGTAGTTCCCAGGTCCTCCTAACGGACCTTAATATCTTAACACTGTCGACTTGCCTTCGTTTTATTTCGTTTCAGAGTGTTGAGACGGGTTGTCGACTCAGTCGAAAGCGGGAACCTTCCTGTCGTTGTGGCTGCTAATATGGGGCTACGAGAGAGGCTGTGGAGGGCCTGCGGCTACGGGTGAATCCAAGCAGTCTTTGCTCATCTCAGCAACCCGAGAGATAATCTGGAGACTGATGGCCTCTAATCCATCACTCAGATCTTTCAGGAACCTGTCCATCGGAACTCCAGATTTCGCCCACGAACTATTCACGCGTCAATGGGAGAATCTCGACAGAGTTTCGAGGAAGGAAGAAGAGAAGATACCTGAGCTTTCCATAACATCGCAGAGAGCGTGCTCTCGGATTGACGGGGCGGACGGGACAGCCGTACAAGAATACGCCCGTATATAGCTTATGAAGTATACCTCGTCATTGGCCGAGGCGAGTAACAGAGCTCGCTACACTCCAGAGTCGACAAGACGGCCTTGCCGACGCAGGACCTCCTACCGCGTCAGCATACGGTAAGGCTGAGCTGTGAACTGGCGTGGGGTCTTGAATTTGGTGAGAAGCTGGAAGTTCGAGATTAGCATCCAATGCTCCTTCCGAGCCGGTGCTTGCCATTATCGAGACGGAGGACAGGCACAGGACTGAGGACCGTCATCATGATGTAGCGTTTGGATGAAAGGCCGCGTGGCCGCGTGGCCGGACTGTGATTGTTGACATGAATCCAGGGTCTGAATGGTTTCCCGCGAGGGTACCACCTGGCTGCACTTTGAGAACGGAGCCTGGCACAGGACCTTGTTCCCTGAGCGGTCTGCACTGCTAGAACCTGTCCGGTTATGACGACGAAATGCATATGTCCCAACACCCATCTGGCGGCAGAGATGCCATCACCAGAGTTCACACCGGGGTCCGCCTCCCTCTTCCGGGACGGTTGGACCCCCGGTGGTTGAGAAGATTCTCGACACGGCCGGTAAGCTTATTCGCCAACTACTCTGCTCTACATGCTCGCACTAACAAGTCCGTCAGGCCTCTGTTAGATTAATGAAGTCGGGGTACAGCGGCCAAAGCCTCCTGGTGCGCAAAGACCACGGACAGGATGCCGTTGAAGTCCAGCTTCACCGTCGAGAACTCGGGCGGGCCGAACAGGCGCGCTGCTGGTCGTCTCCCGGCCAGCATGGCGACGGGCGTCAGCTCGACTTGCAGGTAGTCGGGCTTGCCGTCTTCTCCGCGCCGGCGGTGATGGCGACGTCGAAGCGGTAGTAGTCCGTACCAGAGACGACAGTTGTTGTCGACGTGACGGTCGAAGTCGCGTCGAAAATAGCTGCGACCGTCGGGGAATAGTTGGTTGCCGTAGTGCCCGCTAAGACGCGTAGGGGTTGTATTCCTGGTGTCGTTTGCGCCGTTGATCTTCCTCCTGGGCGTGCCTCTCGAATATGGCGATGTGGGATCGTCCAGGTCCATCGCACCGGGTTCTCGAATCCCACCCGCTTTGTTGAGACGGTGTATAAGAATGTGGGACTGGGTTCTGGGTGGGCCGGCCCGAAGGCAGGCTCTTCCTTGGTTGTGACTCGGGTAGAGCTGTCTTGTTGCTGTTCAGCGGTTACGAAGAGGAGGGGAACGTGTGCTTCAGGTTCGCAGAGTTGCCCGGACTGCTTATGAAAAGTAGGGCGTGGCTGAGGGAGTCTCTACCAACTGTGGCCACCTGATGTTCGATAATGCTTTGGAGACGTCAATGCTGCAGTTCACCGGGTGTGTTTCCAAACAAGCTCTTCGCGCGCCGGAAGTCAATGCTCAAGTCGACTCAAAGTTTATTCTCGTGAAAACAGGCGTTGCAAGCAGCGAAGAGACTGATGGGGAGGCCGAGTTTGCCGATTTCGATGAGAGTGAGGATGTCGAGTACATTGATCGCGCGAAGAAGAAGCTCATTCGCAACGGCCGTTGAGTCTATGACTACCGGGTAGCCTGCGCGGCTCTCTGTATTTGACTTCCAAGAAGGGGGGATGTCTTGGTCCCACCAGAAACTGCCCAGTTGAACCTCCGCTCCCACACGGGGAGATCCAGCACCGCCTCCACGACTGCCGCCCCAGTAATGAGGAGGTGCCCAGGAAGCATCTATGCTCTCAAACTGGGCGACGAGTCCGAGAGAGAGACAAACGGATCAATAGTCGACAAACGATGGCGCCGGCGGACTGCTCCTCTGGGAGTACAGGCGATCTATGAGGCAGAGGAAACAGAAAAAGAGGAGGAGTGCGGAAAGGAGGCCGTCGACATAAGCGCTAACAACAGCTTGTCGCAATGTCCCATGCGTTCTGCCGACGTAGCCTACGTCCGAGATTGCTTTGGCTATGGCCTATTTTGTCCACAGTCAGCAGCGCTTCTCTTCGACAGAGACGATCGCGGAGCTCGGAAGATCCAGGAATAGAATGATGGCTAGCTACCTTGTCTCTCCGGGCCGCGTCGAGGCACACCTATGGGGCCTCCCCTCTCCATCGTTGACCTTCATCGGTGGACGACCGTCGAGAGTCAGTCGTTATACGACCGCCCAACGAGAAAAGAATGGCTGAGGCTGTGCGACAACGCCTTGAACGGGTTGAACATGAGTTGAGTCCGCTTTACATTGCGGATTTGGCGCCCGCTGCGTACATAGGACGGCTGGTGATGGTGAATATACTGTTTATCGTGCTGGGGCAGGTCATTGCGTATATTGTGGGATTCGTATTTGCCGAGTACGGATCTAGAGAGACGGGGTTGCGGTGGTTAACCATTCAAACGACCACCAATCACTGGACCGGCACCGGACGACTTGGTGTCTGTTGGTTTGACGCCTGTCGCTGACTGGCCCAAATACCAGGCGCCGATATCAGTTAGTTTGCCCCCGGAGCTGAGCATGGTGGATATAGATGGCGAGAAGGTCAGCGCCGGCAGCTACAGCAGTGTCTGGTAGGTCATGGACGTGCACACCGGGGGCCTGATGGCCGTGAAGAAATTCAACAATATGGAGGGCAAGCACCTGGAGTTTGCGACAAGGGAGATTGCGAACTTGTTCCGCATCAATCAGTGTCTTGCATGAGAATCCACCGACATACTTTGGTCTACGTCTCGCGAAGTACAGTTCATACAGCTGGACATCAACCTGGAAGGCTGGATCACTGTGGACCCTGGCGCTGGAACCGTCGTCACGACGCGTGAGGCGAATACTGAAGCTCTTCCTAAGGCTCGGTGCCTCGTTCGGTGTCGCGGGGATATGCACAATAGGCGGGTGAGAGCGGTCCTTGTCCAACTGCTCCAGCTGTTCTTCTCATAATCGTGTACATTATACCATTCATTGCTGCATTATCTGCAACCGTCCTTCTCCGCTTTGACAGTCATGACCGACTTCTAGATACGCCGAGCTGTCTTCCGTTTCACCGATAGTTGGGTTTCAACAAGGGGCTTGAGAGTCGTATTGACCTCGTCCATTCCCTAGCAGAGGTCAGTGGCTGCTTTGCTCAGGATGGGAAGTTTCGGCTTTCCTGTCTTTGGCAATGCGAGAGTGAGTAGAAGCATCAACCGGGTAAGTCGACACGGCGCGGCACGGTTAGGGTCAGCAAAGTACCTAAGAAGAGCGGGCCATTGAATCGCAGCGCGTATCCTGCGTCACCGCGTATCCAGTCCGCGAGGGTGCTAGAGACCATACCGGGGTCAGCGCTCTTCTCGGTAGGGGTTCCGGCATTTAAGATATCCAAGACCCTCTCTTTCTGTCAGAAACGGGTGCGCACCGCTTCGGCTTCACCTCGTCCGTGGACGGGTGTTGTAGCTTGTGCGTCTATTTATTGCACTCGGGTATGCAGTCGTCGTCGCTACTAGGGCGGCCGGGGGAGATGCTGTCTTTTAGCAACTTCGGGAAAATCGCTTATATATTTTCACTAACTCCCGAACATTCAGGACCAAGTACTCCTCGAGGCGGAGTAGGTAGCTTATATCCCGAGCGAAGGGTCGTTGTATCGCTTGCCACCGTGGAAGAACATCTACCGAGTTATGTTCTCTCTCTGCTAGTCCATATCCCCTTGTTTTTCTAGGAGTCGTGCTTCTTCCGCCTTTATATGCCTTAGTAGTTGTTTCAGAAAAGTCACCATCTCGTATTCCAGGCCCTGAGGAGCAAGGTTGTCGGGAAGAGGAGGATAAGCGGCGACAATGTAGCCTGATAGGTCGATCCCGGCTGCCGGAGCAATAAGTCGGCTTTGATCCATTGTGTCGGCAAGGGAATTAGGTAGATGACAACTTCTTGGCCCACTCCTACCCAAGGCCGAGTATCGACGACACCATCAAGGGCCCTGTCTGCCGAGATACCGTTCTAACCTGTGAATGATCCGGGTACCAGGTGATGATAGGTTGTTGAGCAAGTCCAGGTTGGCCGGAAAGTGACATGACCTATTCATATACAGATGCCGACAAGAGTTCATTTCGCCAAGTGTGATTAGATTCAACCGCAGCTCAGCCTCCAGGAGCGTACCATTGTTGAAACCGGCTGCGAGATCGCTGACGGTCAAAGCCCCTTTCATAGGACCTAGAGTATCGATGATCGTCTTCAGCCGTGGTATATCAGAGAGCAAGTTGGCCTGGTCCTAGCTTAGTCGTCTTATTTCTTAGATCGGTGTAGCGGCATGGGCGAGAGTACTTCGACCTCGGTGCTAGCCCACTCGAGAAGCTTGGTAGCTTCTTTGGAGGTGTGTATTAGGGCCTCTTGCTTGATGCAAGGCTTGTGCATACATTTGTTGCACTTGGATGTGCTGCATCCTATCAGAAGCTTGGCCGGATTTATTTCAAAGACAATTGCTGAAAGCCGGCGGCATGGTGATAGAGAAGATAAGCATTTACCTGCTTGTGTGGCTCGTAGTGTAAAGTCTGCGAGGACCTCGCGTCGCGAGACCTCTTAGTATCTGGGATGAGTAGTGGGTGAAAGGGTAAGGGGAGAAGAGGCTTCCGAGCTTGTAGGGGCTCAGGAGCTTGGGTACCTAGGTGAGATGCTCTACACTGGGGTGACGGCTGCGAGGCAGTCCCAAAAAGAAAGGTTATTAGGTTATCCTAATCGCTGCAGCCGGTCGTAGATGCCAACGGTACTTCTGGAGGAGGGTGGTTGGTTTTCGAGGCGGCGAAATATAGATACGGGTGTACTGAGCGCCTAAGCCATAGCTGAAGTAGAGCAGGACGGAAGAGCATGCGAAGGTGGTAAGAGTTCCGTCTTAGTGTAGTGTATCCTAGCCAGACATGGTGACGACGTAGCAGAGGAGGTAGGCTCGACTCCGGAGGAGGAACGAGATGGCACGGAGTCGTTCTTGCGCTAGCTGCCCTGATGGGCCCTCTAGCGTCTTCTCAGAAAAGGAGTGAAATGGACTAACATAGTAGATCTGGGTTGTAGTAGAAAACCGACATCTCTAGATCCCGAAAAGACGACTATTGTGCTTATAGTCTGTTCCATAGACGAGTGTTAACTCTTAAGGTCTTAGTACGGCTTTAACAAGATGTACATGGACTAGACGTCGTGTAGGTGTTGGCCGTAGTAGTGATGCTTAAAAGGCAATTGCGTTTGGTTAGTAGATTTGTCTTATAATAGTCTAGATAGAATAGAGAAATAAGGCTTCAATACAACTATCGCAAAGTTCATAGAAAAACTAGCTAAAAAGTAAGAAAGTAGGAGATCGCAAGAATCGCGCGATCTATAAGATATCCTCCACTTAGCGCATAAGCCAACTACAGCCTAGCCTCGGATAATCCTCGGCTCCAACTCTACCCTTAATTCCCTACTACATAGACTACTACATAGACCATCTAGTATACCTAATAGAATATAGCCAAGTAGGGCCCTAGGCTAATACTATAATATCATCCCTCCCTCCACCAAAGGCTAGTCCTTAGCCTCTATTTAGATAAAAAGAAAAACAATACTATAAGCAATGTAAATTAATCCGGCGACTCCTAAGCAAAGGAGCTATACCCTCGGGCGCTATATCTAATTAAGTTACCAAATACCTAATCCGTTGGCCCAATAGATATTACTCTATACTTAGATCGTTGCTAATTAACTCGGTAAACTAAGTTATACTAAAACTCACCTCCTTTAATCGTAGTTTCAATTGAACTATATAGTCACTATAACTATCTCGTCGCCATCCTTCCTATCGTATCGTATATTATCGAAATAAAGTCAAATATAAACGTAAAACTATAATAAATATATAAGTATATCTCTAATAATAGCGCTTTCAATTAAAGTTCAACTACTATTATTTGTACACCTTAGTTTTCCTTAATCTAGTAATACCTTCGTATAACGCCGGTTTATTATTATCGGGGTAATCCTCCGTAACGATTTCCTATTCTATAGCCTATTTCTATTACGGTAGACGTACTAAAGGTCCTACCTTCTCGAAGTTCTATTAATAATATATTTCTAATATCTTAGTCGCGTTTTTAAAGTTTTCTACTAAGTACTAAGTCTCATTAGTATTCCAACCTCTCTATTATACTTAATAGTATAATTTGCTATATACTAGTTTTGAGGCTAATACTTCCTACACCTCCTATTCCTATTCGTCGTTAATATCTTCGAGTCCTAGGTTTTCGTAGGCCTATCTTAGTAAAGGATTATCGTCGAATCACTATAATCGATTAGCGTAAAATAGTTTTAGTCCCTTCTAATCGGTAAATAGGTCGAATAAGTATAAATAACCGGATTTTTCTAAGATAGTATACTAGCCTTTGGTTATAGAGAACTCTAACTTATCGCTAAGACGATCTATCGTAATAGCGTACGACTTTCGAATAACGTAAACCTTATCTCCTACGCCGAAGTCTAATTCTCGGCGATATACGTTAGCTTAAGTATATATTTGCTCCTAAGCCTTATCTATCATTTATTATATATATTCGATATATCTCTAAATAGTCTTCGCTACTCGTTATACCTCCTCGCGATTAAAGCGTTCTAAGCGTAGGATATCAATCTATTCTTATATTCTCCTCTCCTAATCGTATAACTTAAGTATAGGGAAACCTATTATTACCTTATATAACTAAAGCCTAATACTTTCGTAAGAAATCCCGTTTTATACGTAATCGAGTACTAGAAGGGCTTTAGACCAATTATTCTAATAGTAGTTAACGAATATTCGCAATCTCTAGTCAATCAACGCGTTAATTATCTCGGCCTACCCTACGGTCTAAGAATATCTAGACGATAACAACTTCTATTTAACACTAAAGATTTAAGAGAGCTCGTTTATAAAGTCGGATACAAACTAAGATCTACAATTACTAACGATAATATCCAAAACTCTAATTACTTAGAATAGGCCTTCGTAGAATATTCGAACTATATCCTAAAATATAGCCGTTTTATAACAAAACGTTAACCAAGTCCCTTTACTTAATTAGTCTATAATTATCAAAATATTATCGAAACCGTACTTATCCTTAGATATACTTTTGAAGTTAACCGCGAAGTCCTACTAAAGGCGCTACGGTATTAAGAATAGCTATAATAGTCCAAAAGTTTTATCCCTAAGTACCTTCGATACTTTATATATATAATTATTAACGTATCGGTTAATATCTATACTTATACTTAGCTACTAAAATTGCGCTTATATTAGCTTCCTAGTTTTGTTTTTTCCTAAGTAGCCGTTAATTAGTCTTCTATAAACCTCTTTAATTACTTTAGTTCGTAGATTATCCTTTGCCGAAATAACCAACCTACCTAATTAGGTTAATAGAGCTCCGTTAGAAATAAACAACTAGTCGTCTTCGCCTAATCTAGCCTTTTCGCGGTAGACCTTTAACTCTAAATCTTCCTTATTAGCTTAGATTAATAGATCCGTCAACTTATATCTTAATAATAGAGTAAAGTCGACGTTCTTATCTAAAATTATAATCGGTATCTAAGAATCGTAATCGACAACGTTAATAATAATTCCTTCCCTCTCTTATAGAATAACGGCATTGTCGTCGTAGTTAATAAAGCAGAAAATCTATATATCTTAATATACCTCTTTTTTAGCCTTAAGCGTCGTAAGGTCTTCGGCCTTACGAGACAACGTATCTACGCTACTATTTTATAATCTAAGGTAATAAGTAATATTAAAATTATATTAAACTAATATTTCAGTCCAACTAGCTTAATAGATATTCAATAGTCTCTTAGTACTATAATATTCGAAGGCCTTATAGTTAATAATAATAAAGAAGGGTACCTTCTATAGCCTAATCAGCTTAGCTCGCTAGTATTGAAATACCCGTATAACTACTATAAACTTTTTATTTTAAATAGGGTAATTTAGCTTTACTCCCTATATTATTTCGGAAAAGTATCCTATAGGATACTAATCCCTAATATCTATCTATTACTATAATAGAACACTACCTATTATACTATTCGAAGCATCGGTTTCCAACCTCGTAGGGAAATCGTAAGAAAAATAGCGTAATACTAGTACCAATAGTAGCTAAGCTTTAAGTCTATCAAAAGCGTCTTAATACTCTATAATCTATTCAAATTTAGCGCCTTTATTAGTTAATCCGCTAAGCGGCTTAGCTATTCGCCTATAGTTTTCCATAAAACGTCGATAGAAGTTACAAAATCCTAAGAATAATTATACTCCTCGAATAGTAATAGGTATCGCCTAATCTTTAACGGCATCGATCTTATTTAAGTCTACGGTAATACCGTCGATACTAATAATAAAACCTAGGTACTTAGTCTCTATAACATAGAATTCGTATTTATCGATATCGGCCTAAAGTCTAGTAGTACGTAAACGTTCCAAAACTTTTTTAACGTATTCTTCGTATTCTTCTAAGCTATCGGAGTAAATCAAAATATTATTAATATAAGCGAAGCAAAAATCGTCCAAATAGCCTATCAAAATATCGTTAATATATCGTTGAAAGATTAAAGATCCGTTTATTAAGCTAAAGGGTAAGACCTTATACTTATAAGCACTATAACGAGTTCGAAAGGTAATCAATTCCTCTACGTCGAAGTATATACGTATTCGATAAAAAGCCTACTATATATCGATCTTAGAGAAAATCTTAGCCTTACCGATATATAAGAGGGTTTCGTTAATCAACGGTAATAGGTATCGGTCTTTTCGCGTAATAGTATTCAACTTCTAATAGTCGACGTAGAAGCAAAATCCTCGGCCCCTAACCTTAAATATAAACAATACTAATATAGCCTATAAAGCGTTGCTACTAATAATAAATCCTTTCTAAAGGTAATCTAAAATATATTTTCGATAAGCCTTAACTTCTTCTAAAGATATCTTATATAGTAGGCTATAGCTAAGTTCCTTTAGTTAATACTCTCCTAAATCGATCTTATAGTCTACACCTATACGGGCGTCGGAAAATACGTTGGATTATACTTTGCTAAAGATATCTAAGTAGCGATAATATATTTTAGAAACTCCCTTCTTAATCCTATCGATAAGGTCTCCTTCTTCCGTAAAAAGCCCTTAGGCGACTCGTATATCTTAAATATACTAATCGACCTCGTAAAGACTAATAACGCCCATATATAATTTCTTTACTATTCGTTTAAAGGCTTCGGTACTAATAATAGCTATATCCTATCTATTATCGATAATCTAGTTAATATCGATCAAAGATCGAGCAACGTCTTAAGACGATAAGTAGGTTAAGCGTCGAAGTATCTATTTTGGCGGGTTAAGATATAATTACTTATCTATCTTCCTTAAGTCTTAGCCTTAGGAGTCTCGACCTCGCTATTCTATAAGTTCGCGAATCTCGAGTTATAGGCTAAGAATCTTTAGTACTTAAGAAAATAATACTAAAGGATTAAGTAAATCGAAATATACCTTTTCTTTCTATAATTTAGCCTTTGCTAATTACCTATCGATATTATTATATTTATCTTAAAGCTATTCTGGCGTTAGAGACTTTTATTAGTAAGTCTCTATATAATAGTTTACGCGGTAATCTTAATTATACTTTTCGTCGTCGGTAAAAGCCTAGTTTCGTCGTTCGACGTTAGGTTAATATATAGAGCTAGCTAATAGTTAGCTTCTATTGTCTAACGAAATATTAATATCGTAGAAGTCTAGCAACTAATCTAAGGGGAATAATAGACGTCGTCGTCTAATATTTATTATTATATTATATTCTTCGAACTACTTTCTTCCTACGATAATATTATACTTTATATCGAGGATACTATACTATTCGTTTATTACTCGTCGGTTTTATAATTGAAGGTAGACGTATAATAGTATATCTACTATCTAAGCCTATTTGCTACTAAATCTAATAATAGCTCCTAAGTAGAAATCCATTTTAGTTAGTATTTATAATAATCGGCGTATCTTACGAGCAAAGAGAATACTAATAAAAATATAGCCGTTTACTCTAGAATCGAGTAGAGTCTTTACAAAGAGAGATTTTCTATTAAATACTAAACTATAAGTAGTAATAAGCTATAGGCTACCTAATAGCTTATTCAAAAAGTTGTCTAATCGTATATATACTACTATTTCGTTTTCAAAGGGATTACTATTCTTAATCTTAACCTCTATCGATTCTTCCTCTAAGAAGGAGTTATATTTCTCTAAGGTCGTTAGTTTTTCGGCTTATTAAAGCCCTCGTCCGAAGCTATATTAAGCTCCTCTACTTTATCCTTATTCGACTCTACGGCACTATACTTAGCAACGATAGTATCGATCTAAGCCTTATATAACGCTTACTTATCGAAGCAATCACGAGATATATAGCTAATCTTCTCGTAGTTGAAGCACTTACCTTCTATAATAAGCTTACGAATCTAGTCTAAAGTCTTCTTAGCGGGACATCCTAACGAAGTATTCGACGTTTTAATACTTAAAGAAGTAGTGTTAGAAGAAGTAGTACTAATATTAGTACAACCTTAATTATTACTACGACGGCGAGATCCGTTATTACCTCTATTCGATCCTCCTCCCAAAGGTATAGTAATAACAAAAGTCTTATTCTTCTTTAGTTTATAAGTCAAGGCGATCTATACTCCCAAGGTAGTATACTAATTAAATAATACAATAGAGTCTATATAATCCCAAACAAGCTTATTAAAGATAAATAATAAGATTTTATACTTAAACTCGGATTTCTATTTAGTAATAAGCTTACGGCTCTAGCTAACCAAACGTATAAAGGTATATAGGAACTCCGTATAATCGTCGCTAGTCTTTATACGAAGATCGTTGAATTTCTCCAAAGCCTATTCCAACTTATTAGGATCGTAGTACTAAGTCTATAAATAGTCGAAGAGTTCCTCGGACGATCTAATTATATTAAAAGAATTCTTATTTAAGTATAAGTAAAGATTCTCTATAACCTTACCCTAAATTCGTCTCTCGATATAAGTTTATTTAGCGAAATCGTTAACGAAGTAGTCGTCGTTAATATAAAGCTTCTTCTTCATTTATCGGTACTAGATACCAAAGAATACAATATCCTTAGTCTTATCGTTGTAGAACTTAGGAATATCTACTTTAATACTTCGCTAAACCTTTGTACCACCTACGATATAGTCTAAATACGGAGTCGCGCCCCTTCTAACTAATTCGCGTCGAAGTAATAATTCGCGTCGAAAGAATATAGGACTAAGATAATTATTATAATAGTCATCGGCGCCGTCTATACCGAGCCTATTAGTTCCAACTAATACGTTTCGAATCTTTTTCTTAAGAGCATCGTTTTCCATATTCACCTATTAGATTATCTAAGCGTAATCTACGACGATATTCTTTATCTCTTAGAACTTCTTTTTATAGCCTTAAAGCTTAGCTAAGAGTTAGTTTATCTTAGCTATCGTAAGTATAGCTATCTCTCCGCCTAATATCTTACTAAGTAGCAAAGGTACAAAATAATCCTTATCTTAGAGTTATCTTCTTAAGTTAACGGCCTATCTATACAAAATACTTATATTAACGTCTATCTTAGTAACTATAATGTAAAGCTTATCGTTCTACATTTTATATATATTTATTATAAGGACCTACAACTTTATCTCGATATAAAAGGTATATAAGTCCTTTTCGAAAAGCTTCTTAAAATCCTTATATATAACTAAGTCGTAATAAATTACTAGTCTACCCTTAATCTTCTTAGCTTCTTCTAATACATAAGCTAATATAGAGGTATATAGAAACGTAGGCTCGTTCTTCTTCGTATAATAGGCGTCGGCCAAGTAAGCCATCTTTTAAGTATAATCCTCAACGAAGCTTTCGGCTATTATAAGATATCTCCAATAAGCTAAGTCGCGAGAAATCTTAGTAGTAAAAGTATCGAAGTCTACCTTATTCTAATTCATAACTTAGTAGCCAATTATATCGTTATCATCGCCAACGGCATCGACTTATAGGGTAGCCATATCGACGTCGTAATCTTCGGCTATCGAAAAAGATCCTCGAATATTAAATCGTCAACGAAGCGATATTTTAGCGTATCGCTTAAGTCGTAGAAGCGTATTATTAAACTCATCTTCGGTAAAGCAAACTTCCTTCTACTACTATTCTATCGAGAGTTTAGTAACGTCTTCTTCTTTACTTTACTCGTTATCAGAATAATATTCAAAGAACTTACCTTTATTAAAAATAAATAATCTAGTAGTTCGCTTACCTATAGCCTTTACGCTAAGGCCGCCGATATCGCTATTATTTAATCTCGCTATCGTATCAGATAGTAGAATCGATAAGGTTTAAGGTTCTTTTACTTAATACGTTCTACGCGATATAACGTCGTATACGTCGGGATATAAGTATCGTCTACAATCTACGTCGGTAATACTACTAATCTAGTTTCAATTCAAATCGAAGTTTAATATCGTCCTAAATATATAAATAGTAAGCTAGTTTTAATATAATAGTCTAAATAGAATAGAGAGATAAGGCTTTAATACAACTATCGTAAAGTTCATAGGAAAACTAGCTGAAGAGTAGGAAAGTAGAAGATCGCGAGAATCGCGCGATTTATAAGATATCCTCCACTTGGCGCATAGGCCAACTACAGCCTAGCCTCGGATAATCCTCGGCTCCAGCCCTACCCTCAATTCCCCACTACATAGACTACTACACAGACCATCTAGTGCACCCAATAGAATACAGCCAGGTGGGGCCCCAGGCCAGTGCTATGACATGTCTTCGAGAATGTTGGTGAAGGGGGTGTGTACTACTTGATGGAGCGAACTCAGTGACTTATGAAAGAAGTAAACGGCACACATCAAGGTGGATTACGAGGTACTTGAGAGAGAAATGAAAAGGAGATAGTCCGTTCGGTTGATACTACCAACAGAGCTGACGTCATGGCCTCGTTAGATACTCGCAGTTCTTGTCAAGTTCTGTGTACCTCGATTTCAAATTACTCTACTTGAATGCTGAGGTAGCTGAGAACGGCGGTATCTGGACGTGATTAGCGATAGCAGCTGTTTGTTGTTATCAATAGCTGTTTACCTGACGCTCTTTGGCTCTGGATGAGAAGAAAAACAGATGATAATCAATGCCAACGGTTTAAATCACAACGCCATTGTAATGCTGTCTCCCTGTGAGCTTCTGGCACGGCTAACCAATTAACATGATAACATTCACGGTCGCTTTGACAGGCTTAGTTACTCTGATCTTTACTACAAGAGAGGAACTTGGCAAAGTAGAAAGGCGAAAGAAATGGTTATTATGAAGCACCAAGTCATTCTCCTCACGACCTCGCCGCAGTTTCCCCAAAGAGGAGCAGTAAGGCAAGCTCCATGATACTGCTCTTAGACTCACATCTTCTCGAAATCGAGCGCTCGGCCCAGCTCAACCACGAAGACCAGCTCCTACATTACAGGACAGCACCGTCGTTGATGGAGAAATGTGATCTCTGCCTGCTTGAACGCAGCAGGAACTCCTCTGAGGCCTTAGCGGTGGACTATGATGCCAACAAGGCTACTCTCAATCTGGTAACGAGTCTGTCATTGCGTTCATCTCGTGTATAAGAAATAGCCTTGCATTCCCATCGAACTGAAGCATCCGCATCACCGGTAAAATGGTAGGGTTGGATCACAGCAACAACAATTAGCCAGTCCTCTAACGACTAATCCCCCACTCCCAACGTCTCCCCGTACGACGCCGATAACCTAACCTCGTCTCATCGACGCAGCATAACCTACGGGGTAGGACGGGTAGCATATTAAGGTCATCGCGCTATACTAGATATGCTTTTGGACTGGCCCAGAGAGGTTGGCAACGACCACTCAGGGCCGGAAAGACATTGTCTCACTCCTCCTTCCACCACACAGAGACAGAACTCCCCGCCCCGCGAACTCCAGCATTTCGATCTATCCCGCCATAACCACCGCTTGCCTTCTCAGCATCAGAATCGGCTCGGACTTAGGTCCAGGACAGGGGTCGTCATCAGAAGCACTGGTGCTTTTGTCAGAGTCACAGCCGGAAGAAGGAGGAGGGCCAATGGTAGGTCGGTTGGATGAGGTATTAACTAAGACATCTCGTGGGTTCCGTTCGGCCGAGGATATGCAACGCCTCGTACAGCTGATAGAGACGCCTCTCGACCGGGCGGCTCGCAGAGAGTCCGGCATTACCATCGTCGTCCAGCAGCTTCTCCGCCAAACGACCGATTTCAACTCAGCCCATTTGCCCTCGGTGCGTGTAGACTCTGTCGTAGACCCTGAACATAACGGCGCATCTCTTGCTCTGGGCTGCGGCGGCTGCCTTACAAGAGCACCCGTTGGCGAGGACCGTTGTCCGAAGTATCTGGACCTTGGTTCATTAAGGTGCGGTAGGAAGGGAGGCTCTTGGCAGGTCTCCCCGTCTTCCACCATAGTTGCCATGTTCAATTGGGTTGGAGGCGGCGGTAGGACCGATCTATCGGACAGCCGTGAGCGCCCTATCTGCCTGGCTCTCCTGGGATAGTCCGCTTGGAGCCATCTTTCTGGCTTTTGGATGTATATCCGTAAGCGAGCTGGGAACGAAACAACGGTCGTCACTCTTGACTGCGCATGGTGAGATGTGACAAGGTGCTGAGTTTGACGGCCTTGCCGGTCGCCGTTGCCCTTGGCGGAGCTTCTGCGGATGTCACTCTCGGATCGCACAACACCCATGAGGAGTTGCTGGCATACCGAGACTAGGGTAGATAGCTATACCGCCGTTACACATTAAAAACAAGCTGCCCTAACCGTAGTACTGGTGAGGTACGTTACTTACAGAAAGTCAAGACCTCGTGACGTTTTGTGGACAACTGTGCCAATAGTCGATCCCGGTTTAGCGACAGACACCCCCCAATGTGGGGATGCCGGCCGCTGTCTCGACGACAGACATGTTTGGCGATGGCGGAGGAGGTAGACGGTGTAGTGTGTTCTGGCTCTTTGCCGCGAGGGCTTTGCGCTCGCGAGATGCCAGTGGGAACCGTTGATGAGGTTGGGGCGGTCGGGAGATGGATGTATGGTGAGGCAATCTTTCGGTCTTGATCTCATCAACGATTCCCTCTGGCAGGGGCTCGCGACCGAGGCGGATGACTTCTGGGTGCCTCTCCGGCATCAGGGTGATAGATTGGAGGAGGCACCAATGAGCCTGATAAGCTGTTGGCGAAATGGCAGCCGACGTGTTCTGACTTGGCGGGACAGCAGAACCAGAAGCCTTGGGAGATGTGAGAAGCTCTTCTGTTTTGGCAAACCCACTCCGATCTTGCGTAGACGCAGTCTTTCGACCTCTTCTTCGGAAACTCCTTCGTATTCGATGTCTAGCTAAACCAGCCGTCATCGACTGCTTGGCTTGGCCTACGGGCAGCTTGTTTCCTTCGGACTTGGAGATAGGCTGCTTCGGTGTAGCCCCTCTAACTGCGTTGAAATTAGAATGTGTGATCCTTCTTACCTTGCTTATCACCTAGGTATCGCCGAGAAACTGGTCGGGAACTGGTCGAAGCCCACAAACAGCCACGACTACGGCGTCTGCCCCTCTGTCCGGATGATCATGAACTTCTTGCCGGGCGTCGGATAGCACGGCGCCGTGGAAGGCAGACAACTGAGGGCAGGTATTTTGGCGGCATTCAGTCGTACCTCGAGTATTGTTTTGTGAGACGTTCCCTCCTTCTGGGGTGGGTGGATTTCCTAACGAGCTGTATGGTGACTTCTCAACCGTCAGGAGAAACATGGCAGCGCTTGTAGAGAATCATAAAATGCGCCGAGGTTAAACCTTCGAGCGGCTCGCTCCCCATACCCGGGCGCACCTCGACAATGGCAATGAGTGCGGCGCGTCGTTCGAATTTGCCGGCGTCGTTTCTCCGATAAACAGCTCGATATCATGTCTTTGCGAGGTCGAGACGAATCTCCGCTTCAGCGGCAGGCGGAAGCAATCCTTGTGGTGGCCTCACAGACTTTGGTGCATGCGCCGGTAATCACGCGCGTGCCGTACACTGCTTACTCGTCGTGGTCGAGGTTCAAGTCCATGGCTTGCTCTCGTCGCTTCGTATTCTGTCGATCAAGCCATGGGTTACCTCTAGCAAAGGGTACTTATCTGAGTTAGTTGATGGAATCCAAGACCACCACAGCGACAATTTGGCCTCGGCGCCCAGCACCCCCGTACTCGAATATGCTTCCAGTTCTGTTGTATGACAGAGACGGGAGCTTCACTCTGTGGATGCTTTGGGTGTCTTGTTGCTTATTCGCGACTCTGCCGGTTTAAATGCCGGAGCCAAGCTCTTGATGACAAGATCGCTTGCCGTGACCACGTCGTGTAGGCCGTCAGGCTTGACTAGGTGATGACAGTACCGGGGTATGATGTCGAGATACAGGGGCCTTTGGAAGATGGAGTGAGTGCAGCGCTTAGACATCCGTCGTCTAGCGACAGGGAACCCACCATCGTTGGCAGCGGTGACCACAAACACGCCCATGACAGATCTGCTAAGGAGGGAGAGGTCAGAACCGTCGCTGCTGAGGAGGTCTCATACAGAGATGATGCGCTATAGGCCGCCAAGCCGTGAGATGTGTAGCAAAGGGGTGTCCGTTTGGTATCGTAGCTTGCAAAGTCTTTGTACTTCCGTCCTCTTGCTTTGACTTTATTGTATATGAGGTAGGTTCTTATGTTAGCTGCTCGGGCTCCCTGAGAGTCAAAGAGGGAGCCACCAACTCCCAGCTTTGAGTGATCGTCCCCTTCCGTGTATACATGAATTAAACATTCTCTCCTCAAAAATCAAGGCATAATGCCAACGTAGAGTAGAAGCTGTTCCCCCTATCTGGAGCAGAGCTTCCATTCCCGCTGGCTTCGGTACGGATATCTTAACCAGGGGAAAAGTCCAGTGCCGTTCGATCTTCGTCTGACACATTGCGTCCATCTAGCAGGAGAAGGTGATTTGTGAGTTCCTTAGACCACATCCTCGCCTTCGAGGGAATGTTGTGCCACTTCGCTGTGCTTGGAATGGGTTATGGTTGCTCTGGTGACGACTGCCTGCCACAAGTCTGGTTCAGCCTGTGATGGAAGTGGTGATATGCCCTATGGTTGAGCTTGTCAGCCAAAGCTGCGGATATGCAGACAGGAAGCGTCCGTCAGTCACAGAGTTCACAAGCTTCACTTTCACATTCCATATTGTAGACCCCTTCGACTAGCGTTTGACCGAGGGATCATACGTATATAGGCTCGTTAAGGGAAAGCCAAAGACTTCTTGGCATATGCAGCATAGTTAGTGATCTTTGGTTTCTAGCAGACTTCAGAAATAGCTTTGTATTGTATTGAGTATGACTGTACCGGGGTTCGTGACCGGTCAATGAGCCGAGGCGGTTCGTCACATCATGCTCAGGAACATGCCGGCACGACTCTCGGAAGTGTACCGCAACCCTTTCTCCCCTTGAACCCAGCTTCCAAACCCGTCCAGACATCTCTCTTCTCCGTTGAGTGCATGTTGTCCCGCAGTACCATTGGACGAAAGGACGACGATTGGGTTGGACTCGTCGTTCCAGCTTCGTCGTCCTTGGACGGGCCCGACTTCGCAGGAATGGAAGCCGAAGACGCCGTTGCTTTGAGGCTGTCAAGATGGCTTGGCTTGACCGTGGTGGAAGTCGCAGGCGCCTTGGCCTCCTCAACCTTAGACTCGGTTGGCGGCCGCACATGGTCTGGCGGCCACATTGAGCGCCAGTCCACTCAGGCCGCTGTACGGATCCGTCGACATCAACAACAGGGTCTTGACCATGGCAATCAACCTGCTCAAGTCTATTGGAAGCTCGGAGCTACGGCTCTTCTTCCTTCCGTGCACGGGTCACTGATCTTCGCGCAACCTGGACTGTTCCACTTGCCTCTTTGAGCACGAGTTCCCTAATGTCAACGCCATGTAGGATGGAGCTCAAGTTCAGCAAATGTTCTAGCCGTCGGTCGGTTGCTTCTATCGGCAGGCTGTCGCTGAGGTCCATCTGGAGGAGCTTGCTACGCCTCTTTCCTCCCATCCGTCCTCTCTCCCGGCCCTTAGCCCTCTTCGGACGTGAAGTGGTACTAGTGAACAGCGACAGTTTCCGGCGACTGGGCAAGCTTGGTTCCCCGAGTGGGACGTCGAGGGCGCCGGGTTTGGCTGGATGATCGAACACCATGCCTTCGTAAGAGGTGCACTAGTACGGACGGCGTCCCTGCACCACAGTACCCACTGCTTTCCCAAGGTGGGCATCGTAGTGACCTTTGGTAATATTGACGGCATTACCTTCTTTTGATACCGTATAAACAGTGGGATATTGGATGTGTGTGTGTCATCCCTTCTTCCTTGAGCTCCTGACGGGCTCCTCGGGTAGCAGTGAGGCCCTTCCTTGAGGCCTTGTCTTGGTATTGGCGACAATGGCTGGACCACCGGCGGCGGCTCGTAGTAGTTATTCTCTGGTGTCGTTGCTTGGACCATCGTATGCTTGAGGACTGGCTGGGAAGTGGCGGCGGGAACATCATCGATGCCGCTACCACTACGCCCGTTGTGTCCGCCAACATGGGCAGGCAACGGGATTGACAGTGGACAGATGTCGCGCGTGACCTACGGACAGTGCGACAGAGGTGATAATAGATCCAGTGCCATAGGGTACCCCAGTCTCGCCTCACAGGTGGTTAAGGTAGAGCTGTGTTCATGGGAATCGCAGAGACGTTAGGGAATGGCGGTATCTTCGATGTCGTCCTGACGTCATATCGACGTCCGCATGCTAATCGGTGCAAAACTTGCAGTCTTGAATCTTTGGCCAATATGAATAGCTGATATTGTGGTCGGTATCTTGGTCGGAGTTGATAGGATTTCTGGAGAGACAGGTTCTGTTAGCAGTAAGATAGCAATAGACGTCGTACTCCGAGGTAGAGTGAAGTCTTACTCGATATTGGGAGGCTTTAGGCGAGTCCCAGATCGACGTCCGAGGCAACGGTACGGTGTCCAGGTTCGACCTGTTTTTGATGGTGTCCGCCGGGTTGGTGTACGGCACGTTGTTCGTCCTTGAACCGCCACCATCATCGCTGTCTGTCTCGGCCGCCGTTGTCACTATATCGATGCCATCACGGGGCTCGAGGCGGGCAGCCCTGAGTCCAGCTTCGCCGCGACGATCTGAGAAGTTGCGCCTTTGTCCACCAAAATATGGCCAACCTGCTGTGCGAAGAACGTAACGAAATGCGATGGGTGATGTGATTTGCAAAGTCCAGGGAATCCTCAAAGCTTCGTCCCGTTTGGCCGCAATCATCGTTGTCCAGCTTGGCACTCGTCGTCGTCCTGCTGGACTACGGCGTCAACGGGCCAATCGCGGCGTCTATAGTCTCGGTGAAAGATTTGTTGTCCGCACTCCTGAATCTGTAGGTGATGTGAACACGCTTGAGGTGATTCTCGGGTGGCCCTTATCTTCGTTTCCATCGTCTGTTGCGCAGGCTCCACGACATTCAGAACATCTCGAAATGGACAGCTCTTGGCTATGGCCCGGAGCTTCCACCTCCAGAGGGATCTGTCGGTGGTATTTGGGACGTCGCGACCCGATGGTCAAGCCGTCGGACCTTGCCGGGGGGAGCAATCGGCAGGGTAGCAGCGTGGGGGAGCTTCGGGGTGATGCTGGGCGCGAGACCGTGTGTGTTCTCGTTGGCGGTTCTTGTTTCACGCTCTTTTCGGCATCTGCGGCATTCGCTGTATCTCGCCGGCGATCTGCTGTTCGTGGTTTGCTTTGAGTCAGACGACGGGTTAGCAGTCGTATTTGTGTCTGGCTAACGGCGCGGAGGTGATCGTGGACGAGGGAGAGGACTTACTTGGGCGCTTCATGGTCGCCTAAGGTTTGGGAGAGAGATTGTGAGAAGAAGCACGTCGAAAGGACGGAATGGATTGTACTGCTCTTTGCCTGGGGAAGGATGGGTTGGAATCTGAGGTTTGCGTCTGCCATGTGTCACCCCAGAAGCGATGTCGCGGCAGATGAATGCGATGGCAAAGTCACTTTGAAATTGAGTTGTGGTATGGTTCGACGTGACATCTTCACTACATTCCCGGCAAGAACGATGGAGGCAAAACTGACACTCGTCAGCAAGGAAGCTATACGTAGACACATCACTGATGACCTAAGCACTCAGTAACAGCGACTGCTATGAGAATGGCCACAGTCTATGGCCGCAAAGAATCCTGACGGCTGCCCAGGTCTCTCGTTGCCAAATACTGGAAAAGCTGCGACAACTTCTTCGGCAAAGGTACTTCAAAGGAAGACTAATTTCTGGAGGGTGATGCTGCATGTGCTCAATCGCAGATGTCCAATCTGTGGTTCTGAACACGACAGAAGCGAAATTGCCTGCAAAAGAGCAACGGCAGGTAAAACCCGAACTCGTTTGCGAGCGCGGCACCTCTTTTGCTTGCATCAGCTCCCACAGTAAATATATCCGCTCGAGATGAAGGGATTGTCGTAGATGAGGCCCCCTCAGCACTACATTTTAATTGAGGAGCGTTGCTACTATACATAGGCAAGTGACAGTCATTTGACTTAGGGTTAAGCATGCTGGGTGATTTTAGAACTCGATGTTGACAACGGAACTTCGGTCATCGTGATGAGAGGGCTAACCCTAAACCCATTCAAAGCGGCACAGGCCGTCATAGTGGGGCGCACAGGGGCTACAAAGGCCATTGTTCTTTTGGGCAGGAGATAAGAGATAAGGGCAGCGCTAGTGGGTGTCGAACCCTGAGACGTCTCAGGGTTGACATTTGGACGTGACAGACCCCTCTCCTCTAACTCTAAATCACTTGTCACTTCCACTTTGTCTGCCTGATCGATCAAAAAGCGGCGGCATTGAGAAAACGGTAGTTTCATCGTCGTGACACCTACAGAACTGTCCCCAGACACGGATTAGTCAGGGTTATTCATCGTTATCGAATGAAGGTCCCAGAACCCAAGTCATGGAGACCTGGACAGCGAACTTCCGACTTCCGATCATGACCTCTGAAGAAGCCATCGAATGCATGCATTTCTGACACGGCAGGACTTGCCCGGAACGGTACTCCAGCTATACCTTGAGGCAGACGCCCAGAGCCCAGCATTGCAATACCGGCACCAGCAACGACCAATGATCCGGCGAGTCCACACAGCCGAATGCACAGCTTCAACACTACGCTTGACTTATGGCATCCTCCAGACATCGACAAACATCTCCAACCCCAGCGAATTCCGAGCATTTTCCCACGGCTTCAGACGTAGTTGTCCATTCGGCGATCGCGCCTATCGCGTGGTTGACCATTGCATCGGGCGGTTCAGCGGCATCATACGGCTTCGAATTTGCGCTATACTGGACAAATCAGCATCAATCTTCTCGCCCCGATGCCCCAGAAGTCGAAGGACACGCAGTTTCGTCGATTGGGCCAGTCCAAAAACGACCAATCTACTGGAACAACGACGTGAAGGTTTCGCCATGAGGCTGTGGGAGCCAAGAGACGAGCTTCGATGCGACTAGTTAATGTATCACGGAGCACAGCCACGCCATGCTACGCAGAACAATCACCCAGGCAACTGGCAACATGATGCTCTCGAGTACAGCCCGCGCCATCGATCTGGCGGGTCAGCAGGACAACTGCCGCATCGACAGCAGCAGAGAGCCCCTGCTCATGTCGGCCGTCATCACACGGCTCTAGACTCGGCGCCCTGAACTTGACACTATTTGCAAGAGAGCATCGATGATTCAATTATGGAAGCACTCGAGACTGAGTCCCGGGCCGGGGCTGTTAGCAACCTATACTACAGAGAAAAGGCCAAGAGCAACATCGTGGAACTTGCCTCACGATCGGCCTTTCTGGGTGCTCGTCTGCTCGCTCTTAGTTCGGCGCCGATGACATACGAGACCCGACAAGAGATTCACAAACAGGAACAAAAGCGTATAGTCACCTGTCCTCTGCGAAGTCCCTCTTGGTGATAGTGTTGAGCGCCTGCATCACCGCGACGACAACGGCAAAGAGTTGTCGGCCCTCGTCAACAAGTCCCTCTTGGACATGAGCGACTGTATTGAAGCCATCTTACGCGGGGAGATGAAGCAAGTGGTAGCATGCCGGCCAACCCCGTACAGGTAGCCGTCATCAGATCACGACGCCGTCGCTGAGAAAACCGTGGGTTCTCACCGTCGCCGCAGCTCTGGGCAAATCCAGAGAAGCCTCATAAGCAAAGCCGTCCCCAGAAACGGGCGCAAAAGCCGTGACCGCAAGGCTGTCCTCAGATCAGGGCGCATTTCCTACTTTCTCCACGCGTTGAACCACGCGCATCACCATTCACACCACCTCCGCTCAAGCCGATCATCAAGGTCCCATCGAGTTCATCAACAAAGGCGTCAAACCCGCTACGAGATCATCAAGATCCCATCGAGTTTATCGACAAAGGCGTCAAACCCGCAGCGAACGAGTCTCCCAGACGCGAGGCCCCAGAGATAGCACCCAACCATCAAGATCACAGCCAAACGCGCGCTCAAGCGGATGAAACAGATACCCATCAAGAGACTGCTCCTCCACAAGATGCTCTTCCAGCGAGCCATACAGTGATGATCCACGACGACGAGCCTGCCAGATCACAGGACCCAGAGTTGACTGCTTCCAGTCAATGAGCTTGAAAAAAGATCACCAACTGTATCTACTACGGGAAAGGCTTCAAATCGAAGGGCAAGCTCTTGAAGCACGTTGACGCGGATACCCGCAAGAGAGGCCGTTCATCAGGCATAGCGACGAACCTTTCACTAGGACCCTCGACGCGATATTCATCACCACCCGGCTAGTCACCCGACTCCACTCGCGAGCCGCACTACTACCCTCAATCCCAGCATCAACTATACGAGCCAGGGTACTCAAATTCATCACGGCGCCAGCCAGATCGCGCAAATCCATCGCGGCGCCGGCCAGAGTGCAATAATCCATCTCGGTAAGAGACGCAGCTGTATTTCCATCAATTGCGCCATCAAGATCATCAACCGCGCAATGCAGAGTGGGCAAATCCATCTCGGCAGGAGACCCAGCAGTATTTTCATCAACTACGCCATCAAGACCAGAGATTCCAGCCACTGCGATCATCAGCCCAGCTAACGATTTTCCATCAACCTAGCCATCACGCAGGTCAATCCCACAACCCATACTTGACGAGGTCGTCATCCGCTTTTCCTAGTGTACGCCAGCCTTCTTGGGCACCAGCGCCGTGAACGACGACCCAGTCTTCCGGTGGAGGTGGTGTTGGCAATGGTGGTGATGGTTGCTACTTGGCCACACCCTGGCGCGAGTCCACACCTTCTCCCGAGCCGGAGTGCTTCCCAGACGAGTGGTCCGACTGCACACCGTCCTCAACGACGAGGTCAGGCTCAGGGACCGGCTACGGCCCAGATGGCACGTCAAGATCCATCTCGCACTCCAGCTTGCGCTCCACCCCGCGATCTCGTACCTCACAGAGTGGCCGGGACCGTGAGCACTCCCCAGGCCGGAACTCCCCAGCCCGTGGGCACTCCCCAGAGCGTGGGCACTCCCCTAGCAGTGGGCAGTACTCCGATAGAGGGCAAGATGGCGAGTACGACGATTATGACGACGACTGCGAGTACTCCGACTACTACAGCGATTAGTACGATATTTCAGCCTCAACCTGGCGGTTTGGAAGGATTGGAGACCTTTTGTGGTCCTGTTTGGCCATTTTGGTCTGTGAGAGCAGGACGACACTTTCTCAAACATATGCCTTTTTCTGCGAGTATCATCTCGCGGGCTGGAAAAGCCTGACAGGCAGTTCGGCCACTGGATGAACCTTCTGAAATCTGCCATATGACTCATCTCCGGCAGGCTCCTGCACCTCAGCAACCGAGGGTACGTGGCGTGTATCTGGCGTCATCAGCCCTCCTTGTTAACGGCGCTGGCATTCCTGACTGCAGTGAACCTACGAGTATGCTGTACCAGAGCATGGAGTCATCGGGTTGTGGTGTTTACTCAACGATATATCGGCACACGCCTCCTCCGAGCTAGAAGGCTTTCAGACGCATGAGCAGAAACACGACGCTCTACCATGCTTACGGCCTATCTGCGGTACGGTGAGAATTCCACAACGTTACGAATTATGTCCAAGCTGACCAGGAGCAGGATGAACCTCCTTGTACAGACGAAGCGAAGGGTATTGCTCAAAAGGTGGGCTCGTAATAGTTCAAGCGATTGTCTCATCACGATGGAGATAACTACTCGAATGAGGATTGCGTGGCGAGTACGATCGACACAACTTTGGCGTCATTTCCAAACCCCAAACGCGGTGAACGACAGACCATAGCCGAGTACCATGACAAGCCGAGACAGAGAGGAGGCAAAAGGATAGACCGCCGAGCGAGGGTATTGCGAGGTTGATGGCAGGGGAGACGCCACTCGAATCACAACGCTGTCGAGCTTATGAGTTTTGCCTTGTCTGGACACTCCGGAGCACAAAGCGTGTAGGAAACCTGAGTCCGGACGAGAAGCTTGAGAGCATGAATCATTGACGGCAAAAGAGAAGTCACTCGACGCTGTGGCCTGGTAGGCCGAGTCATGGGTCTGCCATCTTGGGTGTAAGGTATCCCGTACTAGGCGTAGAAAGCATTTGTAGCCGTTTCTGTGATGTACCTTCCTATGCGGGAAACCGCAGTCTATGACAATACATGTTGTGTGTGATTTGTTAGTCACTGCGCCTCACTAGAGTAGGAAAAAGGACGACCAACGACTGCGAGGCGGGGTGGTACTTTGTCAGACCACGAGACAGTATTCCGACGACCACATTGCCACCGGGAGAAGCCTTTGCTATGCGCATCTACAGGACCAGAGTTTGGACAGAGTACAATCTGGGGAATAGTACCACCGAATATCGTTGGCCACGTCGCATCGTTTCAACAGTCCATCCTTGTCCAACGGACTAGCTATGTGCTCGTCAAACCAACCCATGTGATGAACTCCCCATATCAACCATACGCCAATTGGCAAGGAAGACCCAACCATTGAACGCCACCTCGCCAAGCAACTCCACGGAAATGATCCCCCTCATGCCACGGACCACCACCCCCTGTATCAACGCCCATCTACACCATCTCCCCCCTCAGCATCAGATATCTGGCAAGACACAGCTCCCCAAGCAATGTCACATCGTTCGGCTCGCCCATGCTTCTCGGTCCCAAGATACGAATCTCCATAAACGCCTCCCTAGTGCGCTGTCTCGAGACTCGCACCTGTTCATTGCTATTATGCAACCAGTCCACATACGACCTCGTGTACCGCGCAACGACGAAATACGCGCGGTTGCAGTTCTGCGCGTGGAGGAACACCCGAGCGTATCCATCTCCATCGAACTTGTGGTTGTTCTGCTCAACCCTTAACAGAAGACATAAAATTAGCATCATCACTTCAAGCTGGCATGACAGCCACAATCCCAGTTGAGGAGGACACAAAAAAACACCTACCTCCCCTTACTCGCCACAAACGCCACCAGCTCCGCAGCATATTGCATTTTGCACCGATCGTCCATCCCACCCCTCCGCTTGGCCTCAATGATATCGACCACCGGCCCCCGGCCGAGCGAAGGACGGATCGTGCCGTCCACCTTGGCCGAGTACAGAACCTGGTTCTCCCCTCCCGGCCTCATGACGCGGAAAAGGGCCTGGTCGGGGACGGCGTGCAGCACCGGGGATTTGGTCGATGCGCATGTGAACATGGCGTTCCAGAGCTCGACTGCGAGGAACAGGACAAGCAACTCGTCTTTTGCTGTGGTGGACTTGGGCTTGTTCTCGTGGTTGCTGTTTGCGCCTGGTGCTTGATCCGGTGCGGTGTTGATTTGGACTGCTCCGTCGTCGGCGTCGTCGTCTTGACAGGCGTTGACGACTGGGTCCTCTTCATCCTGCTCATCACTTGGGGATTCTGCCGCCGCCGCCGGCGCCGCTGTACCAAGAGACCCTCCGTTCACCCTCCACAGGTCCAACTGAAAAACCGCTCGACGCAAGGCAACCAGCTTCCCCAAGAGATCAGTATCATCGGGAAAGGCAGCCTTGGCCGCACCTGGCTTGGCCTTCCCCATCAGTGTGGCGTGGCTGCTGAGGGTAGCGACTCTATGGAAAGGTTTGTTGCTAATTAGGATTCCCTTTGCATGCTTGAGGGTATCCTCTGTGCAGAATCCAGTGCTGGTCAGCTCGCTGACGAGGTCGGAGTTGCTCGACGGGACGAGCTCGATGCTTGTGCGGAGCAAGAGGAATTGCAGCGCGGTGATCCGTGAGCCGCTGCAGAGCTCTTGCTTGTTGAGGTCGGAGAGCTTGTATGTCACGCCTATGGGGAGGTCGTGCTTGCCGACTCGGGCGCGGGAGATTTGTTTGTCCCATTCGGCGTGGTTTCTGGGGATGTGGAAGTATTCTGCCATGGTGGGCGGCTGAGATCTGGCGGGTGGGAGGAGAAGTGGGAGGAGAAGAGGAGAAGTGAGAGGAGAGGAGAGAGGAGAGGTGAGGAGAGGTGAGGTGAGGGGGGGTGATAATAGGTGAGAGGAGAGGTGAGAGGTGATCTAGAGTGTGTTTATGTGCGAGTCAAACTTGTTTCCAAGTTGTTGAAAAAGCGCAGCCTAATTTATCGGGCTCGCACTCAATAACCTTTTCTTTTGGGACTGCCTCGCAGCAGTCACCACAGCAAGACTGATAGAGTAGTTTGGCAGAAAGCGTATCGGGGGTTCCAGCAGAGGTTCCAGCAGAGATCAGGGTACCGATACTGAAGTGAAAGGCGCAGAGACTCAAGGCAACTTGACAGCTGGTCGACAGAGTCAAGTCCTCATCAGCTGTTCTGCCTAGGGGAGAAGGGAAGGGGGAAGCGGTGGTGAAGGTGTCCGTGATAAGTGAAGGGATGGGAGTGACAAGTCCATGATTACCTTCCTTGAATTTAATATAGGGATCGATCATTCACCTGTGAGAGCCAAGTGAAATCACGTCTGCTGTCACTCCAGTGACTTTTCTGCATCTTTTCGGAACACAGACAAACGATGATGGCTGCCCTGCATCAGACACTGGTTGCAAAGGGGGAATAACGTCGCCTGCTTTATGCCGGTAGGACATCGACATGAAAGTGGAGTAGTTGGCGACATGGTGGTCCAGCGGTGTAGTGGGTGTTGACAGCTTCATGAATGAACGTTTGGATAAAGGATGAAAGATGGGAGTAGGTGGTTTGTGTTTCTGTCCTATTCTTTCAAAAAAAGAAGCTGTTGATTCGGACATGCTTTGATATGGTTAGAGTTAGGGTTATCGGTGACATCCCCCCGGATGCTGTTGCTAAGTGGCCGCACCTCCTTGTCTCGGTGTAGCTATGTCTTGCTGATGTGCAAGGGTACAGGGTGTGAAGGGACCATGTACCTGCATGTATGGGTAAGGTAGTAAGGATGACAGACATGCATGATGCAGAGATGATGTGGAGTGGTGAAGCAACTCCGTCATGATCCAGAGTGTCGGGCACAGTCATGACCCAGAGTGAGAGAGGGCTAAGCTCTTCTTTGGAACTGTTGAAATGGAAAAAGTGATTGCTCGGTGCTACTAAGCTTATCCAGCACTATCTTCAATTCAACACTAACATCAGTCCCCTTGGCCTTGATGAGAGTCGGTGCTTTCTTGGTACAGCACGACAAGTTAACTATCAAACAAACAAATGCTGTAGGACAGCGCATCTTTAGTAGAAATGATAAAGCACTGCAACACGAGATAACGAAGGGGCCACGTGTCAAAGAATCAGTGAAGACAGGTAGCAATTTGTCTTGTGCAGAGGCAAGACAGGACGGGCAAAGACATGCACACACTTCACCGCCACTGTCATACCCCGCACATCGCATACGTCATTCATATGAGTCAGCAATGGTGGTCCAAGCTCTAGCGCGTCCGCGGGGTCATCGTCACGTCGACTCTCGTCCACATCGCCGCAATCCGCGTCACTGCAAACCGTAATGCATCACCCAAGTCGATCAGACGCGTCGCCGCCGACCCAAACTATCCAAATGGCGACCGACAACATGTCAACTGCGGATGCTATTGCCCGCATCATCGATCTTTTCCGCCGTCGTACATTCAGCAAGCGCGGCGTCGTGAACATAGCGAGCTTGAATGACGCGCTTCGCCAAGCATCCGGCGACGAGGCGCTCGCCTATGATGGCGCCGGGGATGGCCGAGATGGCCCGGAACTGGTCGTTCAAGTCAAGACCCGCGGCTTAGAAGAGTACCCGCCCCCTGTGCCCATCAGCACCGGGACCCGCGTGCCGTCCACGAACGAGACCCGCGTGCTTTCCATGGACGAGATCCGCGGCGCCATTGCCAAGTCAGCTGCGAGCTTCCAAGAGATCGTCTCCTCCACCGAACTGTGCGCCTGTGTCGTCAACGCATTCCATGAACTTAGCGACCAGGACATCTGGGACATCCAGTTGATTGGGTAACCACCTCTCTCTCTACCCCTATCTCCCTCTCCACCCCCCGCTCTCCAAACTCTTTGTAACCTTTTGTCTGAATCAACAGGATGGGTGACAACTCCACAAGACGCACCATGCAGCTACTCCAGCCCCAGAGCGCCGTACAGTACATCATAGGTCGCATCGTCCCCACTACCCAAGATGTCGACCGCTTTGACCGTATGCTGAACGGCCGCATGGATAACTTTGGCTGCATCCTCGAGCAGGGCTGCTATAAGATCCGAGATGGAGACGGAGTGCTCTATGCGGAGCTCATCTGTCTGCTGGCAGTACTCGCGGGCAAGACGGAGTACGTCCCGCAATATGTAGGGCTGCAGCGTCATGTATGTCGTGTCCGTGTTATGCTCGAGTTTGCGGATGCTGCTGACATACATCCCCCAGGCATTTGTTGTCACCGTCACCCAAGGTATGCAGGTCCGCACCGTGTCTGCGTCGCTTCAAAGCGATGATCGTCGACACGTTCTTGAAATCGAGGTCAGCCATATCATGGACTTTTCCGCTCAGCTTCCCGACAACCAGCTGTTCAAGGAGGAGGCGAAAGCAAAGTCCATCGACCTGTTGGCCAAGCTTCTGGCTGCTGCACAGACCGGTGCATACCCGATGAGCTCCGGCAACACAGATGTGGATGGCACAGAGTCTGCACACCAGATGAGCTCCGGCAACACAGCTGTGGATGGCCCAGAGTCGCATGCTACCATCGTGGTGGGCTCCCGGATGGACTGTGGTGAAGCGGACGAGCCAGTGCCGGCCTCGGGAGGCGAGGGTCAACATGCGGAAAACTCGGCCGAAGGCGGCAGCCCCACCACCAGCCCTCGAGCGGCAGCCGTCTCGCAGCAAGTCGGCAAAGAGCGCGTTGTATCCGACGGATCGAACTCGACCGTCTCTACCACCCAGTCTGGTTCTACCGACTCTGGCGGCGGACTGAATGCGGATACCGGAACTGGAACTGCCTCGACGACCCCGACACCATCGCCTGTCAAGGGCAACTCGGACACGGGCGCCGGTGGGGAGACGACCTAGGGATACTGTGTTCAGAGAACAGGGTGGCGTGGTTGGGATGAACGGCAGGGTGTGGTTGTGGTCTGTTTTGCGTTAGATTGATTCGCGACTGTGGTGAACTGAGGTGTCTCCTACAGGCGACTGGGGAGAATGATGGCCTCTGGTATTCAAGACATGGGTGTCGGTGATAACCGGGAATGTAACCTTCTCTTTCTCTGCCAGCTCGACATGGTGCCTTTGTTAGTGTATGTAGCTGGGTAAATGTTCTTTTAACCAGAACTCGAACAACGAGACAGACGAGGATTGACATAGCTTGTAAGTTTTGTGAGGGGAGTGGCGTGATGCACTGCACTGACGGACCTGTAAGCGAATGGGGCGGTGATTGTGATGCTTGGGGTTAATGCGCTGAAGGGACATTGTGCCCGAAGGGGCGGTGATCTTTTCAGCGGGATTGGTGAGTTGCTTTGGCGCATTTTCGGACTCGCTTCGCTGTGCAAATCTTGGTTCGTCACTTTGCACAGCGCATTGGGAACTTTGGCACTGGAATTCTTTATCGCCGATAAGATAAGATTTCTGGAAACCCCAACTAACCTTTTCAGTACTAGCGCCAGAAGTGGAGTCATTGTTCCATTGTGGCTTAACCCTAAGTCACGTGACCGAGAACAATGCTCTCAACCGCACAAGCTCGGATCGCCTTGAAGACACCAACGTCTTGCCATCACTGTTCGCAAGACTTGATCTTGAATGTTTCAAGACTCTCTCAATATCGCGCCCACCGAGCAACCTCACTTGCAACCTCCAACCCAACGCCTGACGACGCCTCACCGACCTCGGTTACCCTGACATGAACCTACCCAGACATCAAGCATGGCCTCAACATCCCAGAGACAGACCCCAAGGTTCATTTAACATCTTAGCCTCAACATCGACCTCAACCTCGGTCTCGCTTCCGAGCCAGAACTCAACTGCGAAGAGTTTGACAACACCCTCGACCAAGACGCTCGACCAAATCTTAGCCCGGCGCGACCTCGATTAGGACATCGACGAAGATGCTCCACAACCATCGTCAAACCAATATATATATATCCAAGGAAAGGCTCTGCATCAAATCACCATGTCGGCTTCAGCTAAATCGAGGCATCGGAGGACCACCTCTCTCGATACCTTGACGCAAACCCGCGAGCAATGCCTGACCCGAGTCCGAGACCTTTACCGCAGAGTTTCGTTTCCAATATCAAGGTCATCCCCAGCAGAGACACCCAACTGTGACGTCCAAGCTCCTCCATCACCGTAGCACATAGTATCTTGGCAACCTCTAAGATCTCCCGTATACACCCTCGCGATTGGCGCGAGTCTCAACAGATAACCGGCAAGCTCTACAGCACCAAATCCAAGAACTGCGCCTATCTCGTGGCTCTCGCCTCCTTCTCTCGCCATATCGACCATAGAGCGGTCGAGCCGAAGGAGGTTGCATCCCCAGACGATATCCTCATCTCCAGTGCTAATGCACAAGTTGCATCACGGCACGTCTCGATGCGGCTTACCACCATTCCCACGTCACCACCAATCCCATCACTTCCATCCTCTCATTCCGCCATGGTCCCGAAATCTAATACGGGGGTCTTGGCTGTATTGGGGTTGTTAGGTCCCAAGTCGCTTAGGCCTTGTAGCTTCTGCTCGTGTTTTTGTTGACCCTCGCCGCTGGCAGGGGCTCCAGTTAAGATAAACCCACTGCGCACCATGGTAAAGTTGCTGATGACCCTCTGGCGTGTCTGTGGTACTTGTTAGGCCTAGCTAACCATGTTGAAATCGTGAGGCAGGGCTTCGATCCCGGTTTATATTCCAGTCTCTCCCAAGACTCCGATGAGCACTTTGTTTCAATTCCGTTGTGCAATGTGCCGGCTGTGCCAGTGATATTGCTAGTATCCATTGTGAACGGTCCATGAACGGTTCGGTCTTCGAGGTATTTGTGTGTCTGGCCACCGGTGCTTGTCACGGTGACTGGAAGGTGATTTGGGTCCAGTTGAGGGGAGTGGAAAGTCGAATACCAGATCAATCCATGAGCCGATGACCCATCCAGTGGTCGAATGGCTGAGCGATGCGAGACTTTCGTTCGACTTTTTGCTCCTGCCAAGTCTTTTTTCTACCTTTTTTCCCTTCGTTTCTTTTTGCCTTCGATCAATCGCTATCATAAGACTGTGGCATTGAATGGAGCCTGCTCAGGTGGTGTCTGACGCAGGTAGTATGACTCAGGCGTAATGTCTATCTCGGCTAATCACCGCTGCAGTTTACTTATATCTCACTTCTGAACGCCGCCCAATTTCAGGACACACGACATTCTGAACCAGCGATTCCCCACCAAGATCTTACAGCTCTAGTAAAGCCAAAATTTCCTAAGAGGATCATATCCAGTGTTTTCTACATAATATCGGTATAGGCGGAAACCCACTTTGTCTCCCATCGACAACGAGCTCCCAGTCATCGTACGCCGCTCAGGGAACCACACACATGGACATCAAGTAAAACGTATTGGGAGTCTAATAAGCTAGAGGCGCGGCTTACGGAGTACGGCAAACGATCACCGAGAGAGGAGCGGGCTCTTGGAGGGGCCGAATCATACCATATCGAACATGGGAGCAACGCAAGTCATGGCGGTAATGGTCCCCCGTATTCGACACTCGCAGTCACCAACGGATGCAAGACCTTGGTGCTGCCGGATCACCTGCCGTTAGTGTGTCCGCTACCGCGTACGAGAACTCGTCTGCTCGTCAAAGTATGAGCTGAGGCGTGGAAGATGGATGTTCAATGTGACGCCAAGGACAAACCGGTCTAGACTTTGACGACAACATCATGGTCGACGGGATAGTTTTCGATATTATAAGCTTGTTTTCGGATATGTTATCACTGCAGAAACAGCGAGCACTTGATCCCTGGCTACCCGGACCTGTTACCCTCTTTCGACACTCTCTGCGGCTGCCTGCCCGGTCACGTCCGGGACAGTTGCCACTCCAACTGGCTCGAACGAACGTCTCAGGACTTATTGTCTATGGTCACCCAACCTCACCCCGCGGATTTGCTCTCTCACGTCAAGACTCAACAGTCTGTTGGACATTCTCACGCGGCCTATAATCAATAAAGTTCAAACCTGGCGGTCAAACCGGTTGCCCAGCTACCGATCTAACATTAGCATCGAGTCAATGGCGCATTTTGAACCCCGGGAGGGGGCCAGTGAGTCTTCCCCGGCCGGTTAACCCCGTTGATTTCGGCACACTTTCGTTCCAGTGCAGTGGTTCAGTCTAGGCGGTGATTCATTATCTGGTGTCGGGGTTATCCCGTGTCACCCGCCGCGGTACCCTCGATATACAATGCGTCGTTACTTTGCCATATCCTCATCGTCTCTTCGCGATTAATAAGAAGCAGGATGGCAGCGCCGAGATGAAAAGATCAACTTACGGCTGTGCTCCCATCGCTGGAACCTACCGCTGCATCCTTCGCTGATACGTAGGGGTCTCTTCCGCTTCAGACGTTGACTCTTTGCTACCGGTGCGGCCGTTGCCGTCGCGATTGGGGAATCCAGGATCTCGCACCGACCGTGATCGCTGCGTATACATGGCTATCTAAACCGCGAGCGTGGCTGCTAGCACCAAACGCGTCTATGAACGCCAACGCATGCACACTGTCCACAGGTTGCGAAAGCTTATCAGAAAAAAACAGCTGTGCCAAGCAACGCTCATATCGCCCAAACATGCAGTCAATCTCAACCACCCCTAAGGATGATCCCTTGAACCCAGCCTCTAGCATCAAGTGAGCTTGTGAACTTCACCCCAGGGTATCTACACTTCCCACGCCCAAATTCGGAATCTCCCCGTCACGGGAATCTGAGGCTTCGTCCCGAGACCCTCTAGACGTTAGGGCTTGTCGTCAAGGCTAGTCGCTACACTTCGGGCGATGGAAACCTGATCCAGCTGCCCGGCTGAGGGTTGCCGGGGTCTCACAGGCTATGTGCCGGAAGGCAGACGTAATGATGTCAGATGCGCTTGGGTTGGGTAATGTGACAGTGTGCTAGTGAGTAGCCTGGTATTCTACAGCTTCAGATATCTATTCGTCGTTGCTGCTTGCTAGCTCCTCCTCAGAGTCTTGTGCTGAATTGTATGAGGAATGTGGCTTGTTGAAGTCTGTAAGGAGCAAGAACAGTATGTAAATGCAGTGGGCGCAGCCCTGCTTCTTATGCTCCTGTCCTTTCATCCCTTGTATGTCTCTGTAATGGTACACACTAAAGAGTCAGTAGACATGGAGGTCCCACACTTTCAGCATTTTGATGAGCATCAGCTCGCCACCCTTGATGCTGGGTCATATGGTAATGAGAGATGGTACCGACTAGCTTTCCGCCCTAGCGGATAAACCGCTCGGCACACTTTGCTGGAGGCCCTCGACGAGTCGCTCCGTTCCAGTGCGTTTACCCTTTGGCCGCGATGATGTGGCGATGTTGGGATCCCAATATGATGAAACATTTGCTAGCTGCTGGTTCTGGCGGAAAAGATAATGTGTGCTCCGCTCTTTTGCTCCATGGCGGCTGGTGCTCGCCTACCAGTCCCGTAAAGCAGAAACGGGTGGTGTGACGCACAGTTCTTTTGGCGTGATGCTCGCCGCACACTTCTGAGCGTTTTGATGGTTCAATTGGTAGTGGAAGATGCTGTTCGGCCGCCAAGAGACCTGTGATATTGTTGCCAGAGAGTTGCCTCATATGGTATAAGAGTTAGCCGCTTATAAAGTTCATAAATCCACCTGCTTTATACTGGAGAAAGGTTGAAGAAAGGCCGATCAACTTCGCAAAGTTCTTACAGCTGACAAGGGCAAGGTTTGGAAAGAGTCCTTGCGGCCGGAAGTCAAGAAGTGCTCTTCTCACCGAGCAGGGAATAGGGTTTGGCCGGCTGATGTCAATGGGAGATGGATATGCTGTCCATAAGGTGAACATTTCCCCAGACGCGGTACGATGTCCGGGCTGCCCTCCACCGGCGGCAGTGCCTTTGATGCAGAGCTGTAGCTCCTAGGCGGCCAAATGATGAAATTCCTCTGCAGTGGCGATACGACCACGCCTGCCACAGGCATTCTTGTGTCTGCGGCGGACTGGTTCTGGTGTGACTCCGGCTTTGGAGTACGGTACTAGCTCATGGCCACTCTGGCACCGGAAAGATGTATTGGGGCCGGGGTAGTTCTGTACAGCTACCAGCTGACGTGTCTGTCGCTTGCTTCGTCGGCTGAGAGGAGCGAATCTGATGACGTACTGGTAGGAAAGTCGAAGTCATCAGAGAAGCGCCGTGGCTTATAGCAAAATGATGCTCCACCGATCATAGAGATCCCAAGATGGATTAATGGTGGCCCACGCCATCGTCAAGATGAGGACGGTCGATCGTATGGTGTGGGGTCCCTTGGTTCAAGGGTTGGGAAGCTGGTCGAACTGTAATAGTGGTTCGATAGATCTAAGAGGCAGATTAGCTGGAACCGAAGGATTGTCTGTAGTAAACTACCGCAGACTTGGGGAGGGAACAGGTTACCGACCATTACTTCATCCTCTATAGAATCGGCCTCTGCCAGTGATGTAGTCCAGTCTTTGAAGCTGCCTTTTCACCCAAAGGTAGACTAGTTTATTTGGAAAAAGAGGTAGCAGTGGTGAATTCTGTCGGCCTAGAGGACACTGGTGGATGGGTGCCTGGTGGACAGGACTTTTGAGCACGGAGATGCTGCGGGATAGTTCCAAAGATGTTTCGGTGGACGTCTCGGACGGATGGCAGTTGGCTCATAGTACCGGTCAAGTTAGAAACTCGTGGCATTTGGAAACTAACCGAGTATAGACTGACGGAGTGCGGCCATCAAGCTAACACAAGCCTATCTGCCGTGGTGTTGAAACCCTGTGGACTCCTACGAATAACCATGAGCAGTGCGCGGAGACCAGCTACGCTTTACTGCAAGAGAAGAAGGCGTAGGTCATTCTGGTTGCTGTGTGGAGCGCGGCAGGAACCAGACCTGCAATGGTGGCCACAGCCCGAGTCTCCGATATACGACATCGTCCAGTCGTCTGTCTGACTCCAGATCCGCAAGCTCCGATGGGGTGCTGGCGTATTTCATCTGTCAGAAGTAGCCCTGCCTCCGTGTCTGGGTGCGGGTCTGACCGTCCTCCAGGATACTATCGTCGCCACGCGTTAAGGGTTATCAAGGCAATCTGCCCGGAATCTTGGGACCATGAAAACTCAACCCGATTAAGTAACACCTGGTAGACAGCGAAGTCCACGACAGCGAGAAGCACGGCAGTGGGCAGTGTCTGCAAATTGGACCCCTCGTCGCTCGGCCTCCCCAGTGGAAGCTTATCGCAATTTCACAAATAGCGTCATTATCGCGCTAGCCAATTCACCCTGCTCCCGCCGGATATTGTGATGCGCGAAGACAGGATCTCTTCTGCCGGGACAAGGCAAGATAATCTCAGCTAGTACTTGATCTTCTGCAATAGGACATTCCGGGAGTTGAAGTGATTCCGGCCAGGGCCCTTCCCTTCTTACATTAACGTTCCAGCTTCGTTGTACTGAGCCATAGTGTAGTATGTCTTGCACTAGCCAGCGACTTTGATGTTGAATGGGACTGTCATACTGTCATCTCGTAATCCGTTCGGGAAGGGTTGCAAAGTAGTGACATATAGCAACTACGGCCAGACTGAACTATACAGCATATCTGACTATGAAATGGGAGAGATAAACCTTCCCAACGGACAGACTTCGGTCTTGCAGAGTCAATATGGTTGAGCAGCCAAGATTCGCGTCGGCAAGCACCCGATCCCGGTTTTCTCTTTCATTGAGGCCGTGGGAGGTGTAGAGGGATGTTGCGGTACGGGTATCATCAATCCCAAGTAAATACGTGCGGGCAACAGCCTTAGAATACCGTCAGCAGAGCATCCAAAGCAGTTGAACTTTGGGTCAGACGGCTTACCTTCTTCGCTGTAGCGTTTGCCGAATACACCTTTACCCGTGTAGGCGTAAGTAAGTCTAGAGAATCGTCTGTGCAAGTAACGAGTGGCAGACTCGAGGAATGAAACGGGGGTTGCAGACGAAGATATCAGCCGACGACGATATCTGCGCGAGTGACTGTTGGTGGTGGGTTCGACAAAAAGGCCATGTCCTTCGTGCCGAATACACTGATTCTGTCGTAACAGTTGCCGCAGGAGCACTGTCATAATATACTTCCCGTCTGTGCAGCCATGGTTGTTGACTTGGCCAAGAGGAAGCAGCGGTGCCGTCCCTCTGGGCAGCCATGCCGCAGATCGCAACTCGTCCGGAAGAGCGGCAACGGTCGAGGTGGCTTGCGGCATGGCTCAGTCAGATTGCTCGTCTTCTTGGATTGCCGATGGATACCCTGCAGTCGCGAATTGGTCAAGACGGCTGCATGGGGTAGCGCTGGTATCGACGAGGATAATGTCTGAGCCTTCCTTCGCACGACAGGCCAAAGTAGTCGCAGCAGGCAGGATTTGAACCGTCGAAAACAATAGTGAGAGCCGAAGCAAGAGAGAACTGTTTGTCAAATCTGTCACAGATCTCAGATGAAGTGATAATTAAGTTGTCGATCTTGCCGCCAGCTGGAGGTTTCGGCACCGCTTCATCATCGAGAGTGAACACAAATCGGCGCTATCCTCTGCCGGTATAGATAGAAGAGACAAGGCAAGCAGTCCGCTTTCTGCCGCATCGCCTTCCCACTACGCACTATGGTGTAGGCGATTTGGACAAGGCGACAAACCCGCGGACAGCGTAACCGCCGTTCTTGAGATGCCCCGTCCAACATCCTCCTCTCCATCGTCGAACTCGGCCAGAGTATCTTCAAGCTCGTCTTAAGACCATGCCCTTCCTCGATATTGCTCGTAAAGCTCGGGAGCGCCGACTTCGCGGTGCGGGAATCGCCGAGTGGCCGTGCTCGGCGCTTTGCCATAGATAGCCATCGGGTTGAGGAATGCAGATGGCAAGGCTCGCTCGGCTTGTCGCTTGATGTTTTCTTTACTTGTTACTTGTTGCTTTGGTCTTAAGACTCCCGGCTTTCAGGCTGGGGGAGCGACGGCCGCGTTGGCCCAGGCTGCTGCGCCGCTGTCTGCCATTCTCGAGCTTCCCAAGTCTGGCACACGGTCCTATCGTGCTGGCCATATACATTAGTCTATGGACGAGGTTGGCTGACCTTGAGATAGGCGGTCTATGAGGGTCGTCATGGAAGGACCTGGCAGAGTGCTTGTCTTCTGCATAGTCCCGTGGAGAAATACGTGAAAACACCTTGGCCTTGCAGTTCTTACATCTTTAGGAGTGCAATGGGCTGGCGGGATGCTCGAAGCTGGAGAGGATCTCGATCCTAGTCTTAGGAGCGGTCATAGCGGTGGTTGGTACTGGTGATGGAGGCGCAAAAGGTTGCTCCTGCGTTGGTGCGGTCATGGACTTCGTAGTGTTGTTAGGTTTGTGGTGGCCGTGAAGTCCTGGAGGCACCATTGGGCAAGGCGTGGCATTGCCTTCGCATTTCCATAGCTGGGGAGCATCTTGCGGAACGAGTGTCAGGTGCTATACAAAGCTTCTTCAACTTTATCAAACAAGACTTGGTTCCGTTAGTATCGCTCCTTCATCATAGAAAGTAGCAAGGCACACGGTAAAATAGGAAGATGAAGCGTGTTGAAGAATATTTTGAAACAAGAAGGCTTGGAAAAGAGAAGGAGTACTCGAGTAGACGAGTGAAGACCGATGGAAGGATGACAAAGGAAATACAGATGGTGGCCACAGGCGCGTATCGTGTAGCAAATCCATCTGCATTCTACCTGCCTGCTTGCGACGGGAATCTCCTCCGGTCAACTTGCCATCATTCCCGTCTGCCTTCTGTCGATCCGTCGGTCTATGTGTGCTACATAGCCTATCCCCTGTCCATCAAAACCTCCAAAGTCATGTACCATCTTCGAGGAAAAAGAGTAACAGATCAACAGCGGGACGCCGCTCCATCTCTCCCTCCAACCCCCAATCCCAATCCAAACCCAACCAACAACTCAGCGCAAAAAGAAAAAAAAGCCAGGAGGGGAAAGAGGGCGGATCCTTTCCCCCTACACCACAGACTCCCGCACGCGCCAGTCCATCCATCCCTCCTCCCCAAACCGTCAAGCGAAAACACCCACACCCTGGACTCCAACTGCAAAGCCCCATCCTGCGCAAAGCACAAGAAAAGACGCCGCGACACAAGGCCTCCCGGTCACATAGAACGTCTTTCCCGCCTCACAAGAGAAGAAGGGTTAAGTCAAAGTCCGAAGCGAACAGAGTTCCATCAAAGACGATAGCCGGGGTCTTCCACAGCACCAACCCTCCAAGACGTCAAAATCAGAAGTGTTTCTGCCGTCGAGAACGGGCGTGGCTGTCGTAGAGTAAAGGTCTGTTGTTGTGTGATGGACGGAGCCAAGTCTGGCTGAAAGCATCGTCTCGAGTTTCTCGATTTACCCCGCACTGCCCCGCGTCTGCCCCGCCATCTGGCATCTGGCCTCTGAGGCTGCACGTGATCAGTCCCACTTGACCTTGGCCTGATTTGGAATGGCCTGTGCGCCCTGTCGGCTGATCCTCGGAACGTTTGACAAGAACAGAAATGGTTTGTCCGCTTTGGCTTTCGACGCACCGACAACTTCGGAAGAAATCATCCATCACTCAACCTTCATGAACCTGAAGTATCTCCAGGTCTTGGAGCCGCCGAGGTGAAGCCAACCAGTCGCAATGAGCAAGCGGATTGCACCAGATCAATCATTTCGTCCCCGGAGCAGCCAAGTCCGCCCCCGGCAGTCGAGTCCTCGCTCCACCGTCACGCCGTCCTTTCGCATCGAGACAGACGCATTCACCGGTGTTTCTACGAGAAGATTCCGCCATCCTGTTGTCTGAGGGAAGTCCTTCCGGGTCAGATCCAGTAGGTTCTTGCCATCTCTCGTGATGCCTCGAGTTCACCAAGTCCTACCCACTCCGCTGCCTGGGCTGAAGGGTGAGGCCGCGCGTTGAACATGGCCTCGGTTCCATGCGAGTGTGCTCGTGGGTCCTAGGTACAGGTACGCTCTTGCTCCTGCGCCAAAGACTCGAATCTCGGGAGAACACAGCACTAACGGAGGCATAGGGTCAAACCAGGACGCCCTCCAGCCACCGAGGACTACGATTGAACCAAAGTGTAGTCAGTTCTCGCACCTCGAGACTCGATAATGCTTCGAACCTCTGCCATCTCCTGCCTGCACTCCGAGCCCTGTCCAAGAGACACAACGATATTCGTGCCAACTCTCAGAGTCTACAACGGTATTCCAGACGTCCCTCAACTCCTCACGACACACACAATCTCGGCGTCCTCTACATCGATTACAACCGCCCGGTCCACATGCGATCCTGATATTCCGTATACAAGGCGAGCTCAGCGGCCCGGTGGTCGGTGCATCATCTCCCGGCACCATTTATATCCTGTACACGACTGCGCTTCTTGTCACTCTGGGACTCCCTCTGTGGGTATGAGCGGGTCGCTAAGAACATACACATTGGGCTTGGACGATGGCAATATCTGGTAGCACAGCTCTGGCCATACAGGCTCGTCGCTCTTGGAGGCTGGCGGGGTGGACGTTGGATACACACAAACTTTGTTCAACTCAACACCTGTCTTGTCCCACGTACTAGAGGTGGCCGAGGGTCTGGGTTTGGACAAGGGATAGAGGCGACGGCGAGTTCCAACAGAGGAAGAGGTGAGGCCTAGAGTTAGGTTAACAGTGCATGTTCACCAAAGCTTGGAGATTAGAGTGTGTCATATCACCTTGGTAGAATACTACCTCGGAGAGATAACACACTCTGATCCGCCGTGAAAGGTATCTAGAAATGCGAATAGAGCTGCTCTCTGATGCGTCTTGTCCCGATTCGACGACATGTAGCCCTGATTGACAGACATTAATAGGTATCTGCTAACTTTGGACCCCTGCTCTAAGCTTCATCTGTGTCCTCCAAACCTAATACACATGGTAAATGTCGCCCTGCGAGAGTACCGTATCTGAAACAAGTATATTGCAGATGGTTAGATTCTGGTGGATATCATGCGAGCTTTCGTTCTCGACGTCTGAGTTCACGGTTACTGTTCAGAACCTAGATTTACAGCGCGACACTCAATTGACGCTTGTCGTTATCCAGCAGTGTTCGCGAGTTACTACAGCGCATTTTCAGTAGCTCGGAGAAGTCACAGCGCTGCGTTCTTGGTGCAAGGTGCGGGGCTTGGGGGCAGCTGTCATTTTGGATCAGCTACCGGCTGGATTTTCAGCAGGGTTCGTCAATTGCTACAGGGCATTTTCAGGCTCACCGTTCAGTACGAAAGCGGGTTCGTCGCTTGTCGTAGCGCATGTAGCGCACAGTATCGAAGCAACTCAAACCACGACATCTCACCAGCGCATCGATGCGCGTCTTCCTGCATGCCAAATCCCGGTACTCTCAATTGAGAGCAAACCAATGACACCAACCATTTGATACAGACACGTCGGCGCAACAAACAGTCGATGGTTCAACATCTACCTACTGCCAGATCTACTTAGCACCAATTACGACAGCCCACATCTTCCGACATGTATTCCCTGTCGCCATCACTCTTTCCCTTTCCCTCTGCGACAGTATTTGACGCCGGGACCATGAACAGGAACACCTCAACCTTGTCAATCCCTGGAACCAAGCAGGGAGATATCCTTACATCCATCATTTGTACCTCGGCGACAAGCAAGCAAGACGAAGATGCTTAATCAGTAGCACATCCATCGAGTCTCGACACCTCCAACGCAGCCCTAGCAAGCCCGACATCTGATCGTCGCAAGTCCGGTATTTAACCAGCAGACTCTTCTATCACAGACAATAGCACCGCTGACAGCACCTCCACAGATCAGTTCCGTTGCTCCGACCTCTATCCCAGCCATCGAACCTCCGTAATCACTCCCACAAATCAACCCGAAACAAGACGCACTACGACAGACCTTGCTCGAAATCTTTGACTCTTCCATCTCTCCCCCACGAGTACGTACATCTATCAGTCATGTTAGAGGTACGCTTCTTCATCAACGACAAAGACGCGTCTTGTCTGTGGCCAGTCATACATCCCGCCAGACAACACCCGACAACAAAAGACATGTCCATCTCCGCCCTCGTGACGAGGGCACCAGTCCTCTGGGCAACAACAGACACCACGTCATCATCCCGCTACCTCGGACGTTCCATCCGGACAGGGTCCGGTGTCGCGACTGTGGTGCCAGATGGGCTGCAGTCATTACATCGGTACACACGAACTACTCGCCACGATCAGGTCAAGTCAAGCCAAGTCCAGGTCAGACAGCCCGCCCGTCGCCACCACACGACGCCAACAAGCCGAGGGACTATCCGCTCCGTGTCTCTCCTTCGGAACAGGCCGTCGCGGTACCAAAACAGCCTGTCACCAGACGCGAGAGCCTGCCACGAGAACTATTCAGCTCCGGAACGAAAGGCGAGAAAAGGTCAAGGGTACCTACTCGTCTAACCTAACCAGGTATCGCGTGTCGGGGTGATCACGACGGGTAAAGCCGCGTGTAAGATGAACCATTTGGAACGGCCAAACGACTCCCCATCTCGGACAGACGACCGCGCCTCGGCCACCGGGGGGTCAAACCTTGAGCTCGACGCTTCAACAGTCAGCCAGCCCGCTGGAAGCAAAAGCCCTAACCAGGTATGAACCCTCTACCTCCCCATCTCCACGCCCTGAACCTCCCACACCCCGCCCAGAGATAAGTCTAACAAACCCCAGCGGCCCCAGCCCCAAATCCCAGTGTTCAACAAAGCTACCGTCCCGCCTAACCTCAGTCCTCCCTCCAAAACCACACAGGTTTCGATCTTGCCATCCATCAATCTCCCCCTACCCCAAGGCCATCGGAGAAATAAACCCGCCAAACGGTCCCCGAGGACGTCGAAGCAGTCCAGTCCAGTACGATCAGACACTTACCGCTGCCATGATCGGGGAGTAAGACCGGCTGAGCCCGAGTTGCTGCGTGCGTAATATGGAACGAACGGCTCGAGACGTGGTCGATGATTGTGCTCGCGCACCGTGACGGACGCTTTGGCAGAGCGAACGAACCTCTTGCTGGTGCTGACTATGGTTGGTTCTAGGGTCTCCGTGGCTGGGGGCGGTTGAGTTGACGTATATCAGGCGATGGGTGGAGATGGGAGGGCCGAGATTTGGTCGGTGTGGTGTGGTGTGGTCTGGATTTTGTGGTGGAGGTATGATCGGCGTGGGACGGGCAGCGTGCTGGTCTGGTCTGGTCTGGTCTCTTTGTTCAGGGTCGGTTGGGGGTTACAAGAGGAAGGAAAAGATGGTGACGACGGCGTCGTAGGAAATCTCGTTGTTGGTGGTGTGTCTGTTTCGAGGACGGATACCAGTGGGGGTATCCCTACGTCTTGGCGTACCTGGCTTGCGAGAGTTGAGTATTACGACTTGAGGACTTCTGAACTTGGAGGATAACTGCCCCCGACGAGTGTTGCTATATCTTCTGGCACCGACGCCGAGTACCGACGGTTTGCCTCGCGACGGAACGGACGTGGTGGGCTTGTGAGGGTGAGCGGCGGTTGACTGATGAGGCGCCGGTTTGGGCATTTGTCGGTCACGATAGTCCCGCTTCGGAGCCGGCCCATTCGAAGCTTCGAGGCAAGTCGAGAAGGTATGACGAGTACGAGACGTATAGGTGACAAGCAGCTGGACTAATCTTGGCCACCACGGGACAGTGCTGACGAGTTGTTATCGCTGGACTTGGAGAGCGGTGGTGGCTACTCGTCGCGAGCACGAATGTTGGTGGACGGTTTGCGCGGTCCGGGAAGGCCGGAGAGTATTGGAAGAGACTGCGGCACGACATTCGGGAATGAAGCGGACTGGCTTCTGGCGGTGGACTGGCTGGTAGAGCCGGTGGTTTTGGGCTGGAGAACAAGAAGGGATTTTTCTTTCCGGGATGACGTCACGGTGGTCTCACAGGGAAGGGACGTGATGATGATACCCTCTGGACCGGGATGATATCGAGGGGTTTGCACCGTCTAGTCGGGCAAGTTCGGCTTGTGGTGCTGTTGCCTTGCTACCGAGACACGGCCGGGGACGGGGATGCGTGCGTTGTGGGTGCTGGTGAGCTACGTCGACAGCGGCTTTGCGGCACTTGCTTGGTATTCGACGCCTAGGAGCGCTACGACGGGCGTCGGAAGGAAATCGAACGAGGGAGGACTATTGGAAGGGATGAAGTCTCTTTGCGGCGTGCTCTGGTGGGTGGTACTCCAGCCAGGGCGTAGTAGTGTCAGAACTGGTGTTGGGTATAGGTTGGTTGTCTTCTACGAAACGAGAAATGGAAACTGAGAGATGAATTGAGAATACCATTGTCGCAATCATGGCTTTGTCCTTGTCCTTGTCCGCGACCTTGGCATTGACAGTGGGGAGATTGGAACCTGGGAGCTTGGCTGTGATAGCCGACTCGCTGGACTGGTGGTTTATCTATCCATCTGGCTGTGACTAACTACTGCTGTTGGTGATGTGCTGCTATGGTCTGAAGACGATATGTATGACTAGTGGAGAGACTCGGTGAGTACGTCTTCAGATAGGTACTCGTTGGCAGCTGATATAAGGGATTGGTCTTGTGCGGTCAACTCGCTGGTTCTTATGATGCTGAATGTTCCGTCAAGGAGCACGGTATCCGGTATCTTGGCGCTTGAGTGTAAGAGTAATATGTTCTTACTCTTTACGAGGACTGGGGCATATCTCTATCCAACATAGTCTCGACAGTTGAGGAAAACACGCACCAGAGTCACTGGGTTAAAAGCCGCATGGCAGTCCCAAAAACAAAAGGTTATTAGGTGCGAGCCCGATAAATTAGGCTGCGCAGGTTTCAAGGTTTGCATCGACAAGCCAGAGTCACAGACGACGAGCAGAGACCACCCAAGATGCTCCAACGGTAGACCTCGACAACTACGAGTTAAGAAACAACCCCAACTAAATACCAACAGACGTGGTTCAACCATTTCTACACGCAATATCTCGTAGTTGTCGAAGTCACTCTCCGATGGCCAAATACTTCAGACACATCCATCTCCTTACAACGAACTCCAGACCAGAGACCCTCACAGCCACATCGTCCATCACCCGACGCAACCTCAGCAGCCCGCCCAATCGCGAAATGGCACATAATACACCATCTCAGCCTCCCGAATCCCGAACAACAACGCCATTCACATCCCAAACATTCCCGACCAAGTCTCCCTCCCACCCAGCGCAGCCCAGCGCAGCAAAAGTCCAAAGCCACACATAAACCCGGCCACCACCACCAAACGCCATCCACTCGCCCCCACCCCATCCCCCCTCCACATGATCCACCTCACAAACCCGGCCTCTGCCCAACCAAGCCCAAGAAAACCCGATCCCTCCCATCCCTCCCCACCTCCGGCCGCAGCGCCCACAGCCCCGTTCCACGCCCGCAGCAGCGCCACCGCCCGTCCGCTAAGCCCACTGCTGGATCTCCTCCTGCCCCCCACGACATGGGAGTCTGCGAGAACGCGGACCATGACGCGCGTCCGCTGCGCGACGACGCCGCGGTAGTCGTCTGCCGCTGGCAGGGAGGAGACGGCCGAGGCGGAGATGTGGCCGGTACTAGGACTGGGACGGTGGTTGGTG